>OY744573.1:227003-318678 GCA_963556235.1 Cryptophagus acutangulus | reverse complement strand
CTTGCCATTTGATTGAATCTGCAAGAAAAGCTGGAACTTGTGCTGAGAAAGCAGAAATTCTTAAATTTAAAAAATATGAAAATCTGTCAAAAACTTACAATTTTTCACCTATATCTATTGAAACCTTTGGTCCTATAGGACCCGCAGGCCAAACACTTTTGAAAAAATTGGGAAAACGTTTAAATGAATCTACTGGAGATAATAGAGCTTCTGCGTTTTTGTTGCAACGAATACAAATGGCGGTTCAGAGAGGAAATGCAATCTCTGTTTTGGGCACTTTTCCTAAATGCCTTGAACACGATAACTTTTGTTAATTTTAAGTTGAATATTATTTAAATGAATTGCCTCCGATATTAAATCAGCTTTTTGAGAGGTACACCGAATTTGGAGATCTAGATTTTGCCCTGGCAGAAGCTCTTGGCAGAAGCCCCTGAAATGAACCAATCAGAATTGGTCAAAACTAACAAATCCTGATTGGTTCATTTCAGGGGCTTCTGCCAGGGCAAAATCTAGAACTTTAAAGTTCGAGTTGGCTAAAAAAGATAAACTGACAGAACAGTTGAATATTATTTAAATGAATTGCCTCCGATATTAAATCAGCTTTTTGACAGGTACACCGAATTTGGAGATCTAGATTTTGCCCTGGCAGAAGCTCTTGGCAGAAGCCCCTGAAATGAACCAATCAGAATTGGTCAAAACTAACAAATCCTGATTGGTTCATTTCAGGGGCTTCTGCCAGGGCAAAATCTAGAACTTTAAAGTTCGAGTTGGCTAAAAAAGATAAACTGACAGAACAGTTGAATATTATTTAAATGAATTGCCTCCGATAATAAATCAGCTTTTTGACAGGTACACCGAATTTGGAGATCTAGATTTTGCCCTGGCAGAAGCTCTTGGCTGAAGCCCTTTGGCAGAAGCCCCTGGCAGAAGGCCTTGGCAGAAGCCCCTAAAATGAACCAATCAGGATTGGTCAAAACTAACCAATTCTGATTGGTTCATTTCAGAGGCTTCTGCCAGGGCAAAATCTAGAACTCTAAAGTTCGAGTTGGCTAAAAAAGATAAACTGACAGAACAGTTGAATATTATTTAAATGAATTGCCTCCGATATTAAATCAGCTTTTTGACAGGTACACCGAATTTGGAGATCTAGATTTTGCCCTGGCAGAAGCTCTTGGCAGAAGCCCCTGAAATGAACCAATCAGAATTGGTCAAAACTAACCAATCCTGATTGGTTCATTTCAGGGGCTTCTGCCAGGGCAAAATCTAGAACTCTAAAGTTCGAGTTGGCTAAAAAAGTTAACTGACAGAACAGTTGAATATTATTTAAAAAATATTATTTATAGCTATTTATGCAACCAGTTAGGAAATGCATTTTTTTGTGTAACGAGCGGATTTCTGCGGGACGAGCGCAGCGAGTTCTGCAAAATAACGCGAGTTACACAAAATAGCATTTCCTAACATGTTGCATACAAGATTTTTTCTAATTTTTACAAGAACCTTCTCAAAAAAGAGTTTTTTAAACTTATGATATTAATAATTTAGTGAATTTTATCAAAACAAGTAGGCTTTATTCGGAACTTTTCATCACCAGTTGTGAAATATTTTTCATTACATCACCAGTTGCGTAAAATGTGCCGTTTGCCAACTACAATCGATTTTGAAAAGTCACATTTTACATGCCAAAATTAGAAAAAATAATATAATAAGTGTGTCCGATATTAAATCAGCTTTAGAATCTGCCTAGATCTGTCATTTTGGGTTCCTTCAGCTTCCAGCCATTAGGTATTTATTTAATGAAGGATATTAATTTTTTTTTTTAAATAAAAATAAATTTTATTATGACATCAAAATAGGTATATAAACATGAATATTCAAAATGCCCTATTATAAAAAGAAAATTTCTTCTAAACCCAATTTACTTGGTAAGGTACCCATAATACTTGCGGCATTCCCTCTTTGTATTGCCAAACTTATTCTTTGTTTCAAAAAAGTTTTAGAACGGATTTCCCCTGTGGTGTCGACTATTTTCTTTCCCAAACTGTTGATAAAATTTTCTGCTTCATTGCACCACGGACCTAAAGTTTCTACTGCAAATGGAATAAATTTATAGCCAGCATCAACAATTTCCAAATATTTCCTTTTTTTATTCTCAGCTGCAATTTTCGCCACTTCTCCAGACTGTCTTGAAGATTGAGATAAGTAAGATGGAGCAAGTGTATCGGAGCATGTAGCATCCCACACAAGATGTTGTCCATGGGACCATGGAATCAAAGTCATTCCATCTACTCTTTTCCCATCTTGCCTGAATAAGCCCACTGGTTCTAAAGTTGATGGTATATTAGCCAAAGAAAGAGCTTTATGTAATAAATTGTTGATTTCTTTATGACGAGAATGACGACTTGCACTTTTCAAACAAGAAAGACCATGTATTCCGCTACTATCAACCATTTCGCCACAGATGCAACGATGAGGTTCACATAAGTTGCATCCTAAACGTAAGCCAATAGATATCCGAAAAACATTGTCACTCATCCATGTTCCCAAATTTTTACAAGGTAACGTATTTAGCCACATACCCGATACATGAGATTTAGATGCTAAGAATCTAGCTTCTTCTTTATTGGTTTCAAAATTTAAATTTTCACAAATTCTAGTAATGTTGATGATATCCCAATTTTTTTGAATTTCTGGTTGCTCTGGAATTTTGTCAAAATTTAGTCTATTCCAAACACTTAATGAAGCATCATATGCACTTATCCAATTCAAACTGATTTCTTTCATGGGGGACATAAAAGAATTAGCTAGGCTCAAAGCGGCATTGGCTGAAGATAAAAACGCTGGCAAATAAATGTCTTTGACTTTTCGGATTCCAAGTCCTCCGTTTTTAATCGGCAAAGAAGCAATCATCAATTGTTTCTGATCTAAATGGACATTGACTGTTTTCTCCAAAGTATCAAAAATTTCTTTAACGAAAAGTTCTATATAATTTTGAAAATCATTTGAAGGAGTAGTCCTCAATAAGTACAAAAGTTTTGGTATAGCCAAACAATGCTTTAAAAGGTAATATGCAATATGAGAACTTATATTTTCTAAACGTCCAAACAATAGTCTAAGTTCTTCTAGTTTTTTTTTGAAAATTGAATTGGTACTTTCTTTCACTAAAGGTGCTCCTAACAAAACCATATCGTCTTTAGCTACTCGAATTCCAGGGCAGATCTTTTCAAATTGATTATAGATGGTTTGATCATGAATTGAACAAAAAAATATTTCACATTTATGTGGATTGATTTTAAGTCCAAGATGTTCACATTTATCCATTAACATTCCGAAATCATTGAGAACTGCTTCAGGACTTCCACCAATTGTGCCATCATCAAGGTACCATGCATTAAGTTCAGACTTAAACTGCCTAATTATTGGCTGAATTGAAAGGCAAAAAAGCATTGGTCCTGCCGGATCGCCCTGTTGTGCTCCAACTTGTGACAGAATTTTTTGATTACCAAACGATAAATAGGATACATTCCTATAGCATTGAGATAAAAATGGAAATAACTGTAAGGTATTGTTTTTCACTTCATTGAGCATGACATCACGTTCTACAGAGTTGAATGCATTTTGGAAATCAATTTTCAGAACCACTTTATTTGTCGATTTGTTTTCTTCAATAAAGCTGCGAGAGGTATGAACTATCGCTTCACAACCATTATTTGTTCCAAATCCAACTTGGCATGGTCGCAGATAATTTCCAATTGGTTCACGTACTATTTTGCATGCTAGTTTAGCTGCTAATCTACGAAAAGTAGTACCCACAGCTATTGGGCGTATACCACCGTCTTTTTTATTCAAAGCGCACAATGATGCTCCATAAAGTAAACATGTGATCTCGCAATTAACTTGTCCCGACAACATTAACTGAATAAGTCTAGTGCATGATTTCAAAAGTTGATTACCAGCTTCTCCAAGGCTCACAAAAATAAGATCTTTAAATTGTTGTGGCCGAAAACCATCTAGTCCACCTGCCGAACCGTTAGGAAAACTTAATATAGCGGCCCTGACATCTGCTTCACTAATAGACATTGGTTGTATATCAGATAATTTTTCAGGAAATGTCAAATCTCTAGATGGTTCTGGATGTTTTAGTTTTAACTTTGATAGAGTTTCATAAAAATTAATATTTCATAATAATTAATATTATTTAATTAATATTTCCAGAATAAAGCAGACCGAATTTTGAAATTTGCTTGGCAGCTGCATCCGAAGTAGGGCACTCCCTTAATAGAACCCAATCACCCACTTCAAACTCATCATGCCCTCCCGAGAACCGTCCACGTGCTTCATCATTCTTACGTAAAGTAAAACATACTTCCTCTCGTATTTCTTTCACGTTTTTACTAAATGGCTCGGGGAGTTTAACTGACTTTAATAATGGACCGATCGCATCAACCTCATTACGTCCATATAAGATTTGACATGGGGAATACCCAGTACTCAGATGAGGAGTATTATTAAATAATCCTTCAATTCTCGGCAACAGGTGAGCCCATCCAGCATGTGACTTTTGACAATATGTCCTAAATAGACGGCCCAGTTCCTTCATAACTCTCTCACAACGGTTGGATGCGGGATGGCGGATAGACGACAAAGTAACTCGGATTCCATGTTCGGTAAGAGTATCCTTCCAAACCCCAGATATGAACTGGGTCCCATGGTCGGATAGGATGGTTTCAACGGGAACAAACTTAGTATAGTTTTCTACAATACGTAGAGGGTACAATTTCACAAACTTAGAAAAAGAGTCAATTACCACGAAAACGTAGACAGCTCGTCCTCGCCCTTCGGGAAATGGTCCATAGTAATCCACCATTACTAACTCACCCGGTTTACTAGTCAAAATGGAATTCCCTCTTAATACCTGTTGGGAACTTAACCTTTTGGCAGATGTCACAGACTCGTACGATGCGATAAATGACCTTCGCATTCTCTGAAAGAAATATACGCCCCTTAAGATTGAATAGAATGTTTCGGTCCCGAAATGACCGTATTGAACGTGGTAAGCCTGGACCAGAACGGAAGTCAACTCATAAGAGATATCTAACCGGAAATCTATATCCAATTTACTCTTAAGAAGTAGTAAGTTATTCAACATTTTTACCCCCGGCAGGAAAGAAGTTTGTGTGCGAGTAAGGACTGTAGGGAACCCCTTTAGGTATTGTCGAAGGGCGGAACACAACACATCGGCATCTTGTGAAAGGTGTAAATTTAAAAATAACAATTTAACTTCTTCGAGATTGTCCAGTTTAAATAGATTCGCTGTGAGGAAACTACTGAGATTAGCAACAATGGGACCAAAATATTCAACCATTTTTTCGGATCCCATTGTGTTTCGAGACAACGTATCAGCCACCACGTTATCTACTTCCTTCACATGTTCAATTTGATATTGAAATTTGTCCAAGTATAAAGCCCAACGAGTCAATCTATCCGATAACAACCGACACTGTTTTAGTTCGGTGCAGTTAGCTCCCAAAAGCTAGCTCCCATTTTTCTTTATACCCCCACTACTGTGAAGACCGCTGTTGGCTTTACACAGCACAAATATGCTCTCACCTTTGTGCAGTGGCGTGTTATTGATGAAATAATATGCTTAATTATTTTAATGTACTATATCAAATTTAATTATTATTAACTAAAATTCTGGAATATGTTATCAAAAATTTAAAACAACCAATTTCGACAAAAAAATTTTCAAATTTTTTTAATCTTACTTTATGTTTAATGGTTATGTACTAAACAAAAAGAAAAAGTGAGTAGTGCCGTCAGCGGGTTTAAACTACCCTTGGGAGCTGGCAGCGTTTTATTATTTTAACCCTGTTTGGATCCGAGTGCCATCTCAAAAATACGTTTAAAATAGTTATTTATGTATCAAGGCAGTAAAGTCGTATTTTTTATCACGAATGTGGAAATTAGCCGAGGCAAATAACCACGTGAGTTCGAGCTCTTTCATCCACCGTGTTGTTTTAAGGTTAATACATCTGAACCAGTGTCTGCCAACAAAGATGCAGATGTTATTCGGAAACCATGTCCAGTATAATTATTTGGTTCGGGTAATTTCAAATAAATATCCACTTCTTTGGGTATTATACCAAAAGTGTGTATGCCAACAGCTTGAATAGAGCATTTGCCAAATCGATAAAATATAAATAGGTTTTTGTGCGGTGTATGTGCAGGTCCTAATGATATATATTTCCTATAGAATATTATGGGGTTTATATTTTCACTCATTTTGTTCGTTATTGTAAAAGTTCGCCTTTTTTTTGTCTTTGAGTCTGGTATTGTAATTAGTAGTATATCATCTTTGTCTTGAACATCGTCAATGGACATTTTTTTGAGTTCATCCATACGACATGCACCTGATAACCCAAAAATTACACAAACCTGCAAATAACTCAATAAAAAAAAATTAGTTTTTACCTTCTACGTAAGATATTTATGATCTGGAGCTTCTATTATAAATTTATTTATTTCTTCTCTAGTAAACACGTTCGATTTTTTGGGTGTGTAATTTGCATTTTGTCGTTTTATAAATGCTATCAGTTTGGAAATATTTGGATATGTCGATGTTGTGATTTATGTTGAATGTTAACTTTAACATCGAATACATACTCCATAATGTTGATGATTTGAGAGTTGTTGCTTTTTCAGAAAAATATGCAAGAAAAATATTTTCGGTGTAGTTTTTAACCTTATTGTTTTTGCTCTATGATAAGAATGCTTCGTATTGTTTATTATATATTTTATTGGACTTTTCAGGAAGCAGCTTTAATGTAGCAGTATTTGCAAGCTGCTGCAATTCTGGTGGTGTACAGGTTATATTATCAGAACCCATGGATTCTAATTCAATGACAGAATAATTTTTTTCTGGTGGCATTAAGGTTCTGCTTGCGCATGCCACTACTTTATCCATTTTGTTGTCTAGAATACTCAACACGGCTAAAATTCCATCTTTTGAAGCATCTGTCGTGAGCGTAATTGGTTTTTCCGGGTCAAAGTAGGTTAAAGTAATGTCTTCTGCTATTTTTTTCTTGATCTGAAGAAATGCTTCTTCACATTCACCGTTCCATAAAAATTCACACTCTTTCTTTAATAAATTGTACATTGGATGCAAAATTGTTGCCAAATTTTGTACAAATTTCGAGTAGTAATTTACTAGCCTCACGAACGATCATACTTCTGTTACACACGTTGGTCGAGGTGCTTCCACAATTGTCTTAATTTTGCTGTTAGTCTTCTTCACTCTTTACTTACTGATTTGGTATCCTAAGTATTCAACTTTGTCTTGAAAAAATTTACATTTCTCCTTCCTCATTGTTAAACCTGCCATCCTTAATACGTCGAGAACTTTTCTCAAGTTGTTTTCATGGCTTTCGTCATTCTTCCCGTTACTATGATGTCGTCCACAAAGTTTACTACGCCATCTAAACCTAGTAATAATTTCTCCAAGTCCCTTTGAAATAAGGAACTTGCGGGTTTTACTCAAAATGGTAGTCTTTTGACTTTAAACAAACCTTTATGAGTTGACCAGGTCGTGAGCAGTTGAGACTCTTCTGACAACTCAAATTGCATATAAGTTAGACTTAAATCCAACTTGGTATATCTTTCTCCACTCCGGAGTTTGTCAAACGACGCGGTTTATGAAAAATAAGGATCGTACCTTCTTCAACTACCAATTTTACCTTGCCCAGTTTAAACCTTCCTAGACTGTCAGTAAATACGTCTAGATAAGCAGCCATTAATGTATTTTCAACACCCGCTAAAACCTTTACATCATTTACAAAATTTAATTACAATGTTATGTCAAACAAATTAAGAAAATCCCTGCCTAATAAACATGGTCCACCATTATTATTTACAACATAAAACTTCACATTTTTACATACATTATTAAAATTTACCAAACAATTAAAATAACCAACCGGTTTTATTATATTTCCGGTGTAACCCTTGAAAATACTATTGTCTACTTTTAATTCATAAACCACAAAATGTTTTTCATATATTTTATAATTAATACAATTAGTTGCCGCACCTGTGTCAACCGTCATGCTGTGCTTTACATTATCAATTAATATTTCCAAACTAAAATTGCTGCATGTATTTTTATTATTAACAATATGCAAATCAAATATTTCTTGTTCATTATTATTAAAAATTATGACTACTTTGTTTAACTCTACATATTTTTTCTAGATGTTATTTTGTTACATAAGTTACATTTAAAATTTTGGTACTTACAGAACTTGGGTTTATGATTGTAACCGCAATGCTTACATTTGTTGAAACTTAAATTGTTTGAGGTCGCTCTTGCACTACCCGTCCGATCAGACTGCTTCCACTGCTTACGCTGCTGACGTGGTACCATCAGCTGATTTGAGAACGGCTGCCTTTGGTCGCTTCCCGATGTACCTGCTCGTGCTCGATAATCCTGCGTTGCATCATAAGTATTCGGTTTTGCTACCTTGATGTTCCCCCGTTGCATCACAGCGGTTTGCTACGCGATGTTGTCGACTGTTGTGCACATAGTTCATTCCATGCACATTTGATTTGTGATTTAATGTCAAGGTTGATTCCTTGTGCGCTGCTTGAGTAATTCTGATTTTAAGTAATTCAATTAGACTCACAGTTTCCTTTTCTTCACATAAACGATCCAGGATTTTTCCTCTTCTTAATCCAGTCACGAACTTATTCGCAAACACTTGTTCCAAGTCACTCGCGACAACCTGCGCGTAGCACACCATATTATATTCACATCACGGTTTCGACCACAATTTAATATTCTGGTAGCTCAGTTACAATCAATCTTTGCAAATTTAGTAAACTTAATTTTTTAATTTTCAAACTATCCTAACTAAATAAGAACTTAATAACAATTGTTAAGTTTCATTACTTTTTTATGTCTAATAAAATTTGAATTGCCAAAATATTGGGAGTTCTGGGTCGAAAACCATTAAACCACGCAGGACTGGGGTTATATGTTAAGCTAACACCGACATGGAAACAGGATCCAAATTTGCTCCTTCTGGATCAGTAGCAAGAAGGGCCAGGTTTCGTACAATAATTTCTGGATAATTTAAGTATTATAACATTGATGTAGAGACGATGTAATTTAGTAAGTGACCACCACGAAGTAATCGTAAGATTAAGATTTTAGATTCTTCGTTTTCATTGTTACAATTCTGGGATGTTGAAAATATAGCGTTAAAATTTATTTTCATCGCGGCAGTCAGCTGAAGCCTTATTAATAAAAAAAAATATTTGAAAAGGCTATTGATTAAAGTTATTTTGAGTAGTTACCTTTACGGCATAATTAATCCGAGTTTGTTTTAGAAGCAGAAGCACTAATTTGCTTCTCGCGTTGGGTACCAGAATTGTTTTCCAGCAAACTTGGTTGAATGAAACTGTATCTGAAACGTTTATTGTGTGTAATATTAAATTAAATTTTAAAGTTACTTTATAAATACCCTTTAAATCCAACACTTTTGGTAATTGTTGCATCCGGATCACTCGATGCATTTTCGCCAATTTCTTTCACATCGACTGCACCACAGTTGGTTGAAACGGTGGTTTTATTTTTTTAGCTAGTACCGGATCACAATCTATACTGGCGAAAAATGCATGCGCCTTCAGATCCTTTGACAAAAGATGAGTTAGTTTAGTTAGTTGTTTGCAGTAAAAATAAATTTACAGCTATTCCATTTGCTCCAGCGCCTAGCCGAGTCGCCGGATTTCTTTTACATAGCCCTTGCAATAAACTTTGTCTTTCCGAGCTAATAATCACAGTGTCCTTTATGCCTTTTACAATTTGCTTCATCGTACGTTTTCTATTACTGCCATGAAACGGCAAGACTCCGGTTAGCAGTTTGTAGAATAAAATTCCGAGGGACCACCAATCGGCTTCGTACGAATAACCTGCTTCTTTCTCTACTTCTGGTGCTATAAATCCCTTCTAAAATAATCTTAGCTATTTTCCTACAATATTTTCTTCAATTTATAAAACTCCAGCAGCAAAGCAATTATCAGCATTAAGCAGGAAACTAATAAATTGTAAAAAATATAATATAAATATATTGATATTTTCAGGCACAAACGTTTTATAAATCGTCAGATAAAAACAAAATTACCATTGACAATCAACACGGAGTCAAGTGTCATTGAATCTGGTGAAATATTGACAGAAAATCCACCGGCTATTATTTTTTCACGAAAAGCCGACCAAGGGTAAACTTTCCCTCAAACTCCGACGTAAATTCTTTAACGTTTATTTGTAATCGATACATTAAAGACGAAATATGTCATGCAGAAACTCAAACGGAAATTGTTGAAAATCTCAGATCAAAAATAATTGCCAGAAAAAAAAATTTGTAATTAAAAAATGTGGCACATCTCATATAATTTATGTTCATCAAGAAACTCAAGTTGATATTAAAAATTTTACTGGATTTTCATCAATTACAAAAAATGAACAACTTATTGATCTTGCAGGTGTAACAAGAAATTTGGTATTTTGGCCAGATATAGATGCTGTGCAACTAAAATACAATTTTCCATATTTTATTCGATATTTTCCTTCTTTTCTTCTTATTTTATTCGATACTATCTTTTTTATTTGAAATTATAGGAGGTTGTAAATTAACTAAAACACAACAGATGTGCATGATGTCATCTATGCAATAAAATAAATTTTCAGGAATTTTATTCAATATTTGATAAGTTCTTAATCGCTGCATAATTCTTTCTACATGAATGCTAACTCTTGCCACAGTGTATGTTACTTTAGCTTCTTCAGTTGAAAATTCCGTTTTCTTTTTTAAAAACGGTGGCATAACTATATGTACTTTTTTACCGCTTGCATTAATTACTGTTTTAATTTCCGGAAAACCTTTATCAGCTAGAACAACGTCACCATCTTTTAATAAATCTATCAATCCTGATTCAATTGTTAATTGAGAATCAGATTTCCGTCCTCCAGCTACTTTAGATTTGAAACAAATAAAGCCTCCTGGAGTAATACCAACAAGAACTTTCGCAGTAAATTTTTTTTTATAATTTTATGCGAAACTCTGTGGAATCTATTATAACTCTGGTGTTACGGTAATCAGGATTAAAACATCCAGGCATTAAAACATCTTGCACAGCATCTATATCTGGCCATAATACCAAATTTCTTGTGGCACCAGCTAAACACTGCAAAATTTCAAACGATTCTTGAAATTGTAGTTCTGTGAACACTGAACAATACACCTAGTGCTGAGAATGTTAATCCTGTTTTCATTTTCATTAAAAAAATTAACAGTTTATCTTTTTTAGATACAATGAATTTTCCGGGCGTAGACACTCTTTTCAATAAAAATTCGAAATTTTCGGATGTTACACCAGCAAGATCATTAAGTTTTTTTGATTTTTTGTAATTGATGAAAATTCAGTAAAATTTTTAATATTATCTTGAGTTTCTTGATGAACATAAATTATATGAGGTGTGCCACATTTTTTATTTACAATTTTTTTTTTCTGGCAATTATTTTTGATCTGAGATTTTCAACAATTTCCGTTTCAATTGAGTTTCTGCATGACATATTTTGTCTTTAATGTATCGATTACAAATAAACGTTAAAAAATTTACGTCGGAGTTTGAGGGAAAGTACTTGACACCCTTGATCAGCTTTTCGTGAAAAAATAATAGCCGGTGGATTTTCTGTCAATATTTCACCAGATTCAATGACATTTGACTCCGTGTTGATTGTCAATGGTAATTTTGTTTTTATCTGACGATTTATAACACCTTTGTGCCTGAAAATATCAATATATTTATATTATATTTTTTACAATATATTATTTACCTGCTTAATGCTGATAATTGCTGCTGGAGTTTTATAAATTGAAGAAAATATTGTAGGAAAATAGCTAAGATTATTTTAGAATGGATTTATAGCACCTGAAGTAGAGAAAGAGGCAGGTTATTCGTACGAAGCCGATTGGTGGTCCCTCGGAATTTTATTCTACAAACTGATAACCGGAGTCTTGCCGTTTCATGGCAGCAATAGAAAACGTACGATGAGGCAAATTATAAAAGGCATAAAGGACACTGTGAATATTAGCTCGGAAGGACAAAGTTTATTGCAAGGGCTATGTAAAAGAAATCCGGTGACTCGGCTAGGCGCTGGAGCAAATGGAATAGCTGTAAATTTATTGTAACTGCAAACAACTAACTAAACTAACTCATCTTTTGTCAAAGGATTTGAAGGCGCATGCATTTTTTGCCAGTATAGATTTTGATCCGGTACTAGCTAAAAAAATAAAACCACCGTTTCAACCAACTGCACCACCAGCAGTCGATGTGAAAGAAATTGGCGAAAATGCATCGAGTGATCCGAATGCAACAATTACCAAAAGTGTTGGATTTAAAGGGTATTTATAAAGTAACTTTAAAATTTAATTCAATATTACACACAATAAACGTTTCAGATACAGTTTTTTAACATCGAATACATACTCCATAATGTTGATGATTTGAGAGTTGTTGCTTTTTTAGAAAAATATTTTCGGTGTAGTTTTTAATCTTATTGTTTTTGCTCTATGATAAGAATGCTTTGTATTGTTTATTATATATTTTATTGGACTTTTCAGAAAGCAGCTTTAATGTAGCAGTATTTGCAAGCTGCTGCAATTCTGGTGGTGTACAGGTTATATTATCAGAACCCACGGATTCTAATTCAATGACAGAATAATTTTTTTCTGGTGGCATTAAGGTTCTGCTTGCGCATGCCACTACTTTATCCATTTTTTTGTCTAGAATACTCTACACGGCTAAAATTCCATCTTTTGAAGCATCTGTCGTGAGCGTAATTGGTTTTTCCGGGTCAAAGTAGGTTAAAGTAATGTCTTCTGCTATTTTTTTGTTGATCTGAAGAAATGCTTCTTCACATTCACCGTTCCATAATAATTCACACTCTTTCTTTAATAAATTGTACATTTTATGCCAAATTTTGTACAAATTTCGAGTAGTAATTTACTAGCCCCACGAATGATCATACTTCTGTTACACACGTTGGTCGAGGTGCTTCCACAATTGTCTTAATTTTGCTGTTAGTCTTCTTCACTCTTTCCTTACTGATTTGGTATACTAAGTATTCAACTTTGTCTTGAAAAAATTTACATTTCTCCTTCCTCATTGTTAACCCTGCCATCCTTAATACGTCAAGAACTTTTCTCAAGTTGTTTTCATGGCTTTCGTCATTCTTCCCGGTTACTACGATGTCGTCCACAAAGTTTACTACGCCATCTAAACCTAGTAATAATTTCTCCAAGTCCCTTTGAAATAAGGAACTTGCGGGTTTTACTCCAAATGGTAGTCTTTTGACTTTAAACAAACCTTTATGAGTTGACCAGATCGTGAGCAGTTGAGACTCTTCTGACAACTCAAATTGCATATAAGTTAGACTTAAATCGAACTTGGTATATCTTTCTCCACCCCGGAGTTTGTCAAAAATGTCCTCGATCTTAGGAAGAGGGTAATTTACATTTTGTAAATATTTATTGAGTGGCTTTATAATCGCCACACAATCTCAAAGTATTGTTTAATTTGACTACCGGAACTATTGGCGTGCCCCACTCGCTATTAGTAACAGGCTCTATACATCCTTTTTCATTAGTCTGTCAAGTTGGTCTTATATCTCAGCTCGATATACAAATGGCACCGGACGCGGTTTATTGAAAAATAAGGATCGTACCTTCTTCAACTACCATATTTATCTTGTCCAGTTTAAACCTTCCTAGACTGTCAGTAAATACGTCTAGATAAGCTGCCATTAATGTATTTTCAACACCCGCTAAAACTTTTACATCATTTACAAAATTTAATTTCAATGTTATGTCAAACAAATTAAGAAAATCCCTGCCTAATAAACTTGGTCCACCAGTATTATTTACAACATAAAACTTCACGTTTTACATACATTATTAAAATTTACCAAACAATTAAAATAACCAACCGGTTTTATTATATTTCCGGTGTAACCCTTGAAAATACTATTGTCTACTTTTAATTCATAAACCACAAAATGTTTTTCATATATTTTATAATTAATACAATTAGTTGCCGCACCTGTGTCAACCGTCATGCTGTGCTTTACATTATTAATTAATATTTCCAAACTAAAATTGCTGCATGTATTTTTATTATTAACAATATGCAAATCAAATATTTTTTGTTCATTATTGCTATTAATTTAATTTAAAAAATTATGACTACTTTGTTTAACTCTACATATTTTTTCTAGATGTCCTATTTTGTTACATAAGTTACATTTAAAATTTTGGTACTTACAGAACTTGGGTTTATGATTGTAACCGCAATGCTTACATTTGTTGAAACTTAAATTGTTTGAGGTCGCTTTGGCACTACCCGTCCGATCAGACTGCTTCCACTGCTTACGCTGCTGACGTGGTACCATCAGCTGATTTGAGAACGGCTGCCTTTGGTCGCTTCCCGATGTACCTGCTCGTGCTCGATAATCCTGCGTTGCATCATAAGTATTCGGTTTTGCTACCTTATGATGTTCCCCCGTTGCATCACAGCGGTTTGCTACGCGATGTTGTCGACTGTTGTGCACATAGTTCATTCCATGCACATTTGATTTGTGATTTAATGTCAAGGTTGATTCCTTGTGCGCTGCTTGAGTAATTCTGATTTTGAGTAATTCAATTAGACTCACAGTTTCCTTTTCTTCACATAAACGATCCAGGATTTTTCCTCTTCTTAATCCAGTTACGAACTTATTCGCAAACACTTGTTCCAAGTCACTCGCGACAACCTGCGCGATAGCACACCATATTATATTCACATCACGGTTTCGACCACAATTTAATGTTCTGGTAGCTCAGTTACAATCAATCTTTGCAAATTTAGTTAACTTAATTTTTTAATTTTCAAACTATACTAACTAAATAAGAACTTAATAACAATTGTTAAGTTTCATTACTTTTTTATGTGTAATAAAATTTGAATTGCCAAAATATTGGGAGTTCTGCGTCGAAAACCATTAAACCACGCAGGACTGGGGTTATATGTTAAGCTAACACCGACATGGAAACAGGATCCAAATTTGCTCCTTCTGGATCAGTAGCAAGAAGGGCCAGGTTTCGTATAATAATTTCTGGATAATTTAAGTATTATAACATTGATGTAGAGACGATGTAATTTAGTAAGTGACCACCACGAAGTAATCGTAGATTAAGATTTTAGATTCTTCGTTTTCATTGTTACAATTCTGGGATGTTGAAAATATAGCGTTAAAATTTATTTTCTTCGCGGCAGTCAGCTGAAGCCTTATTAATAAAAAAAAATATTTGAAAAGGCTATTGATTAAAGTTATTTTGAGTAGTTACCTTTACGGAATAATTAATCCGAGTTTATTTTAGAAGCAGAAGCACTAATTTGCTTCTCGCGTTGGGTACCAGAATTGTTTTCCAGCAAACTTGGTTGAATGAAACTGTATCTGAAACGTTTATTGTGTGTAATATTAAATTAAATTTTAAAGTTACTTTATAAATACCCTTTAAATCCAACACTTTTGGTAATTGTTGCATCCGGATCACTCGATGCATTTTCGCCAATTTCTTTCACATCGAATGCACCACAGTTGGTTGAAACGGTGGTTCTATTTTTTTAGCTAGTACCGGATTACAATCTATACTGGCGAAAAATGCATGCGCCTTCAGATCCATTGACAAAAGATGAGTTAGTTTAGTTAGTTGTTTGCAGTTAAAATAAATTTACAGCTATTCCATTTGGTCCAGCGCCTAGCCGAGTCGCCGGATTTCTTTTACATAGCCCTTGCAATAAACTTTGTCTTTCCGAGCTAATAATCACAGTGTCCTTTATGCCTTTTACAATTTGCTTCATCGTACGTTTTCTATTACTGCCATGAAACGGCAAGACTCCGGTTAGCAGTTTGTAGAATAAAATTCCGAGGGACCACCAATCGGCTTCGTACGAATAACCTGCTTCTTTCTCTACTTCTGGTGCTATAAATCCCTTCTAAAATAATCTTAGCTATTTTCCTACAATATTTTCTTAAATTTATAAAACTCCAGCAGCAAAGCAATTATCAGCATTAAGCAGGAAACTAATAAATTGTAAAAAAATATAATATAAATATATTGATATTTTCAGGCACAAACGTTTTATAAATCGTCAGATAAAAACAAAATTACCATTGACAATCAACACGGAGTCAAGTGTCATTGAATCTGGTGAAATATTGACAGAAAATCCACCGGCTATTATTTTTTCACGAAAAGCTGACCAAGATTGTCAAGTAAACTTTCCCTCAAACTCCGACGTGAATTCTTTAACGTTTTTTTGTAATCGATACATTAAAGACGAAATATGTCATGCAGAAACTCAAACGGAAATTATTGAAAATCTCAGATCAAAAATAAGTGCCAGAAAAAAAAAATTGGAAATAAAAAATGTGGCACACCTCATATAATTTATGTTCATCAAGAAACTCAAGTTTATATTAAAAATTTTACTGGATTTTCATCAATTTAAAAAAAATGAACAACTTATTGATCTTGCTGGTGTAACATCGGAAAATTTCGAATTTGTATTGAAATTTTGCAGTGTTTAGCAGGTGCCACAAGAAATTTGGTATTTTGGCCAGATATAGATGCTGTGCAACTAAAATACAATTTTCCATATTTTATTCGATATTTTCCTTCTTTTCTTCTTATTTTATTCGATACTATCTTTTTTATTTGAAATTATAGGAGGTTGTAAATTAACTAAAACACAACAGATGTGCATGATGTCATCTATGCAATGAAATAAATTTTCAGAAAGTTCTTAATCGCTGCATAATTCTTTCTACATGAATGCTAACTCTTGCCACAGTGTATGTTACTTTAGTTTCTTCAGTTGAAAATTCCGTTTTCTTTTTTAAAAACGGTGGCATAACTATATGTACTTTTTTACCGCTTGCATTAATAACTGTTTTAATTTCCGGAAAACCTTTATCAGCTAGAACAACGTCACCATCTTCTAATAAATCTATCAATCCTGATTCAATTGTTAATTGAGAATCAGATTTCCGTCCTCCAGCTACTTTAGATTTGAAACAAATAAAGCCTCCTGGAGTAATTCCAACAAAAACTTTTGCAGTAATTTTTTTTTTATAATTAGAGTATGTGAAAACACGATTGTCAACACTTGTAGGAATTTCTATGCGAAACTCTGTGCAATCTATTATAACTCTGATGTTACTGTAATCAGCATTAAAACATCCAGGCATAGTTTCTTGCACAGCATCTATATCTGGCCAAAAATCACAGATGTAGCTGTTACTAATTTAAAATAAAATTAATTTTTTTTTTTTTAATAAGTGTCGCCGATTCTCCGTGGTATCCCAAACTGCATGATTATATCATTTTATTGGAGGCAAAAAATGTGAAGAAGTGTCATGTGAAGAATTGATTGTGTCAATATCGTTTAGCGCTCTCTTATGGAAAACTGACGCCACGGCCACCAGCTCCACCACCTTTTGGGCCTAGGGCTAGCCAGATGCCATCTCCACGTTTTGATGAAAACGAGCCTGGTAGCAATGAGCAACCCCGAGGATCACGATCACCTTCTCCTCCTGCTCCATAGGACTTTTTCATTATGGCCCTCGGCGCTAAGGTATCATTCAAATCTTCCGATGGCTCAATATGTTTGTGGAAATTAAGAGGTGGTTTCGACCACAATTTAATGTTCTGGTAGCTCAGTTACAATCAATCTTTGCAAATTTAGTAAATTTAATTTTTTAATTTTCAAACTATAGTAACTAAGTAAAAACTTAATTACAATGGTTAAGTTTCATTACTTTTTTTTGTATAATAAAAATTTGAATTGCCAAAATATTGGGAGTTCTGCGTCGAAAACTATTAAACCACGCAGGACTGGGGTTATATGTTAAGCTAACACCGACATGGAAACAAGATCTAAATTTGCTCCTTCTGGATCAGTAGCAAGAAGGGCCAGGTTTTCGTACAATAATTTCTGGATAATTTAAGTATTATAACATTGATGTAGAGACGATATAATTTAGTAAGTGACCACCACGAAGTAATCGTAGATTAAGATCTTAGATTTTTCGTTTTCATTGTTACAATTCCGGGATGTTGAAAATATAGCGTTATAATTTATTTTCTTCGCGGCAGTCAGCTGAAGCCTTATTAATAAACAAAAAATATTTGAAAAGGCTATTGATTAAAGTTATTTTGAGTAGTTACCTTTACGGCATAATTAATCCGAGTTTGTTTTAGAAGCACAAGCACTAATTTGCTTCTCGCGTTGGGTGCCAGAATTGTTTTCCAGCAAACTTGGTTGAATGAAACTGTATCTGAAACGTTTCTTGTGTGTAATATTGAATTAAATTTTAAAATTACTTTATAAATACCCGTTAAATCCCACGCTTTTGGTAATTGTTGCATCCGGATCACTCGATGCACTTTTGCCAATTTCTTTAACATCGACTGCACCACCAGTTGGTTGAAACGGTGTTTTTATTTTTTTAGCTAGTACCGGATCAAAATCTATACTGGCGAAAAATGCATGCGCCTTCAGATCCTTTGACAAAAGATGAGTTAGTTTAGTTAGTTGTTTGCAGTCAAAATAAATTTACAGCTGTTCCATTTGGTCCAGCGCCTAGCCGAGTCGCCGGATTTCTTTTACATAGCCCTTGCAATAAACTTTGTCCTTCCGAGCTAATATTCACAGTGTCTTTTATGCCTTTTACAATTTGCCTCATCGTACGTTTTCTATTACTGCCATGAAACGGCAAGACTCCGGTTAGCAGTTTGTAGAATAAAATTCCGAGGTACCACCAATCGGCTTTGTACGAATAACCTGCTTCTTTCTCTACTTCTGGTGCTATAAATCCCTTCTAAAATAATCTTAGCTATTTTCCTACAATATTTTCTTAAGTTTATAAAACTCCAGCAGCAAAGCAATTATCAGCATTAAGCAGGAAACTAATAAATTGTAAAAAATATAATATAAATATATTGATATTTTCAGGCACAAACGTTTTATAAATCGTCAGATAAAACAAAATTACCATTGACAATCAACACGGAGTCAAGTGTCATTGAATCTGGTGAAATATTGACAGAAAATCCACCGGCTATTATTTTTTCACGAAAAGCTGACCAAGATTGTCAAGTAAACTTTCCCTCAAACTCCGACGTAAATTCTTTAACGTTTTTTTGTAATCGATACATTAAAGACGAAATATGTCATGCAGAAACTCAAACGGAAATTATTGAAAATCTCAGATCCAAAATAAGTGCCAGAAAAAAAAATTGTAAATAAAAAATGTGGCACACCTCATATAATTTATGTTCATCAAGACACTCAAGTTTATATTAAAAATTTTACTGGATTTTCATCAATTTAAAAAAAATGAACAACTTATTGATCTTGCTGGTGTAACATCGGAAAATTTCGAATTTGTATTGAAATTTTGCAGTGTTTAGCAGGTGCCACAAGAAATTTGGTATTTTGGCCAGATATAGATGCTGTGCAACTAAAATACAATTTTCCATATTTTATTCGATATTTTCCTTCTTTTCTTCTTATTTTATTCGATACTATCTTTTTTATTTGAAATTATAGGAGGTTGTAAATTAACTAAAACACAACAGATGTGCATGATGTCATCTATGCAATGAAATAAATTTTCAGAAAGTTCTTAATCGCTGCATAATTCTTTCTACATGAATGCTAACTCTTGCCACAGTGTATGTTACTTTAGTTTCTTCAGTTGAAAATTCCGTTTTCTTTTTTAAAAACGGTGGCATAACTATATGTACTTTTTTACCGCTTGCATTAATAACTGTTTTAATTTCCGGAAAACCTTTATCAGCTAGAACAACGTCACCATCTTCTAATAAATCTATCAATCCTGATTCAATTGTTAATTGAGAATCAGATTTCCGTCCTCCAGCTACTTTAGATTTGAAACAAATAAAGCCTCCTGGAGTAATTCCAACAAAAACTTTCGCAGTAATTTTTTTTTTATAATTAGAGTATGTGAAAACACGATTGTCAACACTTGTAGGAATTTCTATGCGAAACTCTGTGCAATCTATTATAACTCTGGTGTTACTGTAATCAGCATTAAAACATCCAGGCATAGTTTCTTGCACAGCATCTATATCTGGCCAAAAATCACAGATGTAGCTGTTACTAATTTAAAATAAAATTATTTTTTTTTTTTTTTTTTAATAAGTGTCGCCGATTCTCCGTGGTATCCCAAACTGCATGATTATATCATTTTATTGGAGGCAAAAAATGTGAAGAAGTGTCATGTGAAGAATTGATTGTGTCAATATCGTTTAGCGCTCTCTTATGGAAAACTGACGCCACGGCCACCAGCTCCACCACCTTTTGGGCCTAGGGCTAGCCAGATGCCATCTCCACGTTTTGATGAAAACGAGCCTGGTAGCAATGAGCAACCCCGAGGATCACGATCACCTTCTCCTCCTGCTCCATAGGACTTTTTCATTATGGCCCTCGGCGCTAAGGTATCATTCAAATCTTCCGATGGCGTCAATATGTTTGTGGAAATTAAGAGGTGGTTTCGACCACAATTTAATGTTCTGGTAGCTCAGTTACAATCAATCTTTGCAAATTTAGTAAATTTAATTTTTTAATTTTCAAACTATAGTAACTAAGTAAAAACTTAATTACAATGGTTAAGTTTCATTACTTTTTTATGTGTAATAAAAATTTGAATTGCCAAAATATTGGGAGTTCTGCGTCGAAAACTATTAAACCACGCAGGACTGGGGTTATATGTTAAGCTAACACCGACATGGAAACAAGATCTAAATTTGCTCCTTCTGGATCAGTAGCAAGAAGGGCCAGGTTTTCGTACAATAATTTCTGGATAATTTAAGTATTATAACATTGATGTAGAGACGATATAATTTAGTAAGTGACCACCACGAAGTAATCGTAGATTAAGATCTTAGATTTTTCGTTTTCATTGTTACAATTCCGGGATGTTGAAAATATAGCGTTATAATTTATTTTCTTCGCGGCAGTCAGCTGAAGCCTTATTAATAAACAAAAAATATTTGAAAAGGCTATTGATTAAAGTTATTTTGAGTAGTTACCTTTACGGCATAATTAATCCGAGTTTGTTTTAGAAGCACAAACACTAATTTGCTTCTCGCGTTGGGTGCCAGAATTGTTTTCCAGCAAACTTGGTTGAATGAAACTGTATCTGAAACGTTTCTTGTGTGTAATATTGAATTAAATTTTAAAATTACTTTATAAATACCCGTTAAATCCCACGCTTTTGGTAATTGTTGCATCCGGATCACTCGATGCACTTTTGCCAATTTCTTTAACATCGACTGCACCACCAGTTGGTTGAAACGGTGTTTTTATTTTTTTAGCTAGTACCGGATCAAAATCTATACTGGCGAAAAATGCATGCGCCTTCAGATCCTTTGACAAAAGATGAGTTAGTTTAGTTAGTTGTTTGCAGTCAAAATAAATTTACAGTTATTCCATTTGGTCCAGCGCCTAGCCGAGTCGCCGGATTTCTTTTACATAGCCCTTGCAATAAACTTTGTCCTTCCGAGAAACGGCAAGACTCCGGTTAGCAGTTTGTAGAATAAAATTCCGAGGGACCACCAATCGGCTTCGTACGAATAACCTGCTTCTTTCTCTACTTCTGGTGCTATAAATCCCTTCTAAAATAATCTTAGCTATTTTCCTACAATATTTTCTTAAATTTATAAAACTCCAGCAGCAAAGCAATTATCAGCATTAAGCAGGAAACTAATAAATTGTAAAAAATATAATATAAATATATTGATATTTTCAGGCACAAACGTTTTATAAATCGTCAGATAAAACAAAATTACCATTGACAATCAACACGGAGTCAAGTGTCATTGAATCTGGTGAAATATTGACAGAAAATCCACCGGCTATTATTTTTTCACGAAAAGCTGACCAAGATTGTCAAGTAAACTTTCCCTCAAACTCCGACGTAAATTCTTTAACGTTTTTTTGTAATCGATACATTAAAGACGAAATATGTCATGCAGAAACTCAAACGGAAATTATTGAAAATCTCAGATCAAAAATAAATGCCAGAAAAAAAAATTGTAAATAAAAAATGTGGCACACCTCATATAATTTATGTTCATCAAGACACTTAAGTTCATATTAAAAATTTTACTGGATTTTCATCAATTTAAAAAAAATGAACAACTTATTGATCTTGCTGGTGTAACATCGGAAAATTTCGAATTTGTATTGAAATTTTGCAGTGTTTAGCAGGTGCCACAAGAAATTTGGTATTTTGGCCAGATATAGATGCTGTGCAACTAAAATACAATTTTCCATATTTTATTCGATATTTTCCTTCTTTTCTTCTTATTTTATTCGATACTATCTTTTTTATTTGAAATTATAGGAGGTTGTAAATTAACTAAAACACAACAGATGTGCATGATGTCATCTATGCAATGAAATAAATTTTCAGAAAGTTTTTAATCGCTGCATAATTCTTTCTACATGAATGCTAACTCTTGCCACAGTGTATGTTACTTTAGTTTCTTCAGTTGAAAATTCCGTTTTCTTTTTTAAAAACGGTGGCATAACTATATGTACTTTTTTACCGCTTGCATTAATAACTGTTTTAATTTCCGGAAAACCTTTATCAGCTAGAACAACGTCACCATCTTCTAATAAATCTATCAATCCTGATTCAATTGTTAATTGAGAATCAGATTTCCGTCCTCCAGCTACTTTAGATTTGAAACAAATAAAGCCTGCTGGAGTAATTCCAACAAAAACTTTCGCACTAATTTTTTTTTTATAATTAGAGTATGTGAAAACACGATTGTCAACACTTGTAGGAATTTCTATGCGAAACTCTGTGCAATCTATTATAACTCTTGTAGTGAATGAACTCTTACGAAACTTATTCACTTAATCAGCATTGTTGCAATAGATGTTCACCTAATTAAATAGTGTGGACTAATACTGTTTAATAAATGCTGATACTGCTGATCGACAATTATTAGAAATAATGTTTCGATAAGCAGACAGAATTATTCCAATCCTTGTAACAACCAGTTGGAATAAACGGTGTGTTAGAAATAAGAGTATTATTTCACCCAAACCCTGTCTTGCCTTTCATCCATTATTACATGGCGATCTTGCCAGGATCTGAGTTGGTATAACCCTGGTTGAGAAGAAGTCTACGTTATTAAGGATTGACACAAATCAAATGGATATACAAATATAAAAGAAAAACTATTCAAAACAAATCGGTTATGGGGGCCAAGCAAAGCAAGGAAGAAATCATCATCGCTCAAGCTGGAAACAGTGGGGGTTCTACAAACAACGCGGCCACCAAAGGACAAGGTTTTTCAGCATCAGAAGTTCTGGGAATAGTGTCCTTTATCGTAGTATTATTATTAATTTTGATCGTGGCGCGTAACAAGTGCAAAAAGATGTTAGAAAAGAAGATTCGTCGAGAACTTAGCAGAAGCCAAGAGATAGTGTAAAACCTTTTGGGAGCAGAACTGAACAGAAGAAGATACATGTGTGTTCACAATAAATTACTGTAAGTCATGATTAGTTTTTTTTGTTATAAATGTAATGAAGAGGCTTGATCCATTTAGATATGTATATGAAGAATTAAAAGTATTTTATAGAAATGTCAATAAAGACCCACAGGATAGACGTGTAGATTTAAATAAAACTAATAAAAAACTAAATAAACTAAGAATTATTCAAAGTGAATACGAAGCAGATAAAAATAAGTTTAATCAGGAAAAATGCGAACCAGAAGTAATAAAGCAAGCAAAAACTTATGTAGAAGCTATTGAAAAATTATTTATAGATATTACTAACATTTTAGAAAATAGATTAGCAAATTGTACTGTTAACTTAGGGAAGTCAGAAAACATGGGTGAAAAATTTGACCTAAAGACTGCAGCCAGTCTCTTACAAGTTATGGACGGTTCAGAAAATACTACCAAACAAATAATTGATGCTATCGAGCTATATGATTCCATGTTAGACGATAATGGTAAAAAGGTTTTAACTACATACATTTTAAAAACGCGATTGTCTCAGAGCGCTAAGTTGCGATTAATTAATACATATACGAGTAACGCACAACTAATTGTCGATTTGAAAAAACATTTCATAACTGCCAAATCGGCAGCTGCATTGTCTGTTAAAATAATTAACGCGAAACAAGGCTCGAAATCAATAGAAGAATTCGGTAAAAGTATCGAAGAAATGTTAGTGGATCTCACGATTACGCAATCAGAGGGCGACCCAAACGCAACTCAAATACTTCAGGGTGTAAATGAAAAAATAGGGATTAATTCTTTTGCAAATGGTCTTCAGAATCAAGACCTGAGAACAATTATAAAAGCTAGAAATTATTCAAAATTAAACGACGCAATACGAGGCGCGAAAGACGAGGAAACGCCGCGAAACGAATCTCAACAATTGTACTATATGCGGGGCCGAGGAAATCAATTCAAAAATAGTTATAATAATAGAGGAAATTTTCAAAACAAATATAATAATTCTTATAAATATAACAGAAATCAAAATGACCGACAAAACACATACAAATTCCGAGGTAGAGGTAGATTTAGCAATCATAATGATCGGGGAAATTTTAAAAACAATTTTAACGAAAGAGCACTTTACGTAGAAGAAAGTGAAGAAACAATCGACGGGGTAGCAAATACGCTACCACAATCGTCATCGTCATCTGAAGCGGGACAGTTTTTTCGTGACCCATCAGGGGAAAAAGAGTAATACGGACAAAGAAGTAATTTATAATTTGAATGGATTAAATTTCGTAAAATTTAATGATGGAATAAATGAGTTAGTATTATTAATAGACACGGGAGCTTCGGTTAGCATAATTTTTAAAAATAGTATAGGGATAGGTCAGTCTGTTGACTCAACAAAAAGAGTTAAAATAAAAGGTATCAACGGGTCAACAGTTTCACTAGGTTTAGCAAATATTAAATTACATAATAATAATAATAAGGATAATAAACCTATTAGTCATGATTTTTTAGTATTAGACATAGTTGAAAACAATATGCATGGCATAATCGGCTCAGATTTCCTTATAAAACATGCAGCGACTATTGATTTTGAAAAATTTAATGTATCATATTGGCAAAATAACACTAATGTCGTTATTCCAATGTACTCAAAATACAATTCATATTTGAATATTCCAGCACGATGCGAAATAATCAAATATTTTAAGATAAGTTCTAGAGATGATTACGTTGTGCTAGCAGATGAACTATGTGAAGGAGTGTTTATAGCAAGCACATTAGTTAGGGCTAATCAAGACAATAAAATTCCAGTTAGAATACTTAATGTTCGAGACGAAGAAATAAAATTAAAAAATGTAATTCCAAAAGTGGAAAAATTAAATAACTATAAACTATGCAAATTAGAGAAAAAACTCATTTCATCAGTAAAACGTGTTGATAAATTATTAAGTTTAATAAAAACCGATCACCTTAACACTGAAGAAATTTATTCATTGCAAAGAGTATGTGCAAAATATTCGGACGTTTTTCATCTAGAAAACGACCCTTTAACGGTAACAAATGTCTATAAACAAACTATTCATTTACAAAAAACCGCTTCTTCAGTATACGTAAAACCTTATCGGTTGCCACAAGCGCAAAAGGAAGAAATTCACAATCAGATTGACAAAATGTTACAAGAAGGAGTAATTGAAGAAACAAGATCAGAATGGTCGGCACCATTACTGATCGTCCCAAAGAAAGTCGATCAAAACGGAAACAAAAAATGGCGCGTAGTCATCGATTATAGATTATTGAACAAACGTATAGAAGACGACAAATTTCCTCTTCCATGCATTACCGAAATTTTAGATTCATTATCAGGAGCAGTATATTTTTCTCACCTTGACTTATCACAAGGTTATTATCAAGTAGAGCTAGAAAAGCGTAGTCGACCCTATACAGCCTTTACTACTGATCGAGGACAATATCAAATGACTAGGCTTCCAATGGGCTTAAAAATCAGCCCTAGGGGGTTATCTCGGGCAATGAGTATCGCAATGGCCGGGTTGACCTATGAAACATGCTTTATTTATTTAGACGATCTTATCGTATTTGGTAACACGTTAGCAAATCATAACAAAAATCTGACGAAAGTGTTGCAACGGTTTAGGGATGTAAATTTAAAATTGAATCCAAATAAATGTAACTTTATGAAAAAAGATATTTTATATCTAGGGCATATCATTTCAGCAAAAGGCGTTTCACCAGATCCGTCAAAAATTGACGTAGTGCGAGAATACCCAGTTCCAAAAGACGCAAACGAAACCAAACGGTTTGTTGCTTTCGCAAATTATTATAGAAGATTTATAGAAAACTTTGCTCATATGGCAGCACCACTAAACTCTCTATCGAGAAAAAGCACTCCGTTCAAATGGACTAACGAGTGTCAAAGTGCGTTTGAAAAGTTAAAACTGGCATTAATTAATCCGCCAGTTCTACAATACCCCAATTTTGCAAAAGAAAACACGTTTGTTTTAAGGACTGACGCGTCAGGATACGCAATTGGTGTTGTTCTGTCAAATAATGACGACAAGCCAGTAGCGTACGGTAGCAGAAGTCTTAACAAAGCAGAGAAAAATTATAGTACTATCGAAAAAGAGCTCTTAGCGATCGTGTGGGCAGTAAAACATTTTAGACCATATTTATTCGGTAGGAAGTTTATAATCTTTACGGACCATCGCCCATTAATCTATCTATTTAAAATGACCAATCCTTCGAGCAGGTTAACTAACTTTCGATCAATACTCGAGGAATACGACTTTACAGTTAAATATATTAAGGGCAAAGATAATGTGACCGCGGATGCGTTGTCTCGGATTGAAATCACCGCAAACGAACTTAAAAATATTAACGAAAACACAAGTAAATCTGTTTACGCAATTACTCGATCTCACACAGCTAAACAATCCAGCAACACCAATAATTCACACAATTTGATAGATGAACGGATTAATCACCCGGGAGTTATAGAATTGTTAAAATGTCCCGACGATTTTACAGAATTACGATTCATTTTAAGTACAGATTTAAACGATTCAGTAAAAGTCAAAGAATATGATTGCACGTTAGGAAACGTAATTTATAAGAAAGATATTAAAATAATTTATATAGTTCAAGATCGTGGATCAACGTTGACATCAAGTACATCGTTGAGCGACTTGAAAAAAGTTTGCCTTGAATATAATATTCCAGAATTAATTCTTATTAAAAATAAAACGTGCGCACTATTATTAAATAGTTTTATTCCCTACTAGTATATTAGAAACGAATAATACCTTAGTTACGGGAGCTATAATGATAGTCATAACTCCCAAGGGAATTATGAGAGGGCTATTATAACCTCATAATAGCCCTCTTTTTTGTTTATTTAAAATCAATTTTAGAGAAAAACAAAAGAAATCAAAACAATTTTTTTTTTAATTTTAACTAACAATATTTCATTCTTTAGCATTGTTTTGCTCAGGTTTATAAATAAAAAAGTGACAGTTTTCGAATTTGCCATTAAAGCTATTTTCAGTACCACTAGAAACGAAAGTTTTTTCTACCGCACTGGAACTTGAAGTTATTACATCCAGTCTGGAATTTGATGATGTAGTGGCTTGGTCAGTCATGGTAACTAACATTCGTGCAGCTTTATTTTTGGTTTCCATACTATCTGCCAAATATCCTTCAGCAACAGTGCTGCTTCGCCAACCGCCATGTCTTTTCAATGCTGTCATACTTGCACCCGCATTTACTAAAACAGTGGCGGAAGTTCGCCGTAAACAATGACCAGTGTAAGATTCTGGGTTTGGCAATCCTAAGAAGCATGCAATTTTACTTGGAATTTTACCAAACGTATTTTTTCCAACTGGTTGGACGGTGCACCGCTTTGCTCGATATGTCAGAAAGAATCTTTCAATGCCAGACGGGCGTAGAGAAATATATTTTCTAATTAAAGTTAAAGTAGGAAACTCTGCTTCTTCCAAAATTGTAAACTGTCTACGAATACCAGTTTTAGATTCGGGGATATTTACTACCAAAACAGAACCTTTATCCTCAATATCTGTAATCTTCATGTTAAGCAGCTCCTGGCTTCTGCATCCACCAAAATAGCCCATAATCAAAACAATCTTATTAAGTAAATGAATATCATTGGGAGCGTCTTTGACAAACTTTATAACATCATCTTTAGCAAACACTTCTGACTTCTTTGGCTTATAACCCTTACTATTTCTTTTAAGGAACGCCTCTATTTCATGAAATTTTTTTTCTTCCATTTTTTCATAAACCGTTAACATCGATTTTAGCATAGACCACTTAGTCCATAAGGAATTAGGACTGAAGTTTTCAGACAACTCTTGAATGTAAGCCAGAAGTACATCTAGATCTACTTTCTTGGCTGCAGCTTGATTCTCGTTAAGCCATACCATATATTTATCATATTCTTTTTTGTATAATGCTTCAGATTTTGCCGGCAATAAGGTTGCGCGAGCTTTTTCGGCTTTTTCTAGCAAATTTGAAGAAATATTTTCACACGCTTCACTCATTTTTGCGAATTGTAACTTGTAAGAAACAATAGTTGTGACATAATTCAAAACCGTGGTAACCATGAACAAGTAACTTGATCAATTTTAAATGCATAGCAACATTCGGTTAAAATTACTTTTTTATTGCAATAAAAAACGTGATTTAGTAAGGAATAAAATTATGTATGTACCACAGGAATTAACAGATGATAATAACCTCGGGAAATTTACTATCCCTCGGGCCAGAGGCCCTCGGGATGATAAATTTTTCCCTCGGTCATTATCATCCTTATAATTCCCTTGATACATAAATAACTATAATTGAAAACTCAATTGAGATAAAAAAGGCAGGTATAAAAATATCAATTGTCAAAGGTAAACAAAGTATAACGGACATAGAAACGCGACAACTTGTATTAAACGATTATCACATGTTACCAACAGGAGGACATGCGGGAATAAACCGAACTTATAACAACATTAAAAAACACTACCTCTGGTCTGGAATGCGAAAAGACGTGGAAAAATTTATAAAAAGCTGCGATGACTGTCAACGGTATAAACATTCGAAACCCAATAAAGAACCAATGACAATAACGTCAACCGCATGTTCAGCTTTTCAAAAAAATTTTCTAGATTTAGTAGGACCTTTGGAAGCGGACGAGGAAGAAAATCGGTACATTTTAACGCTTCAATGCGATTTGAGTAAGTTTGTCGAAGCATATTCAATTAAAAATAAAGAATCTATAACGGTTGCGAAATCCTTTGTAGAAAATTATATTTTAAGATACGGAATTCCAGAAGATGTCGTAACCGATAGAGGTACTGAATTTTTGGCTAATATATTTAGAGAAGCTTGTAAGCTTCTGGAGATTAACCAATTGAGTGCTACTGCATATCACCACCAAACTCTAGGTGCGCTCGAAAATTCGCATAAAAGCTTGGGTAGTTACTTACGAATGCAAATAGACAAAAAATTAGGATCTTGGAGTTCTTGGGTTCCGTATTGGTGTTTTGCATACAATAACACAGTACATACGGAAACAAAATATACGCCATATGAATTAGTTTTTGGCAAAACATGTAAATTGCCATCTAATGTAGCTAACCGTGTAGATCCACTTTACAATTTTGACGATTACCCATTAGAATTAAAATACCGTCTACAACATGCATGGAATGATGCAAAAAATAACTTGATAGCATCAAAAATTAAGAGAAAATTTTATTATGACAAAACCTGTAGAAATATTAGCTATAAACAAGGTAGTAAAGTCATGTTAAAAAACGAAGCTGGCATCAAATCAGATCCATTATATAAGGGACCGTTTGAAGTTATAGAAGAACAGAGTCCAAATATTGTAATAAAAATAGAAAATAAGAATATTATGGTTCATAAAGATAGGGTTAAGTTATACTGTTAGAAATAAGCAAAATAGTTAGGTGTTTGAATTATATAATTAGGTTAGGGGTTTAAAATAGTATATGTATTGATAGGATAATTGTTATGAATTATATTCAACTAAAGGAAATTAAAGTAACTATGTTAAATTAGATTTAAGAAAATAATATTAAGTCAAAAAAAATATATCTATTTTTTTCTTTTTGCAATGGAGGTGTAGTGAATGAACTCTTACGAAACTTATTCACTTAATCAGCATTGTTGCAATAGATGTTCACCTAATTAAATAGTGTGGACTAATACTGTTTAATAAATGCTGATACTGCTGATCGACAATTATTAGAAATAATGTTTCGATAAGCAGACAGAATTATTCCAATCCTTGTAACAACCAGTTGGAATAAACGGTGTGTTAGAAATAAGAGTATTATTTCACCCAAACCCTGTCTTGCCTTTCATCCATTATTACACTCTGGTGTTACTGTAATCAGCATTAAAACATCCAGGCATAGTTTCTTGCACAGCATCTATATCTGGCCAAAAATCACAGATGTAGCTGTTACTAATTTAAAATAAAATTAATTTTTTTTTTTTTAATAAGTGTCGCCGATTCTCCGTGGTATCCCAAACTGCATGATTATATCATTTTATTGGAGGCAAAAAATGTGAAGAAGTGTCATGTGAAGAATTGATTGTGTCAATATCGTTTAGCGCTCTCTTATGGAAAACTGACGCCACGGCCACCAGCTCCACCACCTTTTGGGCCTAGGGCTAGCCAGATGCCATCTCCACGTTTTGATGAAAACGAGCCTGGTAGCAATGAGCAACCCCGAGGATCACGATCACCTTCTCCTCCTGCTCCATAGGACTTTTTCATTATGGCCCTCGGCGCTAAGGTATCATTCAAATCTTCCGATGGCGTCAATATGTTTGTGGAAATTAAGAGGTGGTTTCGACCACAATTTAATGTTCTGGTAGCTCAGTTACAATCAATCTTTGCAAATTTAGTAAATTTAATTTTTTAATTTTCAAACTATAGTAACTAAGTAAAAACTTAATTACAATGGTTAAGTTTCATTACTTTTTTATGTGTAATAAAAATTTGAATTGCCAAAATATTGGGAGTTCTGCGTCGAAAACTATTAAACCACGCAGGACTGGGGTTATATGTTAAGCTAACACCGACATGGAAACAAGATCTAAATTTGCTCCTTCTGGATCAGTAGCAAGAAGGGCCAGGTTTTCGTACAATAATTTCTGGATAATTTAAGTATTATAACATTGATGTAGAGACGATGTAATTTAGTAAGTGACCACCACGAAGTAATCGTAGATTAAGATCTTAGATTTTTCGTTTTCATTGTTACAATTCCGGGATGTTGAAAATATAGCGTTATAATTTATTTTCTTCGCGGCAGTCAGCTGAAGCCTTATTAATAAACAAAAAATATTTGAAGAGCCTATTGATTAAAGTTATTTTGAGTAGTTACCTTTACGGCATAATTAATCCGAGTTTGTTTTAGAAGCACAAGCACTAATTTGCTTCTCGCGTTGGGTGCCAGAATTGTTTTCCAGCAAACTTGGTTGAATGAAACTGTATCTGAAACGTTTCTTGTGTGTAATATTGAATTAAATTTTAAAATTACTTTATAAATACCCGTTAAATCCCACGCTTTTGGTAATTGTTGCATCCGGATCACTCGATGCATTTTTGCCAATTTCTTTAACATCGACTGCACCACCAGTTGGTTGAAACGGTGTTTTTATTTTTTTAGCTAGTACCGGATCAAAATCTATACTGGCGAAAAATGCATGCGCCTTCAGATCCTTTGACAAAAGATGAGTTAGTTTAGTTAGTTGTTTGCAGTCAAAATAAATTTACAGCTATTCCATTTGGTCCAGCGCCTAGCCGAGTCGCCGGATTTCTTTTACATAACCCTTGCAATAAACTTTGTCCTTCCGAGCTAATATTCACAGTGTCTTTTATGCCTTTTATAATTTGCCTCATCGTACGTTTTCTATTACTGCCATGAAACGGCAAGACTCCGGTTAGCAGTTTGTAGAATAAAATTCCGAGGGACCACCAATCGGCTTCGTACGAATAACCTGCTTCTTTCTCTACTTCTGGTGCTATAAATCCCTTCTAAAATAATCTTAGCTATTTTCCTACAATATTTTCTTAAATTTATAAAACTCCAGCAGCAAAGCAATTATCAGCATTAAGCAGGAAACTAATAAATTGTAAAAAATATAATATAAATATATTGATATTTTCAGGCACAAACGTTTTATAAATCGTCAGATAAAACAAAATTACCATTGACAATCAACACGGAGTCAAGTGTCATTGAATCTGGTGAAATATTGACAGAAAATCCACCGGCTATTATTTTTTCACGAAAAGCTGACCAAGATTGTCAAGTAAACTTTCCCTCAAACTCCGACGTAAATTCTTTAACGTTTTTTTGTAATCGATACATTAAAGACGAAATATGTCATGCAGAAACTCAAACGGAAATTATTGAAAATCTCAGATCAAAAATAAGTGCCAGAAAAAAAAAATTGTAAATAAAAAATGTGGCACACCTCATATAATTTATGTTCATCAAGAAACTCAAGTTTATATTAAAAATTTTACTGGATTTTCATCAATTTAAAAAAAATGAACAACTTATTGATCTTGCTGGTGTAACATCGGAAAATTTCGAATTTGTATTGAAATTTTGCAGTGTTTAGCAGGTGCCACAAGAAATTTGGTATTTTGGCCAGATATAGATGCTGTGCAACTAAAATACAATTTTCCATATTTTATTCGATATTTTCCTTCTTTTCTTCTTATTTTATTCGATACTATCTTTTTTATTTGAAATTATAGGAGGTTGTAAATTAACTAAAACACAACAGACTGTGCATGATGTCATATATGCAATGAAATAAATTTTCAGAAAGTTCTTAATCGCTGCATAATTCTTTCTACATGAATGCTAACTCTTGCCACAGTGTATGTTACTTTAGTTTCTTCAGTTGAAAATTCCGTTTTCTTTTTTAAAAACGGTGGCATAACTATATGTACTTTTTTACCGCTTGCATTAATAACTGTTTTAATTTCCGGAAAACCTTTATCAGCTAGAACAACGTCACCATCTTCTAATAAATCTATCAATCCTGATTCAATTGTTAATTGAGAATCAGATTTCCGTCCTCCAGCTACTTTAGATTTGAAACAAATAAAGCCTCCTGGAGTAATTCCAACAAAAACTTTCGCAGTAATTTTTTTTTTATAATTAGAGTATGTGAAAACACGATTGTCAACACTTGTAGGAATTTCTATGCGAAACTCTGTGCAATCTATTATAACTCTGGTGTTACTGTAATCAGCATTAAAACATCCAGGCATAGTTTCTTGCACAGCATCTATATCTGGCCAAAAATCACAGATGTAGCTGTTACTAATTTAAAATAAAATTAATTTTTTTTTTTTTTTAATAAGTGTCGCCGATTCTCCGTGGTATCCCAAACTGCATGATTATATCATTTTATTGGAGGCAAAAAATGTGAAGAAGTGTCATGTGAAGAATTGATTGTGTCAATATCGTTTAGCGCTCTCTTATGGAAAACTGACGCCACGGCCACCAGCTCCACCACCTTTTGGGCCTAGGGCTAGCCAGATGCCATCTCCACGTTTTGATGAAAACGAGCCTGGTAGCAATGAGCAACCCCGAGGATCACGATCACCTTCTCCTCCTGCTCCATAGGACTTTTTCATTATGGCCCTCGGCGCTAAGGTATCATTCAAATCTTCCGATGGCGTCAATATGTTTGTGGAAATTAAGAGGTGGTTTCGACCACAATTTAATGTTTTGGTAGCTCAGTTACAATCAATCTTTGCAAATTTAGTAAATTTAATTTTTTCATTTTCAAACTATAGTAACTAAGTAAAAACTTAATTACAATGGTTAAGTTTCATTACTTTTTTATGTGTAATAAAAATTTGAATTGCCAAAATATTGGGAGTTCTGCGTCGAAAACTATTAAACCACGCAGGACTGGGGTTATATGTTAAGCTAACACCGACATGGAAACAAGATCTAAATTTGCTCCTTCTGATAATTTAAGTATTATAACATTGATTTAGAGACGATGTAATTTAGTAAGTGACCACCACGAAGTAATCGTAGATTAAGATCTTAGATTTTTCGTTTTCATTGTTACAATTCCGGGATGTTGAAAATATAGCGTTATAATTTATTTTCTTCGCGGCAGTCAGCTGAAGCCTTATTAATAAACAAAAAATATTTGAAAAGGCTATTGATTAAAGTTATTTTGAGTAGTTACCTTTACGGCATAATTAATCCGAGTTTGTTTTAGAAGCACAAGCACTAATTTGCTTCTCGCGTTGGGTGCCAGAATTGTGTTCCAGCAAACTTGGTTGAATGAAACTGTATCTGAAACGTTTCTTGTGTGTAATATTGAATTAAATTTTAAAATTACTTTATAAATACCCGTTAAATCCCACGCTTTTGGTAATTGTTGCATCCGGATCACTCGATGCATTTTTGCCAATTTCTTTAACATCGACTGCACCACCAGTTGGTTGAAACGGTGTTTTTATTTTTTTAGCTAGTACCGGATCAAAATCTATACTGGCGAAAAATGCATGCGCCTTCAGATCCTTTGACAAAAGATGAGTTAGTTTAGTTAGTTGTTTGCAGTCAAAATAAATTTACAGCTATTCCATTTGGTCCAGCGCCTAGCCGAGTCGCCGGATTTCTTTTACATAGCTCTTGCAATAAACTTTGTCCTTCCGAGCTAATATTCACAGTGTCTTTTATGCCTTTTACAATTTGCCTCATCGTACGTTTTCTATTACTGCCATGAAACGGCAAGACTCCGGTTAGCAGTTTGTAGAATAAAATTCCGAGGGACCACCAATCGGCTTCGTACGAATAACCTGCTTCTTTCTCTACTTCTGGTGCTATAAATCCCTTCTAAAATAATCTTAGCTATTTTCCTACAATATTTTCTTAAATTTATAAAACTCCAGCAGCAAAGCAATTATCAGCATTAAGCAGGAAACTAATAAATTGTAAAAAATATAATATAAATATATTGATATTTTCAGGCACAAACGTTTTATAAATCGTCAGATAAAAACAAAATTACCATTGACAATCAACACGGAGTCAAGTGTCATTGAATCTGGTGAAATATTGACAGAAAATCCACCGGCTATTATTTTTTCACGAAAAGCTGACCAAGATTGTCAAGTAAACTTTCCCTCAAACTCCGACGTAAATTCTTTAACGTTTTTTTGTAATCGATACATTAAAGACGAAATATGTCATGCAGAAACTCAAACGGAAATTATTGAAAATCTCAGATCAAAAATAAGTGCCAGAAAAAAAAATTGTAAATAAAAAATGTGGCACACCTCATATAATTTATGTTCATCAAGAAACTCAAGTTTATATTAAAAATTTTACTGGATTTTCATCAATTTAAAAAAAATGAACAACTTATTGATCTTGCTGGTGTAACATCGGAAAATTTCGAATTTGTATTGAAATTTTGCAGTGTTTAGCAGGTGCCACAAGAAATTTGGTATTTTGGCCAGATATAGATGCTGTGCAACTAAAATACAATTTTCCATATTTTATTCGATATTTTACTTCTTTTCTTCTTATTTTATTCGATACTATCTTTTTTATTTGAAATTATAGGAGGTTGTAAATTAACTAAAACACAACAGATGTGCATGATGTCATCTATGCAATGAAATAAATTTTCAGAAAGTTCTTAATCGCTGCATAATTCTTTCTACATGAATGCTAACTCTTGCCACAGTGTATGTTACTTTAGTTTCTTCAGTTGAAAATTCCGTTTTCTTTTTTAAAAACGGTGGCATAACTATATGTACTTTTTTACCGCTTGCATTAATAACTGTTTTAATTTCCGGAAAACCTTTATCAGCTAGAACAACGTCACCATCTTCTAATAAATCTATCAATCCTGATTCAATTGTTAATTGAGAATCAGATTTCCGTCCTCCAGCTACTTTAGATTTGAAACAAATAAAGCCTCCTGGAGTAATTCCAACAAAAACTTTCGCAGTAATTTTTTTTTTATAATTAGAGTATGTGAAAACACGATTGTCAACACTTGTAGGAATTTCTATGCGAAACTCTGTGCAATGTATTATAACTCTGGTGTTACTGTAATCAGCATTAAAACATCCAGGCATAGTTTCTTGCACAGCATATCTGGCCAAAAATCACAGATGTAGCTGTTACTAATTTAAAATAAAATTATTTTTTTTTTTTTTTTTAATAAGTGTCGCCGATTCTCCGTGGAATCCCAAACTGCATGATTATATCATTTTATTGGAGGCAAAAAATGTGAAGAAGTGTCATGTGAAGAATTGATTGTGTCAATATCGTTTAGCGCTCTCTTATGGAAAACTGACGCCACGGCCACCAGCTCCACCACCTTTTGGGCCTAGGGCTAGCCAGATGCCATCTCCACGTTTTGATGAAAACGAGCCTGGTAGCAATGAGCAACCCCGAGGATCACGATCACCTTCTCCTCCTGCTCCATAGGACTTTTTCATTATGGCCCTCGGCGCTAAGGTATCATTCAAATCTTCCGATGGCGTCAATATGTTTGTGGAAATTAAGAGGTGGTTTCGACCACAATTTAATGTTCTGGTAGCTCAGTTACAATCAATCTTTGCAAATTTAGTAAATTTAATTTTTTAATTTTCAAACTATAGTAACTAAGTAAAAACTTAATTACAATGGTTAAGTTTCATTACTTTTTTATGTGTAATAAAAATTTGAATTGCCAAAATATTGGGAGTTCTGCGTCGAAAACTATTAAACCACGCAGGACTGGGGTTATATGTTAAGCTAACACCGACATGGAAACAAGATCTAAATTTGCTCCTTCTGGATCAGTAGCAAGAAGGGCCAGGTGTTCGTACAATAATTTCTGGATAATTTAAGTATTATAACATTGATGTAGAGACGATATAATTTAGTAAGTGACCACCACGAAGTAATCGTAGATTAAGATCTTAGATTTTTCGTTTTCATTGTTACAATTCCGGGATGTTGAAAATATAGCGTTATAATTTATTTTCTTCGCGGCAGTCAGCTGAAGCCTTATTAATAAACAAAAAATATTTGAAAAGGCTATTGATTAAAGTTATTTTGAGTAGTTACCTTTACGGCATAATTAATCCGAGTTTGTTTTAGAAGCACAAGCACTAATTTGCTTCTCGCGTTGGGTGCCAGAATTGTTTTCCAGCAAACTTGGTTGAATGAAACTGTATCTGAAACGTTTCTTGTGTGTAATATTGAATTAAATTTTAAAATTACTTTATAAATACCCGTTAAATCCCACGCTTTTGGTAATTGTTGCATCCGGATCACTCGATGCATTTTTGCCAATTTCTTTAACATCGACTGCACCACTAGTTGGTTGAAACGGTGTTTTTATTTTTTTAGCTAGTACCGGATCAAAATCTATACTGGTGAACGTTTCCCAACTAGTTTGTAAGGCTAGGTTGGGTCGTGGATAACGACAAGACACTTTGTAGGAGTGAATTGTCATGAGTTAAACACAATTGTAGTGGTAAATTATAACTAACTTTTATTCGACAAGTTTTGGGTATTTATTGGGATCTCACATAACCATGATCCCAATAAATCGATGTATATTCATAATACAATAAAACATTATACAAACCATATATAACATATGTTTTGTTGTATATTATGATAACAACTAATTAATAACATTGCGATTAATACAATTAATAAATAAAACATTATACAAACCATATATAACATATGTTTTGTTGTATATTATGATAACAACTAATTAACCTACATTTCACAAAGTGTCTCGTTGCACTTAAACTGTTTTCTGTTTAACTTCGTTAAACATTCTGCGCCACTCCCACAGGGCACCGTATTGGCGCCACTTCAGCATCTTTTGTAAGGGTGGCTTTTCTGGAGAGTTCTCTTTTTGGTGACCCATGGACGTTGGTAGTGGAATGGAGCACTCGGTGGCTCCAGCGCCCAATTCTCCACGGGTACTGCTGGTGGACTATCCCATCCGTAGTTGAGCTCCACCTCAGGTTGTACCGGTGGTTCTACTTCTGGTTCCACTGGCTTGTGTATGAAGATTTCCAAGTGCCTGCTTGCGCACTTGAGAAGATGTTTTGCCATTCTTTTTGGCAGAACCCAGTGGAGACGGTTGTACTTGCACTGAATTAGCTCGTTCATGATACTGTCTCGCTTTGGTTGGTTGATAGATTTGATGAGGTGTGTGAATCTACTGAGTTGTAGTTCATGTTTCTTTAGTATTTATACCGTTTATATTTATTAGTTAAAATAAATATTATTAGTTGTTCTTTGTCCAGTCAGCATTGTTTAGGTATATTATAATGCTGAGTTACTTTTTGAGGCTGGTTCTGATTGCCTTTGATTAGGTAATCATCCTGCCTCTCACGACGAATATTACGACCATTATTGTTCCAGTGCCTCCGAAGAGTCATTGGGCTTTTTCAGAGGTACCATTTCTATACTTGCGCCATTCTTTTCTTTCTGCACTCCATTTGTTTTCTGTTGGTGTTGTTTACATTTCTTCTTTAGTATTTTGTAGGATGTCCAACAGATTACAATCATGCCACTTATAATGCCTACTGTCACTCCACTTGTTATCCCTGCGTGAATGTGGATTGTTTTCCAGGGTGTGTTTTCTAGCTCTTCTTTGATCATATGTTCTTCGTTTATGATCCCATTTAGATTTTCTCCTGCCTTACTTATTGAGTCTAAGTGAATTCGTTCTTCTTTAAATGTTTTCACTTCTGTGCTGATGTTAATTTTTACATGTTTGGAGAATCCAGCAATGGTTGGTGCGTCATAGTTTCGTTTAGGAGTGATAGTATTTTCTTTGGTTATTATCACGCAATCAGGTGATATTTGAATTAATCCAGTTTTGTTGAGTCTAACATCTTCTCGTTCACCATTGCAAGTAATAAAGCAATGTTGCATTCTTCATTGGAAATAAATTGCCAAGTATTTCTCATGTGCACTTGCTTCCATGATTCTTTCATTGATTTTGATTTTCTTGATATCACAATGAGTTGATGATCTTTGGTATATTTCATCAATTATGCAGGTTGGATTGTTTTCAATACTCTGTACTGATAGTGGTGAACAGATGTATTTTGTTGTATCGTATTTTATACTCTCTTTAAGATCATCAGCCTTAAGTTGAAAGTACCTTTGATTGTTGTAATCGACGGCTAGCATGTCGCTTGGAGTATCAAGTATCCAGTAGGATCCGTTTTCAATCTTAAGTGGTACAGGTGTTACTTTTAATAGCGTGTACTCAGTCATTTCTGTCATTGCAAAATATCCTAATATATCAATACTTTTGTTGCTGTAATTTACTGAATTTTTTTGAATTACTGTGCTTAAGATTTGGATGTTTGTTGGTAATTTTTTCGTTGCCTCATTTATTATTTCGTTGATTTGTGCTGGTGACAAAATGCTGAGTATGCTCCCTTGGTTGTGACATAACTCAAGCACCTTTGTATATTGCATTATAATTTCTGTTATGCAATTTGTAGCCACTTGATATGTGCTTAATACTTGGATTGCTAGTTTATTATGGTCTATGCTTGCAAACCACATCTGCATCTTGTTGATTGATGATAGTCCTTGTTTTAATTTTTCTTGGAAATGACTCATTTGTTTATAAATTCGTTGTTCCGTTTCGTTAAATGTTGCAACCGTTGAAATCATAATTTTTGTTTGGTGATTTGCGGTTTTGATTAGCTCATGTTGATTTTTATTCAACGTATCGATGTCTTCATATACTTCATCGTTAACTCCAAACACCGATGTCATCAGTTTTCCTAGTAGACCTCGTTTCATTCGATTGTTTTTGATTATCATTCCTTTTTCAATCCATTTAACCTGTTTTTCTTGCTCTTGTAGATGTTGCACTAACTCTGAACATTGGGTTGCCTGTGTTAATTTTTTGGCTTGTTTGCAAATGTTTTCCATCTGCTCAACCATTGTTGCTACGGTTTTGAAATCTTTAAACATTTTCTCTTTGTCGTATTTAATTTCTATCCTGAAGCTTCCTCTGTCGATTTTCGCTTGGCCTATGTGTTCTACATATAGTCCTGGATTGGTGTGTTGAAATGTATAATTCGCCGTTGTTCCACTTGTTATTGTTGTCAGTATCATCATGACTGAAATGTATGATGCGATTTTCGGTACATGGGTGTTTTGTCGTTTGGTAGCTTTGTCGGTGTCTTCATCTTCCGACTCTGTTGGTATTGGTATGACATTGTGTATTGCACGTTTCATTGTGCTGCCTGCTGCCTTTTTTAGTGTAACTACTCTCACTATTCCATCTTTGCCAGGGTGTACTTTTTGTATTCTAGCTAGAGGCCATCTACTTGGATTTACATTGTCTTCTTTGATGATTACCAAGTCTCCTTTACTCATATTTTCGATTTTTGACTTCCACTTGTATCTTTGTTGAAGCGTTTGTAAATATTCGGATGACCATGCGTTCCAGAAGTGTTTTTTCATCTTCTGCACTAGTTTCCATCTGGCTGACAATTGTAGTTCTTCATCCTTTTCCGCTTCTGGTGAGCTGATTATTTCTCGGCCGATTAGGAAATGCGCTGGTGTAATTGCTTGAACGTCATTGATGTCATTTGATAATGGACATAGTGGTCTTGAATTGAGACATCCTTCTATCTGATATATTAGCGTCGTTAATTCTTCGAATGTTAGTGTTGAGTCGCCAATTATTCTTTTGAGATGATGTTTCATTGATTTCACTCCGGCTTCCCATATTCTTCCAAAGTGCGGTGCTGCGGGTGGATTGAAGTGCCATTGGGTTCCATCACTTGCCAGCTTTTGCTCTACTTCGCTGGATACTGGCTGGATCAAATTACTTGCTCCGACAAAGTTTGTTCCATTATCGCTATACATATGAGCACAGTGTCCTCTCCTCGATGTGAATCTTTTCATTGCTGCTAGGAATGTTTCGGTTGACATGTCACTTACGACTTCTAGATGTACGGCTTTTGTGGCTAGACACACAAATACTGCTATGTATCCTTTATAAGATTTGTGTCCTCTTCCTTTTGTCGCTCTTACTTGGAGTGGCCCTGCATAGTCCACTCCAGTGTGAGTGAAGGGTGGTGACGGCGTTATCCTTGGTGGTGGAAGATTTCCCATCTGTTGTTGGGCTGCTTGAGCTCTGTATCGCGTGCATGTTATGCATTTGTTTATCAATGAGCTCACTGTCTTCTTTCCGTTTACAATCCAATAATTTCTTCTTGCAAATGTTAATGTCAGTTGTGTTCCTTCATGTAATGTTTTTGCGTGTGCGTCTTGGACTATCAACTTAGTCAGATTTCCTTGACTGGGAATTATGATTGGATGCTTTTTGTTGTACGATAGTTGCGAATTTTGTAGTCGTCCTCCTACTCGTAGTATTCCATTTTTATCCAAAAATGGACTTAAATTTGCTAATTTGTTGTTTTTGTCTACTTGGTTTTTCCTTACTATCGTTTTTATTTCTTCTTTGTAGACGTCCGTTTGCACTGCCAATGTTACTTGTCTCATAACGTTTTGTAGTTCGCTATACGATATGCAACCTTGACTGACTTTTTGTTTCCTGTATCCTTGTATGAATCGGTTGCAGTATGCAATAACTTTTGTCATTTTTTCAAATGATGAGAATCTATTTATTACCTCATTTTCGTGCGTTGTTATTTGCACATGATTGCATTTTTTACTTTCTTCTAACGTTGGCGAAATTTCTGTTAGACTATTTTGCCACCCGCTTGATTGTAGCCATGATGGTCCTGTCCACCATAATTTGTTGTCCTTTATTTTTGATGGTTCCAGTCCTCGTGAGATTGCGTCTGCTGGATTATCTTCAGTTTTAACGTGATACCAATGTTGATGTGGTATTGATTTATTGATTTCCGCAACTCGATTTGCAACAAACGTTTTCCATCTGGCGGTATCTCCTTTTATCCAAGCGATTGTAATCATTGAGTCTGACCATGCAAATATCGGCGCGTCTTCCATTTCTAGCGCTATCCTTGTTCGCTGCATTAGCTTTGCTAGCAGTACAGCGGCGCATAGTTCTAGGCGCGGTAGCGTTGTTTTGTTTTTCGCTGGTGCGACTTTTGATTTCGCTGTCAGCAGTGTGATATGAACTTGACCGGACAGTTTGTTTATTGTTTTACTGTAAATCACTGCCCCGTATGCTTTTTCTGATGCGTCGCCAAATCCATGAAGTTCAATGTTAAACAATTTTTTGTTATAATGAATCCATCGGGAAATAACAATTTCTTCTATTGTTTTTAGTTGGTTTTGGAGTGAATCCCATTTTTTCTTTATTTCTTCCGGGACTTGTTGATCCCATTCAAGTTGTTGCGTCCATAATTCTTGAATCAGTAGTTTTGCTAGTATTACTACCGGCGCTAGCCTTCCTAGTGGGTCGAAAATTTTTGCGACTTCAGATAGTATAAATCTTTTAGTGCATTTATTTTCTTCTGGTTTTTTAACTTTGAATTTAATGCTGTCGAAAATTGGTGACCAGTGTATTCCCAGAGATTTTTTGGTATCATCTGTGTCGAACTCGATTGTTGTTTGATCCTTTAATTCTTCTGGTAGGTTGTCGATCAAGTTGTTGCTGTTGCTGGACCATTTTCTTAAAACTAGTCCTCCGGCTTTGCACATTTGAATTAGCTGATCTTGTAGTTCGTGTGCTTCTTCAATTGTATCTGCTCCCGAGAGTATGTCGTCTACATAGAAATCTCTCAGTGCTGTTTTTGATGCAATTGGGTAGTGTTGACTCTCATCTCGGGCCAATTGTTGCAATGTTCTTACTGCTAAATATGGTGCTGCTGCTGTTCCATACGTAACTGTTTCTAAATTATACGTTTTTATCGGTTGATTCGGACTATTCCTCCATAGTATTCTTTGGAACTTCTGGTCTTCGCGATTTATTTTTATTTGTCGATACATTTTTTCAATGTCGGCTGAGAACGCAATTTTATGAGTTCTCCATCTCAGCAAGATATCAGTCGTTCAAACTTTTTCCGTCGGATGTTTTGCAGGATGCATCAAACACTACTCTTAATTTTGTTGTAGTACTTGATTCTTTGATCACTGCCTGATGAGGTATGTAGTACATGCTGTCATCTTGATTTGCTGGAATGGCTGTCATGTGTCCACGTTTAATATAATCTTGCATAAATTCTCTGTAGTTTTTGTACAAGTTGTCATTTTTTATTAATCTTTTTTCTAGTTGGAAAAATCTTGACAATGCTCGTGACTTGGAATCTCCCATTACGATGATTGATTGTTCATGTTTGAATGGTATTCTTACTGTGTAGATGCCATCTTCGCTTCTTTCTGTGGTTTCTTCAAAGAATTTTTCACAGTCTTCATCTTCTTGGGTTGGACTTCTGACTTCTCCTGTTTCTTCTATCTCCCAGAATTTTGTCAGTTGTTTATCTTCTTCCACCCTTGTAATCATGCTCATGACTTTTATCTGACTGCTTGTCTTATTTGTACTGCCTGATATTAACCATCCAAATTTACTGTTTAAGCCCCATAGTCCATCCTTGGTTTTTCGGAATCCTTCTTCTAGAATGTTTCCGTATTCTTTAGCTCCAATTAAGATATCAATTGGTGCAGGTTTGTTGAATATAGGATCTGCTATTTTGTGGTTGTGCCATTGCTCAATATCCGCTTCAAAGGGAACTTGTGGCATTACTTGTGTTAGTTTTGGTAGTACTAACAGCTTCATGCTGATGTTAAATGTACTGGGGAAGTGTGCTTTTAAGTTCACATCAATTTTAGTTTTGGCAATTTTTGTGGAGTCACTTCCTAGTCCGCTGACTTCTACGTGGATTTTTTCTCTTGGTAATCTTAGCGTCTGTGCTGCATCTTCAGTTATAAACGAAGCCTGTGATCCGGGATCCATTAGCACTCTAAAGGTTTCTTGGGTTCCATTTACACCTTTGCAATGTACTAAAGCTGTTGCGAGGATGACGTTATCGTCTACTTGTCCCACGTGATTTAGTGTTGTTCTGTTTTGACCATTTTCTTGCTCCGATCTTGGCGTATTATTATCTTCACGTTGACTCTGCCAGCGTGGTTTGTATGACTCACGTTTTGATCCATTTGATCTGTGTTCATCTCGTCGGGCTCCATTTGATCTGGGGTTGTCATCTCGTCGGGCTCCATTTGATCTGGTGTTGTCATCTCGTCTGGATCCGTTGTATTTGTTGTTGTCATCTTTGCGGAACGAATTGTTTTCCTCCTTACGGGGTCCATAAAATTTGTTATCATCTCTGCGTGCTCCATTGAAGTTTTTTCCTTGATACGCTCCTCGGTTGTATCCACCGTTGCCTTTTACGTCGTTGTTTGGATTTTGACGTGTTTCTGCAATCACTTCTAGTGCTTGGAATCTTGATTTCAAGAACTTTAGTATTGTATCAAGATCCTGGATTGCATGTGTATCATCGATTGCTTGCTCATACTGCTTCTTGGATTCTTCATCGAACTTCCTGGATACAATGCGTCCAATTATTTGGCTATGATGGTCCACTTCAACTCCTAGGTTGTGGATTGCTTCTAGGCACTCGATTGTGTTGTCATGAATCTGCTTCAGTTTCTGAGCTGATTCCATTGAGGCGACTGGCATGTCTAGTAGTTTGTCTACTACCTTATGGAAGATTAGGCGATTATTGTTGTACCTTTCTTTCAATATGCCCCATGCCAATTCGTAGTTGTCCTCAGTTATGGCGAGGTGTTGAATGATTTTGCTGGCTTCTCCTTTTAAGTAGGTCTTGAGATATTGCATTTTTTCCACTCTTGACACTGATTGGTTTGTATGGATCACTTCTACGAATATGTCGCGAAATAAGGGCTAGTATTCATATCCTCCTCCAAATACTGGAATTTGTATTTGTGGCAGCGTAATTTTTGGTTTTGTGACTGAATCGTGTCGCAATCTCTCCGAGATGCTGATTACAGCCTCTTCATACGATCTCTTTGCCATTTTGAATTCGTTATTGATAAAGTACCTTGCTTTGAAGTATACCTCATGGACCAGTATTTCTTCATTGAGAGTGTGGATCGCCTTCCATTGATCGGTGACTTCTGATTTCCATAGCTCACCTCTGGACTGATTTGCAGTTGCAGATTGTTCTTGTATCTGCATTACTGTCTCCAATAGTTCCTCTATCTTGATTGACTGTCTTTTCAGTCTTGCTGCCTGAGCACTGTCTTGGACGGTCTCTGCTGGTGCGTCTAATGCGGCCTGGTATTGGTCCAAAAGATTTACGGCTGTTGTGTACCAACCTTTGATTTGATCAATGAAGTTGGTTGTTATGTAGCTATGGTCTTCCATATTCAGAGCCACTATCAACTTGTGGTTCTCCTGGGCTTCTTCCCATAGGATGTCGATCGTTTCCGAACGAGTTTGAATATACTCTGCAGTCTTCCTGCTTGCGGCGTCCTTCTTCATGTTCCTCACATAATTCTGGATTTTATTACCGACTTCTTGTTGCGCCAAGGCTATTTTGTTGATCTTCTCCATCTCGGGTAGTGTTGACCTCTAGTATCGCTTGACTGGTAGTTCCTGGCTGGATTTGCACAGGGACTATAGCTGACTGTAGTTTGTAGTCGCTGCTTCAATTTCTTCTCGAAGGACCAATGAACGTTTCCCAACTAGTTTGTAAGGCTAGGTTGGGTCGTGGATAATGACAAGACACTTTGTAGGAGTGAATTGTCATGAGTTAAACACAATTGTAGTGGTAAATTATAACTAACTTTTATTCGACAAGTTTTGGGTATTTATTGGGATCTCACATAACCATGGTCCCAATAAATCGATGTATATTCATAATACAATAAAACATTATACAAACCATATATAACATATGTTTTGTTGTATATTATGATAACAACTAATTAATAACATTGCGATTAATACAATTAATAAATAAAACATTATACAAACCATATATAACATATGTTTTGTTGTATATTATGATAACAACTAATTAACCTACATTTCACAAAGTGTCTCGTTGCACTTAAACTGTTTTCTGTTTAACTTCGTTAAACAACTGGCGAAAAATGCATGCGCCTTCAGATCCTTTGACAAAAGATGAGTTAGTTTAGTTAGTTGTTTGCAGTCAAAATAAATTTACAGCTATTCCATTTGGTCCAGCGCCTAGCCGAGTCGCCGGATTTCTTTTACATAGCCCTTGCAATAAACTTTGTCCTTTCGAGCTAATATTCACAGTGTCTTTTATGCCTTTTACAATTTGCCTCATCGTACGTTTTCTATTACTGCCATGAAACGGCAAGACTCCGGTTAGCAGTTTGTAGAATAAAATTCCGAGGGACCACCAATCGGCTTCGTACGAATAACCTGCTTCTTTCTCTACTTCTGGTGCTATAAATCCCTTCTAAAATAATCTTAGCTATTTTCCTACAATATTTTCTTAAATTTATAAAACTCCAGCAGCAAAGCAATTATCAGCATTAAGCAGGAAACTAATAAATTGTAAAAAATATAATATAAATATATTGATATTTTCAGGCACAAACGTTTTATAAATCGTCAGATAAAAACGAAATTACCATTGACAATCAACACGGAGTCAAGTGTCATTGAATCTGGTGAAATATTGACAGAAAATCCACCGGCTATTATTTTTTCACGAAAAGCTGACCAAGATTGTCAAGTAAACTTTCCCTCAAACTCCGACGTAAATTCTTTAACGTTTTTTTGTAATCGATACATTAAAGACGAAATATGTCATGCAGAAACTCAAACGGAAATTATTGAAAATCTCAGATCAAAAATAAGTGCCAGAAAAAAAAAATTGTAAATAAAAAATGTGGCACACCTCATATAATTTATGTTCATCAAGAAACTCAAGTTTATATTAAAAATTTTACTGGATTTTCATCAATTTAAAAAAAATGAACAACTTATTGATCTTGCTGGTGTAACATCGGAAAATTTCGAATTTGTATTGAAATTTTGCAGTGTTTAGCAGGTGCCACAAGAAATTTGGTATGTTGGCCAGATATAGATGCTGTGCAACTAAAATACAATTTTCCATATTTTATTCGATATTTTCCTTCTTTTCTTCTTATTTTATTCGATACTATCTTTTTTATTTGAAATTATAGGAGGTTGTAAATTAACTAAAACACAACAGATGTGCATGATGTCATCTATGCAATGAAATAAATTTTCAGAAAGTTCTTAATCGCTGCATAATTCTTTCTACATGAATGCTAACTCTTGCCACAGTGTATGTTACTTTAGTTTCTTCAGTTGAAAATTCCGTTTTCTTTTTTAAAAACGGTGGCATAACTATATGTACTTTTTTACCGCTTGCATTAATAACTGTTTTAATTTCCGGAAAACCTTTATCAGCTAGAACAACGTCACCATCTTCTAATAAATCTATCAATCCTGATTCAATTGTTAATTGAGAATCAGGTTTCCGTCCTCCAGCTACTTTAGATTTGAAACAAATAAAGCCTCCTGGAGTAATTCCAACAAAAACTTTCGCAGTAATTTTTTTTTTATAATTAGAGTATGTGAAAACACGATTGTCAACACTTGTAGGAATTTCTATGCAAAACTCTGTGCAATCTATTATAACTCTGGTGTTACTGTAATCAGCATTAAAACATCCAGGCATAGTTTTTTGCACAGCATCTATATCTGGCCAAAAATCACAGATGTAGCTGTTACTAATTTAAAATAAAATTAATTTTTTTTTTTTTTTTAATAAGTGTCGCCGATTCTCCGTGGTATCCCAAACTGCATGATTATATCATTTTATTGGAGGCAAAAAATGTGAAGAAGTGTCATGTGAAGAATTGATTGTGTCAATATCGTTTAGCGCTCTCTTATGGAAAACTGACGCCACGGCCACCAGCTCCACCACCTTTTGGGCCTAGGGCTAGCCAGATGCCATCTCCACGTTTTGATGAAAACGAGCCTGGTAGCAATGAGCAACCCCGAGGATCACGATCACCTTCTCCTCCTGCTCCATAGGACTTTTTCATTATGGCCCTCGGCGCTAAGGTATCATTCAAATCTTCCGATGGCGTCAATATGTTTGTGGAAATTAAGAGGTGGTTTCGACCACAATTTAATGTTCTGGTAGCTCAGTTACAATCAATCTTTGCAAATTTAGTAAATTTAATTTTTTAATTTTCAAACTATAGTAACTAAGTAAAAACTTAATTACAATTGTTAAGTTTCATTACTTTTTTATGTGTAATAAAAATTTGAATTGCCAAAATATTGGGAGTTCTGCGTCGAAAACTATTAAACCACGCAGGACTGGGGTTATATGTTAAGCTAACACCGACATGGAAACAAGATCTAAATTTGCTCCTTCTGGATCAGTAGCAAGAAGGGCCAGGTTTTCGTACAATAATTTCTGAATAATTTAAGTATTATAACATTGATGTAGAGACGATGTAATTTAGTAAGTGACCACCACGAAGTAATCGTAGATTAAGATCTTAGATTTTTCGTTTTCATTGTTACAATTCCGGGATGTTGAAAATATAGCGTTATAATTTATTTTCTTCGCGGAAGTCAGCTGAAGCCTTATTAATAAACAAAAAATATTTGAAAAGGCTATTGATTAAAGTTATTTTGAGTAGTTACCTTTACGACATAATTAATCCGAGTTTGTTTTAGAAGCACAAGCACTAATTTGCTTCTCGCGTTGGGTGCCAGAATTGTTTTCCAGCAAACTTGGTTGAATAAAACTGTATCTGAAACGTTTCTTGTGTGTAATATTGAATTAAATTTTAAAATTACTTTATAAATACCCGTTAAATCCCACGCTTTTGGTAATTGTTGCATCCGGATCACTCGATGCATTTTTGCCAATTTCTTTAACATCAACTGCACCACCAGTTGGTTGAAACGGTGTTTTTATTTTTTTAGCTAGTACCGGATCAAAATCTATACTGGCGAAAAATGCATGCGCCTTCAGATCCTTTGACAAAAGATGAGTTAGTTTAGTTAGTTGTTTGCAGTCAAAATAAATTTACAGCTATTCCATTTGGTCCAGCGCCTAGTCGAGTCGCCGGATTTCTTTTACATAGCCCTTGCAATAAACTTTGTCCTTCCGAGCTAATATTCACAGTGTCTTTTATGCCTTTTACAATTTGCCTCATCGTACGTTTTCTATTACTGCCATGAAACAATCGGCTTCGTACGAATAACCTGCTTCTTTCTCTACTTCTGGTGCTATAAATCCCTTCTAAAATAATTTTAGCTATTTTCCTACAATATTTTCTTAAATTTATAAAACTCCAGCAGCAAAGCAATTATCAGCATTAAGCAGGAAACTAATAAATTGTAAAAAATATAATATAAATATATTGATATTTTCAGGCACAAACGTTTTATAAATCGTCAGATAAAAGCAAAATTACCATTGACAATCAACACGGAGTCAAGTGTCATTGAATCTGGTGAAATATTGACAGAAAATCCACCGGCTATTATTTTTTCATGAAAAGCTGACCAAGATTGTCAAGTAAACTTTCCCTCAAACTCCGACGTAAATTCTTTAACGTTCTTTTGTAATCGATACATTAAAGACGAAATATGTCATGCAGAAACTCAAACGGAAATTATTGAAAATCTCAGATCAAAAATAAGTGCCAGAAAAAAAAATTGTAAATAAAAAATGTGGCACACCTCATATAATTTATGTTCATCAAGAAACTCAAGTTTATATTAAAAATTTTACTGGATTTTCATCAATTTAAAAAAAATGAACAACTTATTGATCTTGCTGGTGTAACATCGGAAAATTTCGAATTTGTATTGAAATTTTGCAGTGTTTAGCAGGTGCCACAAGAAATTTGGTATTTTGGCCAGATATAGATGCTGTGCAACTAAAATACAATTTTCCATATTTTATTCGATATTTTCCTTCTTTTCTTCTTATTTTATTCGATACTATCTTTTTTATTTGAAATTATAGGAGGTTGTAAATTAACTAAAACACAACAGATGTGCATGATGTCATCTACGCAATGAAATAAATTTTCAGAAAGTTCTTAATCGCTGCATAATTCTTTCTACATGAATGCTAACTCTTGCCACAGTGTATGTTACTTTAGTTTCTTCAGTTGAAAATTCCGTTTTCTTTTTTAAAAACGGTGGCATAACTATATGTACTTTTTTACCGCTTGCATTAATAACTGTTTTAATTTCCGGAAAACCTTTATCAGCTAGAACAACGTCACCATCTTCTAATAAATCTATCAATCCTGATTCAATTGTTAATTGAGAATCAGATTTCCGTCCTCCAGCTTTAGATTTGAAACAAATAAAGCCTCCTGGAGTAATTCCAACAAAAACTTTCGCAGTAATTTTTTTTTTATAATTAGAGTATGTGAAAACACGATTGTCAACACTTGTAGGAATTTCTATGCGAAACTCTGTGCAATCTATTATAACTCTGGTGTTACTGTAATCAGCATTAAAACATCCAGGCATAGTTTCTTGCACAGCATCTATATCTGGCCAAAAATCACAGATGTAGCTGTTACTAATTTAAAATAAAATTAATTTTTTTTTTTTAATAAGTGTCGCCGATTCTCCGTGGTATCCCAAACTGCATGATTATATCATTTTATTGGAGGCAAAAAATGTGAAGAAGTGTCATGTGAAGAATTGATTGTGTCAATATCGTTTAGCGCTCTCTTATGGAAAACTGACGCCACGGCCACCAGCTCCACCACCTTTTGGGCCTAGGGCTAGCCAGATGCCATCTCCACGTTTTGATGAAAACGAGCCTGGTAGCAATGAGCAACCCCGAGGATCACGATCACCTTCTCCTCCTGCTCCATAGGACTTTTTCATTATGGCCCTCGGCGCTAAGGTATCATTCAAATCTTCCGATGGCGTCAATATGTTTGTGGAAATTAAGAGGTGGTTTCGACCACAATTTAATGTTCTGGTAGCTCAGTTACAATCAATCTTTGCAAATTTAGTAAATTTAATTTTTTAATTTTCAAACTATAGTAACTAAGTAAAAACTTAATTACAATGGTTAAGTTTCATTACTTTTTTATGTGTAATAAAAATTTGAATTGCCAAAATATTGGGAGTTCTGCGTCGAAAACTATTAAACCACGCAGGACTGGGGTTATATGTTAAGCTAACACTGACTTGGAAACAAGATCTAAATTTGCTCCTTCTGGATCAGTAGCAAGAAGGGCCAGGTTTTCGTACAATAATTTCTGGATAATTTAAGTATTATAACATTGATGTAGAGACGATGTAATTTAGTAAGTGACCACCACGAAGTAATCGTAGATTAAGATCTTAGATTTTTCGTTTTCATTGTTACAATTCCGGGATGTTGAAAATATAGCGTTATAATTTATTTTCTTCGCGGCAGTCAGCTGAAGCCTTATTAATAAACAAAAAATATTTGAAAAGGCTATTGATTAAAGTTATTTTGAGTAGTTACCTTTACGGCATAATTAATCCGAGTTTGTTTTAGAAGCACAAGCACTAATTTGCTTCTCGCGTTGGGTGCCAGAATTGTTTTCCAGCAAACTTGGTTGAATGAAACTGTATCTGAAACGTTTCTTGTGTGTAATATTGAATTAAATTTTAAAATTACTTTATAAATACCCGTTAAATCCCACGCTTTTGGTAATTGTTGCATCCGGATCACTCGATGCATTTTTGCCAATTTCTTTAACATCGACTGCATCACCAGTTGGTTGAAACGGTGTTTTTATTTTTTTAGCTAGTACCGGATCAAAATCTATACTGGCGAAAAATGCATGCGCCTTCAGATCCTTTGACAAAAGATGAGTTAGTTTAGTTAGTTGTTTGCAGTCAAAATAAATTTACAGCTATTCCATTTGGTCCAGCGCCTAGCCGAGTCGCCGGATTTGTTTTACATAGCCCTTGCAATAAACTTTGTCCTTCCGAGCTAATATTCACAGTGTCTTTTATGCCTTTTACAATTTGCCTCATCGTACGTTTTCTATTACTGCCATGAAACGGCAAGACTCCGGTTAGCAGTTTGTAGAATAAAATTCCGAGGGACCACCAATCGGCTTCGTACGAATAACCTGCTTCTTTCTCTACTTCTGGTGCTATAAATCCCTTCTAAAATAATCTTAGCTATTTTCCTACAATATTTTCTTAAATTTATAAAACTCCAGCAGCAAAGCAATTATCAGCATTAAGCAGGAAACTAATAAATTGTAAAAAAATATAATATAAATATATTGATATTTTCAGGCACAAACGTTTTATAAATCGTCAGATAAAAACAAAATTACCATTGACAATCAACACGGAGTCAAGTGTCATTGAATCTGGTGAAATATTGACAGAAAATCCACCGGCTATTATTTTTTCACGAAAAGTTGACCAAGATTGTCAAGTAAACTTTCCCTCAAACTCCGACGTAAATTCTTTAACGTTTTTTTGTAATCGATACATTAAAGACGAAATATGTCATGCAGAAACTCAAACGGAAATTATTGAAAATCTCAGATCAAAAATAAGTGCCAGAAAAAAAAAATTGTAAATAAAAAATGTGGCACACCTCATATAATTTATGTTCATCAAGAAACTCAAGTTTATATTAAAAATTTTACTGGATTTTCATCAATTTAAAAAAAATGAACAACTTATTGATCTTGCTGGTGTAACATCGGAAAATTTCGAATTTGTATTGAAATTTTGCAGTGTTTAGCAGGTGCCACAAGAAATTTGGTATTTTGGCCAGATATAGATGCTGTGCAACTAAAATACAATTTTCCATATTTTATTCGATATTTTCCTTCTTTTCTTCTTATTTTATTCGATACTATCTTTTTTATTTGAAATTATAGGAGGTTGTAAATTAACTAAAACACAACAGATGTGCATGATGTCATCTATGCAATGAAATAAATTTTCAGAAAGTTCTTAATCGCTGCATAATTCTTTCTACATGAATGCTAACTCTTGCCACAGTGTATGTTACTTTAGTTTCTTCAGTTGAAAATTCCGTTTTCTTTTTTAAAAACGGTGGCATAACTATATGTACTTTTTTACCGCTTGCATTAATAACTGTTTTAATTTCCGGAAAACCTTTATCAGCTAGAACAACGTCACCATCTTCTAATAAATCTATCAATCCTGATTCAATTGTTAATTGAGAATCAGATTTCCGTCCTCCAGCTACTTTAGATTTGAAACAAATAAAGCCTCCTGGAGTAATTCCAACAAAAACTTTCGCAGTAATTTTTTTTTTTATAATTAGAGTATGTGAAAACACGATTGTCAACACTTGTAGGAATTTCTATGCGAAACTCTGTGCAATCTATTATAACTCTGGTGTTACTGTAATCAGCATTAAAACATCCAGGCATAGTTTCTTGCACAGCATCTATATCTGGCCAAAAATCACAGATGTAGCTGTTACTAATTTAAAATAAAATTATTTTTTTTTTTTTTAATAAGTTTCGCCGATTTTCCGTGGTATCCCAAACTGCATGATTATATCATTTTATTGGAGGCAAAAAATGTGAAGAAGTGTCATGTGAAGAATTGATTGTGTCAATATCGTTTAGCGCTCTCTTATGGAAAACTGACGCCACGGCCACCAGCTCCACCACCTTTTGGGCCTAGGGCTAGCCAGATGCCATCTCCACGTTTTGATGAAAACGAGCCTGGTAGCAATGAGCAACCCCGAGGATCACGATCACCTTCTCCTCCTGCTCCATAGGACTTTTTCATTATGGCCCTCGGCGCTAAGGTATCATTCAAATCATCCGATGGCGTCAATATGTTTGTGGAAATTAAGAGGTGGTTTCGACCACAATTTAATGTTCTGGTAGCTCAGTTACAATCAATCTTTGCAAATTTAGTAAATTTAATTTTTTCATTTTCAAACTATAGTAACTAAGTAAAAACTTAATTACAATGGTTAAGTTTCATTACTTTTTTATGTGTAATAAAAATTTGAATTGCCAAAATATTGGGAGTTCTGCGTCGAAAACTATTAAACCACGCAGGACTGGGGTTATATGTTAAGCTAACACCGACATGGAAACAAGATCTAAATTTGCTCCTTCTGGATCAGTAGCAAGAAGGGCCAGGTGTTCGTACAATAATTTATGGATAATTTAAGTATTATAACATTGATGTAGAGACGATGTAATTTAGTAAGTGACCACCACGAAGTAATCGTAGATTAAGATCTTAGATTTTTCGTTTTCATTGTTACAATTCCGGGATGTTGAAAATATAGCGTTATAATTTATTTTCTTCGCGGCAGTCAGCTGAAGCCTTATTAATAAACAAAAAATATTTGAAAAGGCTATTGATTAAAGTTATTTTGAGTAGTTACCTTTACGGCATAATTAATCCGAGTTTGTTTTAGAAGCACAAGCACTAATTTGCTTCTCGCGTTGGGTGCCAGAATTGTTTTCCAGCAAACTTGGTTGAATGAAACTGTATCTGAAACGTTTCTTGTGCGTAATATTGAATTAAATTTTAAAATTACTTTATAAATACCCGTTAAATCCCACGCTTTTGGTAATTGTTGCATCCGGATCACTCGATGCATTTTTGCCAATTTCTTTAACATCGACTGCACCACCAGTTGGTTGAAACGGTGTTTTTATTTTTTTAGCTAGTACCGGATCAAAATCTATAATGGCGAAAAATGCATACGCCTTCAGATCCTTTGACAAAAGATGAGTTAGTTTAGTTAGTTGTTTGCAGTCAAAATAAATTTACAGCTATTCCATTTGGTCCAGCGCCTAGCCGAGTCGCCGGATTTGTTTTACATAGCCCTTGCAATAAACTTTGTCCTTCCGAGCTAATATTCACAGTGTCTTTTATGCCTTTTACAATTTGCCTCATCGTACGTTTTCTATTACTGCCATGAAACGGCAAGACTCCGGTTAGCAGTTTGTAGAATAAAATTCCGAGGGACCACCAATCGGCTTCGTACGAATAACCTGCTTCTTTCTCTACTTCTGGTGCTATAAATCCCTTCTAAAATAATCTTAGCTATTTTCCTACAATATTTTCTTAAATTTATAAAACTCCAGCAGCAAAGCAATTATCAGCATTAAGCAGGAAACTAATAAATTGTAAAAAATATAATATAAATATATTGATATTTTCAGGCACAAACGTTTTATAAATCATCAGATATAAACAAAATTACCATTGACAATCAACACGGAGTCAAGTGTCATTGAATCTGGTGAAATATTGACAGAAAATCCACCGGCTATTATTTTTTCACGAAAAGCTGACCAAGATTGTCAAGTAAACTTTCCCTCAAACTCCGACGTAAATTCTTTAACGTTTTTTTGTAATCGATACATTAAAGACGAAATATGTCATGCAGAAACTCAAACGGAAATTATTGAAAATCTCAGATCAAAAATAAGTGCCAGAAAAAAAAATTGTAAATAAAAAATGTGGCACACCTCATATAATTTATGTTCATCAAGAAACTCAAGTTTATATTAAAAATTTTACTGGATTTTCATCAATTTAAAAAAAATGAACAACTTATTGATCTTGCTGGTGTAACATTGGAAAATTTCGAATTTGTATTGAAATTTTGCAGTGTTTAGCAGGTGCCACAAGAAATTTGGTATTTTGGCCAGATATAGATGCTGTGCAACTAAAATACAATTTTCCATATTTTATTCGATATTTTCCTTCTTTTCTTCTTATTTTATTCGATACTATCTTTTTTATTTGAAATTATAGGAGGTTGTAAATTAACTAAAACACAACAGATGTGCATGATGTCATCTATGCAATGAAATAAATTTTCAGAAAGTTCTTATCAATCTTTGCAAATTTAGTAAATTTAATTTTTTAATTTTCAAATTATAGTAACTAAGTAAAAACTTAATTACAATTGTTTAGTTTCATTACTTTTTAATGTGTAATAAAAATTTGAATTGCCAAAATATTGGGAGTTCTGCGTCGAAAACTATTAAACCACGCAGGACTGGGGTTATATGTTAGTTAAGTAATCGTAGATTAAGATCTTAGATTTTTCGTTTTCATTGTTACAATTCCGGGATGTTGAAAATATAGCGTTATAATTTATTTTCTTCACGGCAGTCAGCTGAAGCCTTATTAATAAACAAAAAATATTTGAAAAGGCTATTGATTAAAGTTATTTTGAGTAGTTACCTTTACGGCATAATTAATCCGAGTTTGTTTTAGAAGCACAAGCACTAATTTGCTTCTCGCGTTGGGTGCCAGAATTGTTTTCCAGCAAACTTGGTTGAATGAAACTGTATCTGAAACGTTTCTTGTGTGTAATATTGAATTAAATTTTAAAATTACTTTATAAATACCCGTTAAATCCCACGCTTTTGGTAATTGTTGCATCCGGATCACTCGATGCATTTTTGCCAATTTCTTTCACATCGACTGCACCACCAGTTGGTTGAAACGGTGTTTTTATTTTTTTAGCTAGTACCGGATCAAAATCTATACTGGCGAAAAATGCATGCGCCTTCAGATCCTTTGACAAAAGATGAGTTAGTTTAGTTAGTTGTTTGCAGTCAAAATAAATTTACAGCTATTCCATTTGGTCCAGCGCCTAGCCGAGTCGCCGGATTTCTTTTACATAGCCCTTGCAATAAACTTTGTCCTTCCGAGCTAATATTCACAGTGTCTTTTATGCCTTTTACAATTTGCCTCATCGTACGTTTTCTATTACTGCCATGAAACGGCAAGACTCCTGTTAGCAGTTTGTAGAATAAAATTCCGAGGGACCACCAATCGGCTTCGTACTAATAACCTGCTTCTTTCTCTACTTCTGGTGCTATAAATCCCTTCTAAAATAATCTTAGCTATTTTCCTACAATATTTTCTTAAATTTATAAAACTCCAGCAGCAAAGCAATTATCAGCATTAAGCAGGAAACTAATAAATTGTAAAAAATATAATATAAATATATTGATATTTTCAGGCACAAACTTTTTATAAATCGTCAGATAAAAACAAAATTACCATTGACAATCAACACGGAGTCAAGTGTCATTGAATCTGGTGAAATATTGACTGAAAATCCACCGGCTATTATTTTTTCACGAAAAGCTGACCAAGATTGTCAAGTAAACTTTCCCTCAAACTCCGACGTAAATTCTTTAACGTTTTTTTGTAATCGATACATTAAAGACGAAATATGTCATGCAGAAACTCAAACGGAAATTATTGAAAATCTCAGATCAAAAATAAGTGCCAGAAAAAAAAAATTGTAAATAAAAAATGTGGCACACCTCATATAATTTATGTTCATCAAGAAACTCAAGTTTATATTAAAAATTTTACTGGATTTTCATCAATTTAAAAAAAATGAACAACTTATTGATCTTGCTGGTGTAACATCGGAAAATTTCGAATTTGTATTGAAATTTTGCAGTGTTTAGCAGGTGCCACAAGAAATTTGGTATTTTGGCCAGATATAGATGCTGTGCAACTAAAATACAATTTTCCATATTTTATTCGATATTTTCCTTCTTTTCTTCTTATTTTATTCGATACTATCTTTTTTATTTGAAATTATAGGAGGTTGTAAATTAACTAAAACACAACAGATGTGCATGATGTCATCTATGCAATGAAATAAATTTTCAGAAAGTTCTTAATCGCTGCATAATTCTTTCTACATGAATGCTAACTCTTGCCACAGTGTATGTTACTTTAGTTTCTTCAGTTGAAAATTCCGTTTTCTTTTTTAAAAACGGTGGCATAACTATATGTACTTTTTTACCGCTTGCATTAATAACTGTTTTAATTTCCGGAAACCTTTATCAGCTAGAACAACGTCACCATCTTCTAATAAATCTATCAATCCTGATTCAATTGTTAATTGAGAATCAGATTTCCGTCCTCCAGCTACTTTAGATTTGAAACAAATAAAGCCTCCTGGAGTAATTCCAACAAAAACTTTCGCAGTAATTTTTTTTTTATAATTAGAGTATGTGAAAACACGATTGTCAACACTTGTAGGAATTTCTATGCGAAACTCTGTGCAATCTATTATAACTCTGGTGTTACTGTAATCAGCATTAAAACATCCAGGCATAGTTTCTTGCACAGCATCTATATCTGGCCAAAAATCACAGATGTAGCTGTTACTAATTTAAAATAAAATTATTTTTTTTTTTTTTAATAAGTTTCGCCGATTCTCCGTGGTATCCCAAACTGCATGATTATATCATTTTATTGGAGGCAAAAAATGTGAAGAAGTGTCATGTGAAGAATTGATTGTGTCAATATCGTTTAGCGCTCTCTTATGGAAAACTGACGCCACGGCCACCAGCTCCACCACCTTTTGGGCCTAGGGCTAGCCAGATGCCATCTCCACGTTTTGATGAAAACGAGCCTGGTAGCAATGAGCAACCCCGAGGATCACGATCACCTTCTCCTCCTGCTCCATAGGACTTTTTCATTATGGCCCTCGGCGCTAAGGTATCATTCAAATCATCCGATGGCGTCAATATGTTTGTGGAAATTAAGAGGTGGTTTCGACCACAATTTAATGTTCTGGTAGCTCAGTTACAATCAATCTTTGCAAATTTAGTAAATTTAATTTTTTCATTTTCAAACTATAGTAACTAAGTAAAAACTTAATTACAATGGTTAAGTTTCATTACTTTTTTATGTGTAATAAAAATTTGAATTGCCAAAATATTGGGAGTTCTGCGTCGAAAACTATTAAACCACGCAGGACTGGGGTTATATGTTAAGCTAACACCGACATGGAAACAAGATCTAAATTTGCTCCTTCTGGATCAGTAGCAAGAAGGGCCAGGTGTTCGTACAATAATTTATGGATAATTTAAGTATTATAACATTGATGTAGAGACGATGTAATTTAGTAAGTGACCACCACGAAGTAATCGTAGATTAAGATCTTAGATTTTTCGTTTTCATTGTTACAATTCCGGGATGTTGAAAATATAGCGTTATAATTTATTTTCTTCGCGGCAGTCAGCTGAAGCCTTATTAATAAACAAAAAATATTTGAAAAGGCTATTGATTAAAGTTATTTTGAGTAGTTACCTTTACGGCATAATTAATCCGAGTTTGTTTTAGAAGCACAAGCACTAATTTGCTTCTCGCGTTGGGTGCCAGAATTGTTTTCCAGCAAACTTGGTTGAATGAAACTGTATCTGAAACGTTTCTTGTGCGTAATATTGAATTAAATTTTAAAATTTCTTTATAAATACCCGTTAAATCCCACGCTTTTGGTAATTGTTGCATCCGGATCACTCGATGCATTTTTGCCAATTTCTTTAACATCGACTGCACCACCAGTTGGTTGAAACGCTGTTTTTATTTTTTTAGCTAGTACCGGATCAAAATCTATAATGGCGAAAAATGCATACGCCTTCAGATCCTTTGACAAAAGATGAGTTAGTTTAGTTAGTTGTTTGCAGTCAAAATAAATTTACAGCTATTCCATTTGGTCCAGCGCCTAGCCGAGTCGCCGGATTTGTTTTACATAGCCCTTGCAATAAACTTTGTCCTTCCGAGCTAATATTCACAGTGTCTTTTATGCCTTTTACAATTTGCCTCATCGTACGTTTTCTATTACTGCCATGAAACGGCAAGACTCCGGTTAGCAGTTTGTAGAATAAAATTCCGAGGGACCACCAATCGGCTTCGTACGAATAACCTGCTTCTTTCTCTACTTCTGGTGCTATAAATCCCTTCTAAAATAATCTTAGCTATTTTCCTACAATATTTTCTTAAATTTATAAAACTCCAGCAGCAAAGCAATTATCAGCATTAAGCAGGAAACTAATAAATTGTAAAAAATATAATATAAATATATTGATATTTTCAGGCACAAACGTTTTATAAATCATCAGATAAAAACAAAATTACCATTGACAATCAACACGGAGTCAAGTGTCATTGAATCTGGTGATATCGTGACAGAAAATCCACCGGCTATTATTTTTTCACGAAAAGCTGACCAAGATTGTCAAGTAAACTTTCCCTCAAACTCCGACGTAAATTCTTTAACGTTTTTTTGTAATCGATACATTAAAGACGAAATATGTCATGCAGAAACTCAAACGGAAATTATTGAAAATCTCAGATCAAAAATAAGTGCCAGAAAAAAAAAATTGTAAATAAAAAATGTGGCACACCTCATATAATTTATGTTCATCAAGAAACTCAAGTTTATATTAAAAATTTTACTGGATTTTCCTCAATTTAAAAAAAATGAACAACTTATTGATCTTGCTGGTGTAACATTGGAAAATTTCGAATTTGTATTGAAATTTTGCAGTGTTTAGCAGGTGCCACAAGAAATTTGGTATTTTGGCCAGATATAGATGCTGTGCAACTAAAATACAATTTTCCATATTTTATTCGATATTTTCCTTCTTTTCTTCTTATTTTATTCGATACTATCTTTTTTATTTGAAATTATAGGAGGTTGTAAATTAACTAAAACACAACAGATGTGCATGATGTCATCTATGCAATGAAATAAATTTTCAGAAAGTTCTTAATCGCTGCATAATTCTTTCTACATGAATGCTAACTCTTGCCACGGTGTATGTTACTTTAGTTTCTTCAGTTGAAAACTCCGTTTTCTTTTTTAAAAACGGTGGCATAACTATATGTACTTTTTTACCGCTTGCATTAATAACTGTTTTAATTTCCGGAAAACCATTATCAGCTAGAACAATGTCACCATCTTCTAATAAATCTATCAATCCTGATTCAATTGTTAATTGAGAATCAGATTTCCGTCCTCCAGCTACTTTAGATTTGAAACAAATAAAGCCTCCTGGAGTAATTCCAACAAAAACTTTCGCAGTAATTTTTTTTTTATAATTAGAGTATGTGAAAACACGATTGTCAACACTTGTAGGAATTTCTATGCGAAACTCTGTGCAATCTATTATAACTCTGGTGTTACTGTAATCAGCATTAAAACATCCAGGCATAGTTTCTTGCACAGCATCTATATCTGGCCAAAAATCACAGATGTAGCTGTTACTAATTTAAAATAAAATTAATTTTTTTTTTTTAATAAGTGTCGCCGATTCTCCGTGGTATCCCAAACTGCATGATTATATCATTTTATTGGAGGCAAAAAATGTGAAGAAGTGTCATGTGAAGAATTGATTGTGTCAATATCGTTTAGCGCTCTCTTATGGAAAACTGACGCCACGGCCACCAGCTCCACCACCTTTTGGGCCTAGGGCTAGCCAGATGCCATCTCCACGTTTTGATGAAAACGAGCCTGGTAGCAATGAGCAACCCCGAGGATCACGATCACCTTCTCCTCCTGCTCCATAGGACTTTTTCATTATGGCCCTCGGCGCTAAGGTATCATTCAAATCTTCCGATGGCGTCAATATGTTTGTGGAAATTAAGAGGTGGTTTCGACCACAATTTAATGTTCTGGTAGCTCAGTTACAATCAATCTTTGCAAATTTAGTAAATTTAATTTTTTAATTTTCAAATTATAGTAACTAAGTAAAAACTTAATTACAATTGTTAAGTTTCATTACTTTTTAATGTGTAATAAAAATTTGAATTGCCAAAATATTGGGAGTTCTGCGTCGAAAACTATTAAACCACGCAGGACTGGGGTTATATGTTAGTTAAGTAATCGTAGATTAAGATCTTAGATTTTTCGTTTTCATTGTTACAATTCCGGGATGTTGAAAATATAGCGTTATAATTTATTTTCTTCGCGGCAGTCAGCTGAAGCCTTATTAATAAACAAAAAATATTTGAAAAGGCTATTGATTAAAGTTATTTTGAGTAGTTACCTTTACGGCATAATTAATCCGAGTTTGTTTTAGAAGCACAAGCACTAATTTGCTTCTCGCTTTGGGTGCCAGAATTGTTTTCCAGCAAACTTGGTTGAATGAAACTGTATCTGAAACGTTTCTTGTGTGTAATATTGAATTAAATTTTAAAATTACTTTATAAATACCCGTTAAATCCCACGCTTTTGGTAATTATTGCATCCGGATCACTCGATGCATTTTTGCCAATTTCTTTCACATCGACTGCACCACCAGTTGGTTGAAACGGTGTTTTTATTTTTTTAGCTAGTACCGGATCAAAATCTATACTGGCGAAAAATGCATGCGCCTTCAGATCCTTTGACAAAAGATGAGTTAGTTTAGTTAGTTGTTTGCAGTCAAAATAAATTTACAGCTATTCCATTTGGTCCAGCGCCTAGCCGAGTCGCCGGATTTCTTTTACATAGCCCTTGCAATAAACTTTGTCCTTCCGAGCTAATATTCACAGTGTCTTTTATGCCTTTTACAATTTGCCTCATCGTACGTTTTCTATTACTGCCATGAAACGGCAAGACTCCTGTTAGCAGTTTGTAGAATAAAATTCCGAGGGACCACCAATCGGCTTCGTACTAATAACCTGCTTCTTTCTCTACTTCTGGTGCTATAAATCCCTTCTAAAATAATCTTAGCTATTTTCCTACAATATTTTCTTAAATTTATAAAACTCCAGCAGCAAAGCAATTATCAGCATTAAGCAGGAAACTAATAAATTGTAAAAAATATAATATAAATATATTGATATTTTCAGGCACAAACTTTTTATAAATCGTCAGATAAAAACAAAATTACCATTGACAATCAACACGGAGTCAAGTGTCATTGAATCTGGTGAAATATTGACTGAAAATCCACCGGCTATTATTTTTCACGAAAAGCTGACCAAGATTGTCAAGTAAACTTTCCCTCAAACTCCGACGTAAATTCTTTAACGTTTTTTTGTAACCGATACATTAAAGACGAAATATGTCATGCAGAAACTCAAACGGAAATTATTGAAAATCTCAGATCAAAAATAAGTGCCAGAAAAAAAAAATTGTAAATAAAAAATGTGGCACACCTCATATAATTTATGTTCATCAAGAAACTCAAGTTTATATTAAAAATTTTACTGGATTTTCATCAATTTAAAAAAAATGAACAACTTATTGATCTTGCTGGTGTAACATCGGAAAATTTCGAATTTGTATTGAAATTTTGCAGTGTTTAGCAGGTGCCACAAGAAATTTGGTATTTTGGCCAGATATAGATGCTGTGCAACTAAAATACAATTTTCCATATTTTATTCGATATTTTCCTTCTTTTCTTCTTATTTTATTCGATACTATCTTTTTTATTTGAAATTATAGGAGGTTGTAAATTAAATAAAACACAACAGATGTGCATGATGTCATCTATGCAATGAAATAAATTTTCAGAAATTTTATTCAATATTTGATAAGTTCTTAATCGCTGCATAATTCTTTCTACATGAATGCTAACTCTTGCCACAGTGTATGTTACTTTATTTTCTTCAGTTGAAAATTGCACCAGACTAATTTACGACCAATAGAAACGTTGCATTTGAGTATATTATAATGGCAACAACAAAATTTTTCAGAAATTTTATCCTACTACACCAAGCAGTAGAAAATTTCAGCGGAAATTATTATGTCAAAACAAATGTCAAAATAAATAATTTAATTAGAACTAAAAAATTAAATAAACTAACAAAATTAATGATTAAAATTAAAAACACAATTGTTTTATTTGGTACCGTATCTTTTTGGTACCGTATTTGTAATATTTGGTACCGTATCTTCCACAGCTTTATCAATTGCATTCAATGACTGTTTTCCGAAGCGCGACATTTTTGACTTTGACAGATTTAGTATTTTGTTTTCAACAATCGTTGCTCATAGATACGCAATTCTATTGTAACTTGTTTAAAAAAATGTCAAAAACTTTTTGATTTCTGATCAATTTTTGTAAGTGTATTGGTGCGATTTTCTTACCGAATCTGCACTCGAGCATGAATTCATATCCTGGAAATTTTTTATCGTGCATTCCAACAACGTAATCGGGCTCTCGTGTACCACTCGGGCCGATTAATACGTTGTTGAAATGCACTCAAAAAAATTTCCGGATAGAATTCATGCTCTTGTGAGATTACAAGTGAAAATTCCGTTTTCTTTTTTAAAAACGGTGGCATAACTATATGTACTTTTTTACCGTTTGCATTAATAACTGTTTTAATTTCCGGAAAACCTTTATCAGCTAGAACAACGTCACCATCTTCTAATAAATCTATCAATCCTGATTCAATTGTTAATTGAGAATCAGATTTCCGTCCTCCAGCTACTTTAGATTTGAAACAAATAAAGCCTCCTGGAGTAATTCCAACAAAAACTTTCGCAGTAATTTTTTTTTTATAATTAGAGTATGTGAAAACACGATTGTCAACACTTGTAGGAATTTTTATGCGAAACTCTGTGCAATCTATTATAACTCTGGTGTTACTGTAATCAGCATTAAAACATCCAGGCATAGTTTCTTGCACAGCATCTATATCTGGCCAAAAATCACAGATGTAGCTGTTACTAATTTAAAATATAATTAATTTTTTTTTTTTTAATAAGTGTCGCCGATTCTCCGTGGTATCCCAAACTGCATGATTATATCATTTTATTGGAGGCAAAAAATGTGAAGAAGTGTCAAGTGAAGAATTGATTGTGTCAATATCGTTTAGCGCTCTCTTATGGAAAACTGACGACACGGTCACTAGCTCCACCACCTTTTGGGCCTAGGGCTAGCCAGATGCCATCTCCACGTTTTGATGAAAACGAGCCTGGTAGAAATGAGCAACCCCGAGGATCACGATCACCTTCTCCTCCTGCTCCATAGGACTTTTTCATTATGGCCCTCGGCGCTAAGGTATTATTCCAATCTTCCGATGGCGTCAATATGTTTGTGGAAATTAAGAGGTGGTTTCGACCACAATTTGATGTTCTGGTAGCTCAGTTACAATCAATCTTTGCAAATTTAGTAAATTTTATTTTTTAATTTTCAAACTATAGTAACTAAGTAAAAACTTAATTACAATTGTTAAGTTTCATTACTTTTTTATGTGTAATAAAAATTTGAATTGCCAAAATATTGGGAGTTCTGCGTCGAAAACTATTAAACCACGCAGGACTGGGGTTATATGTTAAGCTAACACCGACATGGAAACACGATCTAAATTTGCTCCTTCTGGATCAGTAGCAAGAAGGGCCAGGTTTTCGTACAATAATTTCTGGATAATTTAAGTATTATAACATTGATGTAGAGACGATGTAATTTAGTAAGTGACCACCACGAAGTAATCGTAGATTAAGATCTTAGATTTTTCGTTTTTATTGTTACAATTCCGGGATGTTGAAAATATAGCGTTATAATTTATTTTCTTTGCGGCAGTCAGCTGAAGTCTTATTAATAAACAAAAAATATTTGAAAAGGCTATTGATTAAAGTTATTTTGAGTAGTTACCTTTACGGCATAATTAATCCGAGTTTGTTTTAGAAGCACAAGCACTAATTTGCTTCTCGCGTTGGGTGCCAGAATTGTTTTCCAGCAAACTTGGTTGAATGAAACTGTATCTGAAACGTTTCTTGTGCGTAATATTGAATTAAATTTTAAAATTACTTTATAAATACCCGTTAAATCCCACGCTTTTGGTAATTGTTGCATCCGGATCACTCGATGCATTTTTGCCAATTTCTTTAACATCGACTGCACCACCAGTTGGTTGAAACGGTGTTTTTATTTTTTTAGCTAGTACCGGATCAAAATCTATAATGGCGAAAAATGCATGCGCCTTCAGATCCTTTGACAAAAGATGAGTTAGTTTAGTTAGTTGTTTGCAGTCAAAATAAATTTACACTTATTCCATTTGGTCCAGCGCCTAGCCGAGTCGCCGGATTTCTTTTACATAGCCCTTGCAATAAACTTTGTCCTTCCGAGCTAATATTCACAGTGTCTTTTATGCCTTTTACAATTTGCCTCATCGTACGTTTTCAATTACTGCCATGAAACGCAAGACTACGGTTAGCAGTTTGTAGAATAAAATTCCGAGGGACCACCAATCGGCTTCATACGAATAACCTGCTTCTTTCTCCACTTCTGGTGCTATAAATCCCTTCTAAAATAATCTCAGCTATTTTCCTACAATATTTTCTTCAATTTATAAAACTCCAGCAGCAAAGCAATTATCAGCATTAAGCAGGAAACTAATAAATTGTAAAAAATATTATATAAATATATTGATATTTTCAGGCACAAACGTTTTATAAATCGTCAGATAAAAACAAAATTACGATTGACAATCAACACGGAGTCAAGTGTCATTGAATCTGGTAAAATATTGACAGAAAATCCACCGGCTATTATTTTTTCACGAAAAGCTGACCAAGGGTGTCAAGTAAACTTTCCCTCAAACTCCGACGTAAATTCTTTAACGTTTTTTTGTAATCGATACATTAAAGATGAAATATGTCATGCAGAAACTCAAACGGAAATTATTGAAAATCTCAGATCAAAAATAAGTGCCAGAAAAAAAAATTGTAAATAAAAAATGTGGCAAACCTCATATAATTTTTGTTCATCAAGAAACTCAAGTTTATATTAAAACATTTACGGGATTTTCATCAATTACAAAAAATGAACAAATTATTGATCTTGCTGGTGTAACATCGGAAAATTTCGAATTTTTATTGAAATTTTGCAGTGTTTAGCAGGTGCCACAAGAAATTTGGTATTTTGGCCAGATATAGATGCTGTGTAACTAAAATACAATTTTCCATATTTTATTCGATATTTTCCTTCTTTTCTTCTTATTTTATTCGATACTATCTTTTTTATTTGAAATTATAGGAGGTTGTAAATTAACTAAAACACAACAGATGTGCATGATGTCATCTATGCAATGAAATAAATTTTCAGGAATTTTATTCAATATTTGATAAGTTCTTAATCGCTGCATAATTCTTTCTACATGAATGCTAACTCTTGCCACAGTGTATGTTACTTTATTTTCTTCAGTTGAAAATTGCACCAGACTAATTTACGACCAATAGAAACGTTGCATTTGAGTATATTATAATGGCAACAACAAAATTTTTCAGAAATTTTATCCTACTACACCAAGCAGTAGAAAATTTCAGCGGAAATTATTATGTCAAAACAAATGTCAAAATAAATAATTTAATTAGAACTAAAAAATTAAATAAACTAACAAAATTAATGATTAAAATTAAAAACACAATTGTTTTATTTGGTACCGTATCTTTTTGGTACCGTATTTGTAATATTTGGTACCGTATCTTCCACAGCTTTATCAATTGCATTCAATGACTGTTTTCCGAAGCGCGACATTTTTGACTTTGACAGATTTAGTATTTTGTTTTCAACAATCGTTGCTCATAGATACGCAATTCTATTGTAACTTGTTTAAAAAAATGTCAAAAACTTTTTGATTTCTGATCAATTTTTGTAAGTGTATTGGTGCGATTTTCTTACCGAATCTGCACTCGAGCATGAATTCATATCCTGGAAATTTTTTATCGTGCATTCCAACAACGTAATCGGGCTCTCGTGTACCACTCGGGCCGATTAATACGTTGTTGAAATGCACTCAAAAAAATTTCCGGATAGAATTCATGCTCTTGTGAGATTACAAGTGAAAATTCCGTTTTCTTTTTTAAAAACGGTGGCATAACTATATGTACTTTTTTACCGTTTGCATTAATAACTGTTTTAATTTCCGGAAAACCTTTATCAGCTAGAACAACGTCACCATCTTCTAATAAATCTATCAATCCTGATTCAATTGTTAATTGAGAATCAGATTTCCGTCCTCCAGCTACTTTAGATTTGAAACAAATAAAGCCTCCTGGAGTAATTCCAACAAAAACTTTCGCAGTAATTTTTTTTTTATAATTAGAGTATGTGAAAACACGATTGTCAACACTTGTAGGAATTTTTATGCGAAACTCTGTGCAATCTATTATAACTCTGGTGTTACTGTAATCAGCATTAAAACATCCAGGCATAGTTTCTTGCACAGCATCTATATCTGGCCAAAAATCACAGATGTAGCTGTTACTAATTTAAAATATAATTAATTTTTTTTTTTTTAATAAGTGTCGCCGATTCTCCGTGGTATCCCAAACTGCATGATTATATCATTTTATTGGAGGCAAAAAATGTGAAGAAGTGTCAAGTGAAGAATTGATTGTGTCAATATCGTTTAGCGCTCTCTTATGGAAAACTGACGACACGGTCACTAGCTCCACCACCTTTTGGGCCTAGGGCTAGCCAGATGCCATCTCCACGTTTTGATGAAAACGAGCCTGGTAGAAATGAGCAACCCCGAGGATCACGATCACCTTCTCCTCCTGCTCCATAGGACTTTTTCATTATGGCCCTCGGCGCTAAGGTATTATTCCAATCTTCCGATGGCGTCAATATGTTTGTGGAAATTAAGAGGTGGTTTCGACCACAATTTGATGTTCTGGTAGCTCAGTTACAATCAATCTTTGCAAATTTAGTAAATTTTATTTTTTAATTTTCAAACTATAGTAACTAAGTAAAAACTTAATTACAATTGTTAAGTTTCATTACTTTTTTATGTGTAATAAAAATTTGAATTGCCAAAATATTGGGAGTTCTGCGTCGAAAACTATTAAACCACGCAGGACTGGGGTTATATGTTAAGCTAACACCGACATGGAAACACGATCTAAATTTGCTCCTTCTGGATCAGTAGCAAGAAGGGCCAGGTTTTCGTACAATAATTTCTGGATAATTTAAGTATTATAACATTGATGTAGAGACGATGTAATTTAGTAAGTGACCACCACGAAGTAATCGTAGATTAAGATCTTAGATTTTTCGTTTTTATTGTTACAATTCCGGGATGTTGAAAATATAGCGTTATAATTTATTTTCTTTGCGGCAGTCAGCTGAAGTCTTATTAATAAACAAAAAATATTTGAAAAGGCTATTGATTAAAGTTATTTTGAGTAGTTACCTTTACGGCATAATTAATCCGAGTTTGTTTTAGAAGCACAAGCACTAATTTGCTTCTCGCGTTGGGTGCCAGAATTGTTTTCCAGCAAACTTGGTTGAATGAAACTGTATCTGAAACGTTTCTTGTGCGTAATATTGAATTAAATTTTAAAATTACTTTATAAATACCCGTTAAATCCCACGCTTTTGGTAATTGTTGCATCCGGATCACTCGATGCATTTTTGCCAATTTCTTTAACATCGACTGCACCACCAGTTGGTTGAAACGGTGTTTTTATTTTTTTAGCTAGTACCGGATCAAAATCTATAATGGCGAAAAATGCATGCGCCTTCAGATCCTTTGACAAAAGATGAGTTAGTTTAGTTAGTTGTTTGCAGTCAAAATAAATTTACACTTATTCCATTTGGTCCAGCGCCTAGCCGAGTCGCCGGATTTCTTTTACATAGCCCTTGCAATAAACTTTGTCCTTCCGAGCTAATATTCACAGTGTCTTTTATGCCTTTTACAATTTGCCTCATCGTACGTTTTCAATTACTGCCATGAAACGCAAGACTACGGTTAGCAGTTTGTAGAATAAAATTCCGAGGGACCACCAATCGGCTTCATACGAATAACCTGCTTCTTTCTCCACTTCTGGTGCTATAAATCCCTTCTAAAATAATCTCAGCTATTTTCCTACAATATTTTCTTCAATTTATAAAACTCCAGCAGCAAAGCAATTATCAGCATTAAGCAGGAAACTAATAAATTGTAAAAAATATTATATAAATATATTGATATTTTCAGGCACAAACGTTTTATAAATCGTCAGATAAAAACAAAATTACGATTGACAATCAACACGGAGTCAAGTGTCATTGAATCTGGTAAAATATTGACAGAAAATCCACCGGCTATTATTTTTTCACGAAAAGCTGACCAAGGGTGTCAAGTAAACTTTCCCTCAAACTCCGACGTAAATTCTTTAACGTTTTTTTGTAATCGATACATTAAAGATGAAATATGTCATGCAGAAACTCAAACGGAAATTATTGAAAATCTCAGATCAAAAATAAGTGCCAGAAAAAAAAATTGTAAATAAAAAATGTGGCAAACCTCATATAATTTTTGTTCATCAAGAAACTCAAGTTTATATTAAAACATTTACGGGATTTTCATCAATTACAAAAAATGAACAAATTATTGATCTTGCTGGTGTAACATCGGAAAATTTCGAATTTTTATTGAAATTTTGCAGTGTTTAGCAGGTGCCACAAGAAATTTGGTATTTTGGCCAGATATAGATGCTGTGTAACTAAAATACAATTTTCCATATTTTATTCGATATTTTCCTTCTTTTCTTCTTATTTTATTCGATACTATCTTTTTTATTTGAAATTATAGGAGGTTGTAAATTAACTAAAACACAACAGATGTGCATGATGTCATCTATGCAATGAAATAAATTTTCAGGAATTTTATTCAATATTTGATAAGTTCTTAATCGCTGCATAATTCTTTCTACATGAATTCTAACTCTTGCCACAGTGTATGTTACTTTAGTTTCTTCAGTTGAAAATTCCGTTTTCTTTTTTAAAAACGGTGGCATAATTATATGTACATTTTTACCGCTTGCATTAATAACTGTTTTAATTTCCGGAAAACCTTTATCAGCTAGAACAACGTCACCATCTTCTAATAAATCTATCAATCTTGATTCAATTGTTAATTGAGAATCAGATTTCCGTCCTCCAGCTACTTTAGATTTAAAACAAATAAAGCCTCCTGGAGTAATTCCAACAAGAACTTTCGCAGTAATTTTTTTTTTATAACTAGAGTATGTGAAAACACGATTGTCAACACTTGTAGGAATTTCTATGCGAAACTCTGTGCAATCTATTATAACTCTGGTGTTACTGTAATCAGCATTAAAACATCCAGGCATAGTGTCTTGCACAGCATCTATATCTGGCCAAAAATCACAGATGTAGCTGTTACTAATTTAAAATAATTATTTTTTTTTTTTTTTAAATAAGTGTCGCTGATTCTCCGTGGTATCCCAAACTGCATGATTATATCATTTTATTGGAGGCAAAAAATGTGAATAAGTGTCATGTGAAGAATGGATTGTGTCAATATCGTTTAGCGCTCTCTTATGGAAAACTGACGCCACGGCCACCAGCTCCACCACCTTTTGGGCCTAGGGCTAGCCAGATGCCATCTCCACGTTTTGATGAAAACGAGCCTGGTAGCAATGAGCAACCCCGAGGATCACGATCACCTTCTCCTCCTGCTCCATAGGACTTTTTCATTATGGCCCTCGGCGCTAAGGTTTCATTCAAATCTTCCGATGGCGTCAATATGTTTGTGGAAATTAAGAGGTGGTTTCGACCACAATTTGTCAAAGGATCTGAAGGCGCATGCATTTTTCGCCAGTATAGATTTTGATCCGGTACTAGCTAAAAAAATAAAACCACCGTTTGAACCAACTGGTGGTGCAGTCGATGTGAAAGAAATTGGCAAAAATGCATCGAGTGATCCGGATGCAACAATTACCAAAAGCGTTGGATTTAACGGGTATTTATAAAGTAATTTTAAAATTTAATTCAATATTACACACAATAAACGTTTTAGATACAGTTTCATTCAACCAAGTTTGCTGGAAAACAATTCTGGCACTTAACGCGAGAAGCAAATTAGTACTTCTGCTTCTAAAACAAACTCGGATTAATTATGCCGTTAATGTAACTACTCAAAATAACTTTAATCAATAGCCTTTTCAAATACTTTTTGTTTATTAATAAGGCTTCAGCTGACTGCCGCGAAGAAAATAAATTATAACGCTATATTTTCAACATCCCGGGTTTGTAACAATGAACACGAAGAATCTAAGATCTTAATCTACGATTACTTTGTGGTGGTCACTTACTAAATTACATCGTCTCTACATCAATGTTATAATACTTAAATTATCCAGAAATTATTGTACGAAAACTTGGCCCTTCTTGCTACTGATCCAGAAGGAGCAAATTTAGATCCTGTTTCCATGTCGGTGTTAGCTTAACATATAACCCCAGTCCTTCGTGGTTTAATAGTTTTCGACGTAGAACTCCCAATATTTTGGCAATTCAAATTTTTATTACACATAAAAAAGTAATGAAACTTAACAATTGTAATTAAGTTTTTACTTAGTTACTATAGTTTGAAAATTAAAAAATTAAATTTACTAAATTTGCAAAGATTGATTGTAACTGAGCTACCAGAACATTAAATTGTGGTCAAAACCACCTCGTAATTTCCACAAACATATTGACGCCATCGGAAGATTTGAATGATACCTTAGCGCCGAGGGCCATAATGAAAAAGTCCTATGGAGCAGGAGGAGAAGGTGATCGTGATCCTCGGGGTTGCTCATTGCTACCAGGCTCGTTTTCATCAAAACGTGGAGATGGCATCTGGCTAGCCCTAGGCCCAAAAGGTGGTGGAGCTGGTGGCCGTGGCGTCAGTTTTCCATAAGAGAGCGCTAAACGATATTGACACAATCAATTCTTCACATGACACTTCTTTACATTTTTTGCCTCCAATAAAATGATATAATCATGCAGTTTGGGATACCACGGAGAATCGGCGACACTTATTAAAAAAAAAATAATTAATTATTTTAAATTAGTAACAGCTACATCTGTGATTTTTGGCCAGATATAGATGCTGTGCAAGAAACTATGCCTGGATGTTTTAATGCTGATTACAGTAACACCAGAGTTATAATAGATTGCACAGAGTTTCGCATAGAAATTCCTACAAGTGTTGACAATCGTGTTTTCACATACTCTAATTATAAAAAAAAAATTACTGCGAAAGTTCTTGTTGGAATTACTCCAGGAAGCTTTATTTGTTTCAAATCTAAAGTAGCTGGAGGACGGAAATTTGATTCTCAATTAACAATTGAATCAGGATTGATAGATTTATTAGAAGATGGTGACGTTGTTCTAGCTGATAAAGGTTTTCCGGAAATTAAAACAGTTATTAATGCAAGCGGTAAAAAAGTACATATAGTTATGCCACCGTTTTTAAAAAAGAAAACGAAATTTTCAACTGAAGAAACTAAAGTAACATACACTGTGGCAAGAGTTAGAATTCATGTAGAAAGAATTATGCAGCGATTAAGAACTTATCAAATATTGAATAAAATTTCTGAAAATTTATTTCATTGCATAGATGACATCATGCACCTCTGTTGTGTTTTAGTTAATTTACAACCTCCTATTATTTCAAATAAAAAAGATAGTATGGAATAAAATAAGAAGAAAATAAGGAAAATATCGAATAAAATATGGAAAATTGTATTTTAGTTGCACAGCATCTATATCTGGCCAAAATACCAAATTTCTTGTGGCACCTGCTAAACACTGCAAAATTTCAATAAAAATTCGAAATTTTCCGATGTTACACCAGCAAGATCAATAAGTTGTTCATTTTTTGTAATTGATGAAAATCCGGTAAAATTATTAATATAAACTTGAGTTTATTGATGAACATAAATTATATGAGGTGTGCCACATTTTTTATTTACAATTTTTTTTTTCTGGCAATTATTTTTGATCTGAGATTTTCAATAATTTCCGTTTGAGTTTCTGCATGACATATTTCGTCTTTAATGTATCGATTACAAAAAAACGTTAAAGAATTTACGTCGGAGTTTGAGGGAAAGTTTACTTGACACCCTTGGTCAGCTTTTCGTGAAAAAATAATAGCCGGTGGATTTTCTGTCAATATTTCACCAGATTCAATGACACTTGACTCCGTGTTGATTGTCAATGGTAATTTTGTTTTTATCTGACGATTTATAAAACGTTTGTGCCTGAAAATATCAATATATTTATATTATATTTTTTACAATTTATTAGTTTCCTGCTTAATGCTGATAACTGCTTTGCTGCTGGAGTTTTATAAATTGAAGAAAATATTGTAGGAAAATTGCTAAGATTATTTTAGAAGGGATTTATAGCACCAGAAGTAGAGAAAGAAGCAGGTTATTCGTACGAAGCCGATTGGTGGTCCCTCGGAATTGTATTCTACAAACTGCTAACCAGAGTCTTGCCGTTTCATGGCAGTAATAGAAAACGTACGATGAGGCAATTTGTAAAAGGCATAAAGGACACAGTGAATATTAGCTCGGAAGGACAAAGTTTATTGCAAGGGCTACGTAAAAGAAATCCGGCGACTCGGCTAGGCGCTGGAGCAAATGGAATAGCTGTAAATTTATTTTAACTGCAAACAACTAACTTAACTAACTCATCTTTTGTCAAAAGATCTGAAGGCGCATGCATTTTTCGCCAGTATAGATTTTGATCCGGTACTAGCTAAAAAAATAAAAACACTGTTTCAACCAACTGGTGGTGCAGTCGATGTGAAAGAAATTGGCAAAAATGCATCGAGTGATCCGGATGCAACAATTACCAAAAGCGTTGAATTTAACGGGTATTTATAAAGTAATTTTAAAATTTAATTCAATATTACACACAATAAACGTTTCAGATACAGTTTCATTCAACCAAGTTTGCTGGAAAACAATTCTGGCACCCAACGCGAGAAGCAAACTAGTGCTTCTGCTTCTAAAACAAACTCGGAATAATTATGCCGTAAAGGTAACTACTCAAAATAACTTTAATCAATAGCCCTTTCAAATATTTTTTGTTTATTAATAAGGCTTCAGCTGACTGCCGCGAAGAAAATAAATTATAACGCTATATTTTCAACATCCCGGAATTGTAACAATGAAAACGAAGAATTTAAGATCTTAATCTACGATTACTTCGTGGTGGTCACTTACTAAATTACATCGTCTCTACATCAATGTTATAATACTTAAATTATCCAGAAATTATTGTACGAAAACCTGGCCCTTCTTGCTACTGATCCAGAAGGAGCCAATTTAGATCCTGTTTCCATGTCGGTGTTAGCTTAACATATAACCCCAGTCCTGCGTGGTTTAATAATTTTCGACGCAGAACTCCCAATATTTTGACAATTCAAATTTTTATTACACATAAAAAAGTAATGAAACTTAACAATTGTAATTAAGTTTTTACTTAGTTACTATAGTTTGAAAATTAAAAAATAAAATTTACTAAATTTGCAAAGATTGATTGTAACTGAGCTACGAGAACATTAAATTGTGGTCGAAACCACCTCTTAATTTCCACAAACATATTGACGCCATCGGAAAATTTGAATGATACCTTAGTGAGGCGGTCTCAAAGAAGGCAGACTGCATCGAGGGTAGCTTCTTCCCGCGGTTTGGTGGGTTTCGGTTGTCGGAGTTGGGGACGATCAACGTCTCCTGCGAAGACACCCGCACTGCTGAATGGCTGGAAGAGGTTTTCCCGACAATCAGCTTCTGGGAAGGCTCTAACACTCGCTTGGAGAAGGGGGGAGCAATCCCAAAACTGGAAAAGTTTATCGCCGTGGGAGAAGAAACCTCTGAGACCACGGCCGATATTCTCAAACGTATTAGGCGCAACCATCAGGGCCTCAATACTGTGTTGTGGAAGGTGCACGATAGGAAGGACGAGGATTCCAAGATCCGTTTAGTCCTTGGTATCGATCCGGCATCGGCCAAACACTTGCAAGCTTTCAACTTCTCAGTGTACTCTGGGGTAATGAAGCTCAAACTTCACAGACCCCAGCCCAAGACGAAGGCTCCTCCTCAAGGTCCTTCAAGTAGAGCTAAAGTCAACCTTTCTGTGGAAATGGTACCCATGGAAACCGAAGTGGTTGAAACGAGCTCTACTGTGGAGAAACCTCCTCAAGGCAACTCTACAAGCAATTAAGGTGGGACCACTTCTGCTAACACAACTGGTGTGGTAGTGGAAGGTGGAACTGCTGGAGCCAACCAGCCTGAGAACCCGACGTTAGGGGGACCAGAGCTACAAGCCGGCAAACCCTAAAATCCTAGCAATGGCTAAGGAAATAGTGGAAATAGTGCTCAGATTAACTTGCACCATAGCAAGGCGGCGTATTTCCTTATAGGGCGTCAAATGGCTATGGGGCATACACACATATACCTCATACAAGAACCTTGGATAAACAAGGGAATTGTGAAAGGGCTTTCAGGGTGCGGAGGGAATACTCACTATTGCACCTCGCACACTCACCCTCGCGCCTGCATATTCATCTCCGATAAGTTACAGGCCAAACCCCTCTACAACTTTTGCAGCAGGGATCTGGTAGCTCTACTGCTACCAACTGGTAGGAACGGAACGGATCAAATAGTGATCTGTTCAGTTTACCTACCTTATGACTCGCCAGGGCCTCCTCCCTCCAAAGAACTTGAGGACCTAGTAAAATTTTGCGAGGCCAAAAGGTACGAACTCCTGATGGGCTGCGACGCCAACTCTCACCACACTGTGTGGGGAAGCTCGGACGTCAACCCAAGGAGGGAAAAACTTTTGGAATATCTCTACACGACAGATCTGGACCTTCTAAATCGTTGTAGCTCACCAACTTTTGTTACCGCGAGCAGGCAGGAAACCATTGATGTCACACTAGCTTCTAACAATCTTTCTCAGAAGATTGTCAATTGGCATGTATCAAACGAACCGTCACTGTCGGATCACAGATACATAGTCTTTAAACTGGCTGCTGAGACTAACAACACAGTTAAGTATCGCAACCCAAAAAAGACAGATTGGAACAAATATAGAGTCTCTCTGAGCACAAAGCTAAGTGACCTTCCACCCACACCGCGTAAAGTGTGTGACTCGGAAAAATTTGCAAACTTTGTTCAGGAGGCGGTGGTATCTTCTTATGAGGAGAAATGCCAACTGAAGACACAAAAACTGGGGAAAAGGGTGACTTGGTGGAACCCCGAAATCCAAATAGTGCGAGTGCAAACACGTAAACTACTGAGAACCGCCTTGCGCACAGGATTCCTGTCTGACTGGGACCTGTGCAAAAGCGCGCAACGCAGGTATAAAAACCTCATACGCAGGTCCAAACGGGAGAGCTGGAAGAACTTCTGCTCAGAAATATAAGGTTTTCCAGAGGCTCTTAGGATAAATAAGGTTATATCTAAAAGCAGAAATGCAAAGCTGACGACTCTGAGGGTCCCCTCGGGTGAGCTCACAACTTCCCCTGAGGAGACTCTAAGGCATCTAACGGCGGTTCATTTCCCTGGCTCTGAGAATGCAAGGCTGACAACTGCTCGGGCCCCACGCCTAAGGGCTCGACCGATGGACTGGGACTTTGCATCAAAAGTTGTCACCTACGACAGAATCAATTGGGCAATAAAATCCTTTGAAAGGTACAAAAGCGCCGGTATATACCGGATCTTTCCGGCCTTATTACAGGAGGGGGCAAATTGCCTGCAGGCACCACTGTACCATCTCTTCCGCTCCTGTCTGGCACTGGGCTACATACCGGTGGCCTGGAGAACGGCAAGAGTAATCTTCATTCCCAAAGCAGGCCGTACCAGTTACGACCAAACAAAGGATTTCCGACCTATCAGCCTGACATTTTTCCTACTAAAAACATTGGAGAGACTGGTAGATAGGTTCATTAGAGATGGGGCACTTGTAAGACAACCCTTACACACCCAACAACATGCATATCAATCGGGACGCTCAGTAGACACAGCACTTCACTGTCTTGTCTCCCGGGTGGAGAAAGCGATTGAGCAAAAGGAAATGCCACTCGGCACTTTCTTGGACATTGCGGGTGCTTTCGATAACACTACTTTCGAAAGCATAAATAACGCAGCAATTCAGCACTCGGTCAAACCCACCATCGTTAGATGGATTGACAGAATGTTAAGCGAACGTCTTGTCGTGTCTGCACTCGAGGGGGGGACCGTTGAAGTCAAAGTCAACAAAGGATGTCCGCAGGGGGGTGTTCTTTCACCTGTACTGTGGTGCCTGGTCGTTGACGAACTCATACGGGCCCTGAACCAATCGGGTGTATACGCACAAGGCTACACAGACGACATTGTCATCTTGGCCATCGGCAAGTATCCGAAAATAGTGTCGGAGATTATGACGAGGTCACTGAAGATAGTCACTAAATGGTGTAAGGCAAGAGGACTGTCGGTAAACCCGACTAAAACAGTCACCGTGCCGTTCACAAACAAAATGAAAATCTCGTTTGAAAAACCCAAACTCGCGGGACACACCCTTACACTCTCAGAGTCGGTTAAATATCTTGGAGTCATTTTAGATAAAAAAACTGCTCTGGGCAAAACACGTCGAAAGACAAAGCAGAAGGGCCACCGCTTCCTTATGGATGTGCAGCAGAACCTTCGGGCCCTCATGGGGGCTCAAACCAAAAGTCATATACTGGATTTTCACTACGGTTGTAAAACCAATGCTTACCTATGGTGCGCTGGTCTGGTGGCAAGCCGGCAAACGCCTTACCATACAAAGCCAACTTGCCAAAGTGCAAAGACAAGCACTGCTCTGTATAACCGGAGCTCTGCGTACCACTCCCACGGCATCACTGGAAGCGCTCATAGGACTCATGCCCCTCCATCTAAGTGTTGAGGCGGAGGCCAGAAGAGCTGCATACAGACTGTCATGCGGAGATTGTAAACTCTTGATAAGAGGACCGGGACACAGCAGGATCTGGTCCGACGTGACTCAGACCCATAACTCTTCAACTATGAGGAGGGATAGATGTGGACCATTCTTTAATTTCGAGAGGAAATACGAAATTGGCATATCATGCTTAAACGATTGGACCTCCAATCCAGAGGGGCTTGTTAAACCTAGTGGACCGGTCTGGTTCACAGACGGCTCTAGGTTCGAAAACGGCACTGGAGCAAGCATTACATGCGAAAGACCTAAATATAGCCACACGCTTTCTTTAGGAAAAATGGTTACCACGTTTCAGGCGGAGATTGTTGCAATTTTGGCTTGTGCGCAAGAAAACCTAAACCGAGGGACTCACAATAAGAACTTCACTATCTGCACCAACAGTCAAGCTGCGCTAGGTGCTTTGGGTTTGTACCAAAGCAACTCGGTGCTCCTCCAGGACTGCATAAAAGCCCTGGGGAGACTGTGTGAGCAAAACCGGGTTCGCATTCTGTGGATTCCTAAGCAGGTTGACATTCCAGGCATGTCCAATGCCAGCCTACTAGCTGACAAAGGTTCCAAATCAGAGCTGATTGGACCCGAAGCAGCATGTGGCATTACCCCAAACACGGTTAAAACCGAAATAGGGCGATGCTTTGAAACAAAATTCAGCCAACACTGGGAAAACCTAGATGGTCTGCGGCAGAGCAAACTCTTCATAGATGGACCCTCGAATAACAGATCACAGGCACTACTGGCACTGAACAAACAGCAGCTACGAAACGCAGTTGGACTTCTAACGGGACACTGCACCCTAAACAAACATCTGCACACCATGGGTCCTATAGGAGACGCCACCTGCAAATGCTGTGAAGAAGAGGAGGAAACTCCCTTCCACCTAATCTCCGAATGTCCGGCGTTTACCGAAATAAGGAGAGACATACTGGGTGACACAGTTCTGTCACCCTCTACTGTGAAGACCATGCCGCTGGGCAAACTACTATCCTTCTTGGATGTGGCTGGCCTAAGCACAATGGAGACTCGCTGAGGAGTTGTCAAGCGCAATGAGCCTATATGGCCTGAGCGCTTGCATCTTTTCATTTCATAGGGTTCACTTGCTCCAGTTAGCTCACGCGCCGGCAACACCCGTTAAAAAAAAAATAAAAAAAAATAAAATAAAATATATTTTTCATAAGTATTATGCGGGTATTACACGTATTATGCGTTTTGAAATTCAACGATTTGGTGTGATTGGTATATTTACAAACCAATAACTAGAAACTACAAATAATTCAGCTATTCATGTTACTATTAGGAATATTAAAGTAAAAGTTAAAGCTAATTACATCCATCGTATAGTATTTGTATATATATATATCGCGCAGATTTCATTGTCTTTTCTAGTAGGTTATACCTACCTAACAATAATTTTATATTGCATGCCATAAATGTTTCATAATAGTTCCTTAAATTTTCCCACATATCTATGTATCTGGGAATATCTATGTAGCATACAGGTATATGCTGTATAACTCAATATGATTTTAGACACAATTTTTAAATTAGCCAAATATCCCAAGTACTTTTAAAAGAAAAGGGCTCGAGAGAGGAGATTGGCAAAAAATACATTTGTTTGTGTGAAAAAATATAACAATCAAGGTCACAGAATTTTGTGCGCTCCGAAAACAAGCTAAAAAACGACTTAGAACTTCGGCAATAATCTCTCTCATTCAATCAGTTCAGTCGAGTCAAGTGCGTGACTAGAGTATCATATAAATTTGTGAATATGACGGCTAAAATGATTGCGGGTAGGCATTTTAAAAAGTTGAGTGTTTTGGACCAAATTGTTCGGATTAAAGCAGTCCTAGAAAATGAGAATATAACATCACAATTGGAATTAAATTTCGGTGAGTTATGCAAGTTTCTTAATTTGCAAATTTTGGCATTAAATATAAAATATTTATCCACTATTTTTAAAAGGCATAAAAATAAAATTTTTGTAAAAAATATAAATAGCAGTAATTTATTTTTTAGCGATTAGGTATAGGGTGAGATAAAAATGCAGATGTGTACAGATAGATTTATTTATTTCAAGTAAAGCGATGTGTTCGGTGCGACTAGCCAAATCAGAGTGTCTTGTTAATAATTTGATTCCTCCGAAGAAAGTAGGATAGGAACAGATGCTAGGGTCCATCAATAGATAGGGACTTATAAACTAGGCCTCCCGCGGGGTTGCAGTTGTTGTGCCTTTCGGCCTCGTAACTAATTTAGGATAGGATATGATACAGAACCAGAGAAATGTACATGTGCTGGACACATGAAACAAGTCCAAAGAATATTTACCGGGGAGAGTAGCATTACTAGGAAAAACACAAATCTAGGAAGGGAAAATAGTATTTACAACCGAAACAATAGATATATACAATTTTTGTAACATGTGGCTATAGCCGCCACAATTTAATAATGTTTCATCTCCCGCCCAGAATAATTAAATTGAAAATTCTGTTATTGAAACCGATGCAGGAGTTGATGATAAAATTGTTTTTGAAAGTGCGATTGAAAATGAGTTGGTATCATCGACACCTTTAGCTTCGAATTTAAAAACAGAATCGATAAGCCAATTTAAAGATTCAAGTGTTGATGAAAATAGTACTACCGGATTCAATTCGGAATTTGTTAGTTTCGAGGAAACTAAAAATAAAAGTCTTGTGTTGGGTAGTAGTATTGTAGAGGGTTTGTGTTATACATAACCTGACAAAAAAGCCCAATTAATACCATAAGGTTCTGTAAATAAAGTTAATTATGTAAAAGTCCGGCCAAATTCTTATAAGATATGTACTGTTTTGGAAAAAACAGTACAAGTTTTAAACGAAATTTCAGAAAATTTATGGTGGCAAATATTTGAAAATAGTTGTAAAACGTAAATTAATTCCACAAATCAACAATGTATGCGACTTTTATTTCAAAAATGTTAATTGTGTAAAACACATGATTAATATATATGGATATTGTTTGCATCCACAATCCACACTGTTTAAAATAAGCATTGATTGTGATGTTGGAATATTTAGATTGTTTAGTTCAAATATTAATTTTAATCATTTGGGAAAACTAACAAGGCAGCATAGGTGTTTGGAACGCGATGTGGTTAAGCGCGACTTAAAATTGAAAAAAACCAATTAAAGTTCGCATTGACCACATAAATAAACTTAGCCGAAAATTAGTAGAAAGTGGCCAAAATCTTCAAATATTAAAATGAGATTGTGTGTACAGGAAAGCTTGGCAAGAATTGCAAGCAGAGCTTGACCGTCATAAAAATGATTTTCTTGACAAGTATTTTTTGTCGTTGGAGCCTAATAAGGACTATATTAGAGAGTTTACAGCAAAACAGTTTGGAGTGTATTTATATAATGCACAACAAATTGAATTAATTAGATCCGAAACTTGATCCGGAGGTGGTACTATTTTAAGACCAATTGGGCATTTTGACGCGACCGGTTCAATTGTTAGAATACCAATTCACTATTCTTCAACTGGTGCAAAGCTAAAGCCACCGGCACACCAAAAAAGAGTATTTCTTTACGCTTTTACGATGGCATTAAGTAATGATAGGATCTGCCCTGCTTTTGAATTTATTAGCGATGCTCATGATCAAAGAGCTATTAGTGGTTGCACAAATTCATTTATGATTGACGTTAAAAGTAAATTCAACAAACATTGGCCAGTATTTGATGGAGTGGTTGTAGATTTCAGTTATGCATTGATAAATACGATCGTTGAAAATTGGAATCCAGTTATTAACTTGAAACAGTATTTAGAATATGCTTTTGGATACACAACGAAAACCGCTGATCCGGTTCATTTCGAAAATTACACTCCGGTTCATATTTGCTGCGCCCATTTAATGAAAATTTTAACACACAAGTTAATAATAAAAGTCTAAAAATAAAATTTTGTATTAAATCATCAGGCCAAAATCTTTTATAAGCAAGTCGTTGCAGCATTGTTTAATTTGCACGACTTTGAAATTATTTGTAAATAGGGTAAGAGTTTTTTTATTTTAACTGACACTAAGTCCAATAATACTTATGTGCAATCTGCATTAAGGGTAATAACAAACATATGTTTACATTGTGATTTAAACGATATTGACAATGAAATTAATACTGATTTTAAAATAATTGCTAAGAATCCGCGACGTAAAATAAAGGCTATCCTTGCGGGCAGTCTATTTTATAAAGCATTCAATAGTATCCGAAATCAAATTAATTCTAACATGTCATTATTGAACGATAACGCCTCTGTAGATAATATGTAGTATTGCCCCAATCTAGCAAAAGTCTTGTTGGAAAAGTATTTGCCACTTTTACCTTTGTGGACAAATATCTTTTCCAAACGCCTTAATAAACGTTTTTGCACTGCACCAGTTGAGAATTGGTTTAATCTGGTAAAGAATTCATTTATGGATTCAGAACGATCTTTAAAATGTGGCCGATTTGTTTCCGCAAATCGAAAAAACAGCCGCAATATTAAAAGAATACGAATTGGGTTTACCTTTTAAAAAAAGGAACAAATTCAATTCTGGTATTAATACAGAAAATGAGCCTACCAAGAATTGGCGTAAGCCTCGGCCACCTGTTTTTCCAAAAAACAAACATGGCTCATATTTTCATATGACTAAATTAAAAAAAAATGAAAATTGCTCTATCTCAATATGATAACAAACCTGAAGTGTTTTCACATCTAATTAAGACGGAACATTTTTATTATTCCTTATTGAGACCTTCAAATATTAATTCAGAAGAAGAATCTTTGCCGCTTATTGATAAATTGTTTGTTGCTCAGTCTTTGCCTATTGTTGAGTCTTTGACTGTCGCTGATGATGGGCCTTCTATTGTTACAAATAAAGTAGCAAAGAACGTTCCACTTCTTAATTCAAAAAACTTTGTTTTGAATAAAGATTACTATTTAAAAGACGGGATTCATGATGCAGTTATTATTCTAAAATTTAAAAATGATTATTTTACTCTGTATGATTTAGATTGCTTGTCAAATGTAAATCGTAATAACACAACAGGCTTGTGGATTTCTAATACCGTAATAAATTTGTGTCTAAATTTCTATCTCAATAATGCTAAAATTGATAACCTTAATATTGTAACATCTGAGCATAGTTCGCAGATATTTACATTAAATATGGAAAATGATAGCCACATCAAATTGTTTAATTTTAAAAATAAATGTATAATGCCACTATTTGTCAACACTAATCATTGGTGTTTAATTTTTATTGATTTTGACATACATATTTTGACACACATATCGAACATGCACGATCTTTCTCGATTTGCGTTTAAAATTTAACATTTACAGCTTAGGCGGTATTTACATTTAGCGATTTACTTGAAGCAAAATAATTAAACTTAATCACATTAATGATGTTGATAAATGTAAATAATCTTTAAATTGTTTCATTAGTCAGTTAAAACAACTTTAGAGCGAGTTTTTTTATTTACATTGGGTTTTAAATAAACTTGCTTTAAATAAAGTTATGAATGCAGACGCTGCTTAAGATTTTACATGACAATTGAAATAAATTTGAGGTTATACTTGTATTTACATTGTTAATGGTGAAAATAAGTGATAATGCCTAGTTGTGCAGTGAGAGTTTGTAAAAACAACAATAAGAAAACCAAGGGCCGTAATATTCGTTATCATCAATTTCCCAAGAAGAAGCAGCTAATTGAAAAATGGCTTGAGGCTTGCAAACTATTAAACAAATAAAAGAATAAAACATTCACTTACTATTTGAAATTCGACTGGTAGATTCCACACTCGAAATTAAACAACCCGACACAGCGACACGTGTTTACAATCAAACATCTTAGAATTCGCGGGTAAATGTTCGGTAGGTGCTCGGTTAAGTTCGTAATGTGTGAGACAAATTTCAAATGGCATTAAATTCCCGCGTGCGTAGACTCGGGTTTCGAGCCAACCTATCTTTATTGAATCATGACGGTAACGTGAAATCAGTGCAAGTATACTTGGAAAAATTAAAGAGATTGGCTGCCAAGTTACAATCAAATTTGTAGGTCCTCTATTCCTGAGAATTACCAAATACTAAATTTTAAACACCAAAAGCAAAGTGATCAACACAATTGTGGAGCTGTTATTTTACAAATTGCGCAAAAATTGATAAATGGTAATCATAATCTTTTGGAAACAGAAAATCCACAAATCTTTAGAAGGGCTATATTAGAATTGCTTTTAAATAATAGTAACAAGCTAGATAGAAATATTTGCTTTAAATGTAATTCAACAAGTTTTGTGGGTGCAATGTGATTTTTGCACTCGATGGCATCACACAGCTTGTGTGCATAAATCAAAAGGCAAAGTTATTCGCAAAAACGAATTAAGCAAAAACGATGAACTTGAAATTCAAGCGTTACATCTGAAATTTTTTACTGCTTTTTATGCGAAAATTATTCTAAGTGTTGAAATTCGAACAATTTGCAATAAAACAATTCGGGACTTTCGCCACCCCAATGAATATTTCTGCAATATTTACAATAGCATGGTACAGTAATCTGCTCTTGTCGAGACAAAGCGCGCGCGAATAAAGCATCGAATGCTTTAAAGGGTATAATAGGGCTACTTTTGGCGATACCTGACCCGCATGACCGGGACCCGACAAAAGTCAAACAGGTAACGACATCAAATGTATACCTCTTGGGTGATGTTGGAAATTACATTATTAAACGTAACTTTGTCTAAATAAGTAACAAGATAATCATAATTTTATTAATAAAATAATACATCGTAATTATAGCATAATACGAGCGGCCACAGATGGGATGGCGCATACAAACGGAGGCACAGAAGCAGAAGATGCGTGCGGCGCTGGGAGAGCGGCTATTCAGCGTGGGCGACTTTACAGTCGACACGTTGACCCGTGCTCTGCAGCAGGCATGCGAGGTGGCAGCTCCTTCGCACCGAGCAAGAAGGCGTAAGCCAGTGTACTGGTGGTGTGACAGTGTCGGGGAGGCACTGTCCACGAGAAACAGATGCCGGAGAAGAGAGCAGAGGGCGAGAGACAGGGCCAGGCGAGTGGGCAACGAGCAGAACCTGGCAGCTCACCTTGTGACCTTGGACCATCTGAGGGAAGCAAGGGCGGTTGTCAGGTCGGCGATCTCGGGGGCAAAGAAGGCGTCATACCGGAGCCTGATTGAGAGTGTCGAGGGCGATGTGTGGGGATCGGCATACCAGCTGGTCTACAAAAGGATGGGAAAGTTATCTGCTCCCATCCTATCCAAGATGCAGAAGATAGCAATCGCAGACCAGCTGTTCCCGACCCACCCCGCCGCGTTGTGGGACAAACCGGTGGTTGACTGGGGAGCTGAAGAGAGGGTTACGACCGAGGAAGTGGAGAGGGCGGTTGGCAGGCTGGGCAACAAAAAGGCCCCCGGCCCTGACGGAATTCCCGCGGAAGCGATCAAGCTGCTCGTGGTGGACTACGCCGAGGACCTGGCTGGACTGTACAGCAATCCAGTCAGGCACATTCCCGAATCGGTGGAAGAAGGCGCGAGTGGTTTTGATCCCCAAAGCCGGGCAGAACCCGGAAGAAGAGGGAGGGGCAAGGCCGATATGCCTGTTGGACACCCTTGGCAAGGTGTTTGAGAGGGTCATTTACGGGAGGATTGTGGGTGCCCTGGAACCGTGCGGCAACGACTTGAACGAGCACCAGTACGGATTTAGAGCCGAACGCTCTACGCTGGATGCCGTTCAAGAAGTCGTAAGGATCGTTCGGTCAGCGAAGGAAGGGTCGTGGATGAACAGGGCAGGGAGCTTTGCATCATTGTCGCCATAGACGTCCGCAATGCCTTTAACACGGCGAAGGAATATTGGAGGTTTTAAGGGTAAGATAAACTACATGCCCCGCTTGAATATGTCTACTCTATTTCATATCCAGAATAATACTAAACTACTAAATTACTAATTTGTCCATTCAACTGAACCAAACACAAAAAGTGTACTCGCCAGCTTTTTGTGGGTTCATGTCCTCTTTCCCTATTATGCTATTACTGCATTATTGGCGGATACCAATAATGCAAGGTGCTGTGGTAGGCATTAGGTAAACGACCTGTTTGACTAATGAATCAACACTTTTAGTGTAATTGTTGTTAAGGCACACTTGCCCATCACACCACCCCTCTTAAAAACTAAAAAAAAAAACATAAAAAAAAAATGTTTAACCTAACTAGTATAAATAAATAAATCAATAAATTACAATTAAACACTGCAACAGATTTTAATTACATTTGAGATAGTTTATGTTTTTCACTCCTGATATATTTTCACTCTGTTTTTATGGACTATTACACTTTTGTTATTCACTTGTAACCGCACATTAGGATCTTCGTCTTTCACAACACTATAAGGTCCTAGGAAAATTGGGTCGCTTTTATTTCCCGAACTATTGCGTACTAATACTTTATCATTTTCACTATACATTGATTGTTTCCTATTATGATTACAATTTATCTTTCTACGACTTTTCGAGTGTATCAAATTTGTCTGAGCGTCTTTCCATGCTATTTGCAAACGATATTTTAGTTTATTTGGATAATTATTAAACTCATAAAGCGGTTCAACGTTCCGCGTTATGTTTGACGGTAACCAATTCGTTTTACCAAAAACTAATTCATGTGGTGTATACAGCGTTTCCGTATGCACTGTATTATTATAAGCAAAACACCAATACTTGGCCCACGACCCCCAATCTCTTTCATGTTGAGATGCATACATTCTAAGATTTGCTGATAGATGTTTGTGAGAGTTTTCTAGTGCTCCAAGTGTTTCATGATGATAAGCAGTAGAATTTAATTGTTTAATACCTAACAGATTACAAGCTTCCTTAAATACTTGTGCCATAAATTCTGTACCTCTATCCGTGACAATCGAAGAAGGTATTCCAAATCTAAGATTGAAATTTTCAACAAACTCTTTTGCTACTGTGTTGGCTTCTTTATTTATAATTGGATAGCATTCTACAAATTTGCTAAGTTCGCATTGCAGGGTCAAAATATAACGGTTACTATTTAAATCGGGAGACAACGGACCTACTAGGTCAATAAATACTTTTTCAAAAGCCGAACCTGCGGTGGTTGTGATCGTGAGCGGTTGTTTTTTAATATTTGAATACTTATAGCGTTGACAAGAATCGCACCGTTTGACAAAGTTTTCGATGTCTTTTCGTATGCTATTCCAATAATAAAATCTAGAAATATTGTTGAACATTCTTTTTATCCCTGCATGTCCACCTGTGGCCAAAATGTGATAATCATTCATAATTATTTTTTGAGTTTCACTATCTTCAATTTTAATTTTATCTTTAATGACACAAATGTTTACGTCGGCTGTCTTTAAAATATTTAATTGTTTACATATTCCTTCAATCAAATTTAGATTGTTTTTATTTTTTATTATTACTATTTCCTTTATAGTATTTTTTGTGCAAATATACGCAAGTTCTCTCAACGTTTTACCTAAGTCGAACGCCGATCGAGTAACCTGCTCGTTAATATAAATTACGTTTATTTTATTATCATAACTTATAGCCGACTTTGATTTTTTAATTGGAAGTTTTTCAAATTCTTTTTTATTAACTAATCTGATTTCAGTGCCATTGTTAGGTGGTTTTAAAAGTTCGATCATACCCGGATGGCCAGTTCTGTTTCCTAGTATTTCCTTAGTTGATGAACTTTCATCACTTGTATTACTAAGTTTTTTGGTTTGTGCTCTCGTTAGAACGTGTATCTGTTTGTCAATATTTTTAGTCATTGCTTTTAACTCATTTGAATCAATTGATATTCTTGACAATGCATCCGCGGTTACATTTTCTTTACCTTTGATATATGTTATCGTAAAATCGTATTCTTCTAACCGCAATCTAAATTTTGTTAGTCTACTGGATGGGTTAGCCATCCCAAATAAATAAACTAACCGTCTGTGATCTGTAAAAATGTCAAATTTGCGACCAAATAAATATGGTCTAAATTTCGTTACTGCCCATACTATCGCTAAAAGTTCCTTTTCAATAGTACAGTAATTTTTTTCTCCGGCCGCCAAACTCCTACTAGCATACGCGACAGGTTTGTCGTTTGCATTCGATAGAACTGCACCTACTGCATAGCCCGATGCGTCAGTTCTCAAAATAAACGTATTTTCTTTTGAGAAATCAGGATATTGTAGTATTGGAGGGTTAAGCAGTGCTTGCTTTAGCTTATGAAATGAATTTTGACACTCTTCGGACCAGTTAAATTCTACGTTTTTCTTTGATAAGTGATTTAACGGATTTGCAATCTCCGCAAAGTTTTTTTATGAACTTACGATAGTAATTGGCAAAAGCGACAAACCGTTTTGTTTTGTCTGCATTTTTAGGTGTTGGATAATTTTGCATAACTCTAATTTTTTCCGGATCAGGTGACACGCCATTTGAAGAAATTACGTGACCTAAATACAAAATTTCTTTCCTTAAAAAATTACATTTATTCGGATTTAATTTTAGATTAACTTTTCGCAATCTTTCAAAAACTTTTATTAAATTTCTATTGTGCGTTTGTAGGTTATTGCCAAAAACAATAAGATCGTCAAGGTAGATGAAACAATTTTCATAGTTTAGGCCAGACATTGCAACTGTCATGGCTCTAGAAAAAGCATTTGGGCTTATTTTAAGACCCATAGGCAATCTAGTCATTTGAAATTGACCTCTTCCCGTTGTGAATGCCGTACACGGTCGCGATTTTTTTTCTAATTCAATTTGATAATAACCTTGATACAAGTCTAAGTGTGAAAAATATACAGCTCCTGAAAGTGCATCTAAGATCTCTTCTATACATGGCAAGGGAAACTTGTCATCTACTACTTTTTTATTTAGTTGACGATAGTCAATAACTATTCTCCATTTTTTATTACCCTCACTATCTGTCTTTTTGGGCACAATTAAAAGAGGAGCTGACCATGCCGAACTGCTAGGTTCAATTACTCCATCTCCCAGCATGGTATCAATTTGCTTATAAATTTCAAGCTTCTGTGCTTGTGGCAGCCTGTACGGTTTAATATATACAGGCGCTGCATTGCTTTGTAACATGATGTTTTGTTTATAAACATTTGTAACAGAAAATGGGTCATTTTTGCAGTAAAACACGTCACAATATTTAGCACAGATTTTTTGAATCGTATCTCTCTCTTCGGAGTTTAACGACTGTAGTTTAATTTCATCTAATAACTTATCAATTCTATTTACTGAAGGTTCAACGTTGCCGAAATTAAATACATTGAATGCAGAAAGTTTTTCTATTAACGGCTTAAAGTTTTTTAATTTGATTTCCCTATCAGTAGTATTTAATAACCGAATAGGAATCAACTTGTTTTTGTCTGGTTTGGCTATTGCACCCCCTGAATAAACCCCTTCACAAATTTCTTGAGAAACGATAATACACTCTTCGTCCAGATCTGCTCTAAGGTATCTGACAATTTCGCATCTTGGTGGGATCAGGGTTAATATATCGCATTTAGATTCTAACGGAACCGTCACTAGATTATTGTTAATTTGTAATTGTAAAAGCAATGCTTCGTAATTTATATGCACCTTATTCTTATGAAAGAAATCTGACCCTATTATCCCATGCATACTATTATCATTCAACTCATTCACTACATGAAATTCATGTGTAATTAAATCAGAATTTCGCGCCATCATATTTGTCAATCTAAATTTAATACTAACTGTTCCTAGTGCCTTAGTACTACCTGTAAATCCTTTAATGATTATTTGTCTATTATTATCCACTACTTCACCCTCTAACAGAACGTCCTTAGAAATTACACTAATTGACGCCCCGGTATCTATTAAAAATATCAATTCTTTTATTTTATAATTTATACGTAAGTAACTTAAGCCATTTATATTTAAAACAAATACTTTATTAATAATTATATTAGTAATGGGCACGAAAAAATTTTTGAACTTCGTCTTTCTCTGGTTCACTGTTATCACACTCAGCATTTTCAAGAATGTGCTGCTCCTCCACATTCTGTGAGGATTCCCCAACTTCCGCATTCATACATTGAACCCCTTCTTGTCTCCTATTACTATTTCTATTATTATAACTATTCGGTGTATCATCGCGTCTGTAATTGTTTCCACCACGGTTTGAATTATTATAATAACCGCGACTTGACCCGCGCGTTTTATTTTGATATCTCGGAAAGTATTTATTATTTTGAAAACTGTTCCCTTTGTTATGGTACCTATTCCCGTTAAAGTTACCTCTGTGACTGAATTGATTTTGTTTGTGTTCACGAGTATAAAAAAGTTGTTCTTTGCTATCATTATTTTTTACCCTTTCTTCTTCTACTGCACTATTTATAGCATCTTTGAGTTTGGAATGGTTCCGGCTTTTAATAATTATTTTTATCTCACTATCATTTAACCCATTTGCAAATGCTTCTAAAGCCATTTTTTCATTAACTTCTGCTAAAGCCCGCATAACCACATCATTACCATTTGCTTGAGCTAAAGTTAACTTTTCCATTAACTCCTCAATACCAGCACCATATTGTTGAACCGATTTATGAGTTTGCTTACTTGTGTTTATTTCTGCACAAAGTGAAGAAATTGATCGTTTTTGTAAAAGATTTGCTTTCATATCTTTTATTAGATCACTATTTGAATTGTAAGTTTTTTCTAATCGCGTTTTTGCACTAGCAGACAGCCTCATTTTTAACACAAACGTAGTTAACAATTTTTTTCCCGATTCCTCTAGCATACTATCATAAAATTCAATACCCTCGATAAGTTGAGTAGTTACATCCTCTGTGCCATTCATTTTTGGTAACATGGTTACGGCAGTTTTTACATCAAATTTCTCAGCCATGTTGTTATCTAAATTTATATTTAAATTACCACTTTGGTTACTATT
>OY744573.1:151090-226803 GCA_963556235.1 Cryptophagus acutangulus | reverse complement strand
CTGGAATTATGTACAGAACCTGCAAAGGTTTTATTTTCTGTAAAAAAATACATAGTGTTTCATTTAAAAAAAAAAAATTGTGTTAATATTTTTTGGGACACCCTGTATACTTATAAATAATTTTGAGTTGTAGCAGAGATGACACATAAAACGTTTCATTACGAAACTTTTTTCGTAAGTCTAACGGTTTAGCGACTATTGACCGAGGCGCGCATAATGGACTACCCTGTATATAAAATATAAAATTATATAAATGTAAATATATAAAAATTAAAATAAATTTAAATTTTGGTTTGGTTTTTTATGAAATTTACCAATTTACCAAATTAAACCCCGCTGCTGGGAAAGGAATTCAAATAAAAGGATGAAAGTGTAAGTGCGTCTTAGTTTTCGAGCAATAATACAATACAGTTTCAGGTTCCTATTATAGTAATAAATATAGATCAACATTTGTTTTATTATTCTGCCCAAGAAGGAAGAACCAGTAACCACACAATAACACAATACATTTGATTTTATGGCTCTTGCACTTAGGTATCTCTCTACCTAGAAAATGTACTTGAATATTCAATTATATTGGAATAATTATAATTGCATTATAATTATACCAATCGATTATGATTAATTGATTATGAACATGATTATAGCAATTGATTATGCGCGTTTGATGTTTCCATTTTTATGCTCGCAATTGCGTACACAAGTTTGAATAAAATAAAAAACATTTATTTAGGTTTATGGGTATTGGACAAAATAAAACGAAGCAATTGTTAATAGGCTAACGTTTCGGTCACAATTGTGGCCTTCTTCGGAGCTAGAAATTTGTTTAAATCAATGGTATAATTATAATGCAATATATATATAATAAATGTACATACCAAATTAACTAATAAACGAATGTATATATTTACATATAATGATATAATAAATATAAAAACGGACTATATAAAATATTGAATTTCTTATTTTGCAGGTAAATCAAAATGTTTTGTAGCAGCAAAGATTGTACAAAATGTATTTTTTTTTATATATATGACTTTTATTGAAATTGTCAAAATTTTTGAAAGTCTACTATATTTTTTTTTGTATTGTTGATATAGTCTGTCCGTTTATGATAGGCTATTACGTCATCAATTGTATATGACGCAATCTAAAGGTCTATTCCGATCGTGATGTGAATATAATATGGTGTGTTATCGCGCAGGTTGCTATATTATTTCGTGACGTCACGTTGGTTCTATTGAAAGTGTAATATTAAATTGTCTATAGCAACGAAAATTATATTAATTAACAAATATATTAAAGAGAAAAACAAACCCCTTTAATTCTGTAGTTAAATATAAGATCACTTACTAACAAAAACGGCCACACCAAATTACATAATAATAATTTACTATGTATTTATTCCAATATTTGATTGAAGTAAACATCAAATAAAACCGCCAAACGTAACTTGATTTTCATACTATAATTATCTAGTCCCAACGTGACGTCATGCGCGAAAATGAACGAAATTTGGATAGCTCGGTAGCACACCATATTATATTCACATCACGATTCCGATTAACCTGCGGTTCCGAGTCACCAGCGGTTTTTTATGAGTTCGTTTTGAGGGCCCTGCAATTGGCAGGTCTTTGTTTTTGCCAGCAGCCACTCTATTAACACTCGTTAAACTTATTTTAAGTGCATTTGCCACCAAGATTCGCCAAGCAAATTTACAACCATGTTTTTCACTTCACTAGAAAGGCACTTTTGTCCTGGCGAATGTGAACTGTACTTTATGCGTGACCAACAAAACGTTGGTAATAAACTAAATGTCACTAAAAATAAAATCTTTCTCGCCCATTTTCTCAGTTAATACCTCATATTATCGCCTAATTTTTATAGCAATATTAATATTATTAATTACTAACGGATTTATGCTTAAAATTAATTGGATTCCGTCGTTTTAATTTTTATTTTAGCGGTTGGTATTAACTACATCATAACTGCTAAGCAGTGAAGTAATAGCCTATCATAAACGGACAGCGTATAGTTAAAAATGTTACTTTTACAAGTACGACTCATCAGTTGGCGCAAGCGGGAGAGATTTAAAAAAAAAACAATGATTTAAATTAAAATTTTTATTATAGTATGTAACTAACATGGTAAACATTAAACATTATTGTGAAAATGGTTTATATTTACATAAAAAACAAAAGCCGGTGCTCCCGCCGCCGCTGGCACAGCCGCCACTGGAGGAGGAGCCCCCACTGGAGCCGCCGCCAATGCCGCCGCAGCGGCTCGCCGAATCTGCAGACGGCGAAGGCGCTGTCGGCGGTTTCTGACCCTCCTTTGCTGGATGTGCACTAACACATCTGATGCTGCTCCTAGAGCCGCTGCCGCCGCCGCCGCTGGCCCAGCTGCCGCAGGGGCCCCCAATGAAGCCGCCGCAGCGCCTCGCCGAACCTCCCGACGGCGACGGCGCTGTCGGCGGTTCTTCTCCCGCATCAGGAGAGTGTGCAGCGGCACTGCTGCCCCCAGTGCAGCCACCGTCACCCGTTGACAAGGCATTGGAGGTAGTGGTGGTGTTGGAGGCCGTACGATCTCCACTCCCTCGTTAATTACGTTTACGTCTTACTAAATACAAAAAAATAAATAAATATATTACTAAATAAATTATTATTAAAGTATTACTACAAATTAAATTCGCTGAAAATGAGATTCCACAGTACTTCTCTCGTTGCTATATTAAAATTTGTTATTCAAATTTTTAGACTGAAAAAATTTTTACTGAAAAAAATTCGCTGGAAATGAGATTCCACAGTACTTCTCTCGTTGCTATATTAAAATTTGTTATTCAAATTTTTAGAATTTTGAGACATCTTTTACTGAAAAAAATTTATCGGGTTATTTAAAAATGCTTTTTAAATTTTAACTAAGAACCAAATTTTAAACAAATTTAAACGATAAGGTTAAAACGTGTGAATGAAAAGATTAAAAAGTGAAAAATTTGTTGTAGGTACTCTAAATTAATGAAACTATTTGAAGCTAGATTTAAAATTACCAATATAAATCAATGTTTGAAGTAAATCCTAGCACTATCAGTATAAGGGGTGTGCTAAGGGTTAAAAACATGAATTGAGGATTCTAGGACATTTTTTATTAAACTAGTTTAAATTATATTTCAATTTATTATTAGAAAATAAATTTAAAAGAAATCTGACAAATCAAACTGTAAGTGCACCGCTTACAGTTTGATTTGTCAGATTTAGAGGTTACAATTGTAATATGTAGGTCCGACTCTAATTTTAATTTAATTAACTAAATAATGATAAGTTAAGTAAGTTAAATTACTACTAGGATCCAAATTTGAAAGAAATCCGAGCATTTTGACTGTACATGGTATGTTAAGGGTTGAAATTGCAAAATAAAGGTCGCATACTATTTTAAATTATATTATTAGTAAATATGTTTAAAATGTATAGTAGAAATCGAATATGAAGAAAATCCGAACCATATGACTCAAACTGTATATTGGAAAGGTGGGGGTGTGTGGTAAGGGTCAAAAATTATTTTTACTCACTCTTTATGTAAATATTACTAAAATAACTGATGGAAAAGTGTGGGTAATGCTGCCATATAAAAATCACAACACCGGCAATTTTTGAACAATTAACTTAAATGGCAAATGGGTCGTAGGGGCTTATTTTTAGGGGATGAAACTTTTACAAGCATTTTCTTCAATGTATCCCTAATATGTATACCAAATTTGGTCCAAATCAAATATTCCTCCTGGCAAGTATTCACGTTATAACTTATTCATTTTTACAACTTTTTGACCCTTCAACCCTTAATAAAAATTCAACCCTCTAATAAACTCCAGAAATCGGTCAGCAACTTTAGAAGATTGAAGTAGATCTACCGATTTTGCCATTTTTAGCATGTTTTTGGCCTATGGCGCGCAGGTTTTTGAGAATTTTATAAACTTTTTTTCTTCGATATCATCTATGGGCAGGTAAAAAAAAGGACGCAAATGTGGCTTTAATCGGGTCAGTAGATTCCGAAATATAGTAGTTTAAAGAAATGCACAGACCGACCGACAGACGGAAATTAGTGAATATGATTTTCGTAGTCTACGCATTCTTTAATGTAAAAAAGAGTGAAATTTGGAGAAATTGTTTTTTTTTTTCATGAATACAATTGCTAACGCAAAATTCAATCGGTTCCGCACCAAATTAAAATAATCAAAAAAAGAAAACGGCGAATAGCGAAAACACAATTACCATTGGCTCGGTGGCTGTTGTCGGTGGACTCGATGGTGATTCTCGTCCTGGAGGTGTGATGCAAAAGCTAGGATGCAAAAGCGAAGCGAAAAGGAAGGAAAAAACGAAAGAGAAAAATATAAAGGAAATTTCGAAAGGAGAGAGGTAGCCTCAAAAAATGCAGCGAATTGCACAAAGCGAAAGAATGGCGAAAATACGGCGCGCAAACGAGATAGCAAAAGCGAACTGCGGAACGTTGACGGTCAAAGCGGGAGAGCGGCTCCGCTGGCCACGATCGTGAACGCTCGAACGCCAAAAACAGTGCAAAAACACAAAATTCGCCGTTTCTCGAAACTAGGAATGTTAAGCAAAAAATCTATCTCTCTCTATCTCATTACACAATTAAAACAAAACGAAAACGAACGTACAGAACATACCGCCCACCTAAAACGCGGAACGGTTTTAAATAATAGAAAAATTAGGCAGTGGGCACAACCACTGGGCGCTTCAGTTCGCCATTAGCGGTTTTTACCGTTACAACCCGAACAATTCCATCTGGACCCGGATGAGTTGCGACAACACGAGCCAGATTCCAATCCCTCGGTGGAACTAAATTGTTCTTAACCAACACTAACGTGCCAGGTTCAATCGGAGTCGAAGGGATCGTCCATTTGCTCCGTTGTTGTACCGTATGCAGATACTCTAAATGCCAACGCGACCAAAAATCTTGGTGGAGACGCTGAAGCAACTGCCACCGACTTAAGCGATTTAGAGCGAGGTGCGTAACATCTGGATCCGGCACGGCAGAAATTGGCTCAAGTGACAAGAAATGACCGGGAGTCAAAACCGACAGATCGTTCGACAACTGACAAAGAGGTCTCGAATTCAACAGCGATTCGATCTGGACAAGTACCGTAGACAGTTCTTCAAATGTCAAAACTTGGTCGCCGACAACGCGATACAAATGGGTCTTGACCGATTTAATTCCGGCTTCCCACAAGCTTCCGAAATGAGGAGCAGACGGAGGATTAAAATGCCATTTGAAACCTTCCTTGACAGCAGCATCCTGAATAAATTGCACAATCAACTTATTGGCTCCAACAAAGTTTGTGCCGGAATCAGAAAAAACATACGAACAACGGCCACGGCGCGCAACAAAACGACGAAAAGCGGCTAGAAAGCAATCGGACGACAAATCTGACGCGAGTTCAATATGCAAGGCCTTAGTTGCGAAACAAACGAATAAGCAGATATAAGCCTTTGTGCTCTTTATCCCTCTACTCTTTCCAAGGGTAACGTTAAAAGGACCACCATAGTCAACACCTACGCACGAAAACGATTTTAGTTGGGACAAGCGTAGAGTCGGCAAGTCGCCCATTGGGGGTTGGACTACGGAAGGACTCAGACGCCAGCAACAAATGCATTTAGAGACGATACGAGAAATACCGCGCTTAGCAGACAAAATCCAGAATTGTTGTCGTAACAGACAGTGAAGCGTCTGGGAACCGGGATGCAAGTAACGAAGATGGAAATGCTCAATCACCATCTCAGTCAATCTGCAGGGTTGTCTTCCGAACGAACATGGAGCCAAATAACCGAAGGTGCGATTTGTTGAATCTGCGTGACGCGATTTCCCACAAAAGTTTTCCAACGATGAGGAGAAGAATTGATCCAAGCGAGCGCTACTGTCGAGTCCGACCAACCAAAGCAATGGTCAAAGGTGATCAAATTTTCGTAAGTTTTGACGGTAAAATCCAATAATTTGGCGAGCAACAGCGCTGCACATAGTTCAAGGCGAGGAACGGAGATTTGCTTAAGCGGCGCAACCTTAGATCTGGCACAAAGTAAATGAACATTAACTTGGCGAACCGCATCAGTAAATTTAACGTAAACTACCGCGGCGTATCCCGATTCAGACGCATCGCAAAAACCATGGAGAACGCAAGACGTTAAAATCGAAGCAAAACAAAAGCGCGGTATTTTGAGACTGGCTAATAGAGGTAATTGCGATTTGTAATTTGACCATGGATCAACGATCTCAGAAGGAGGTTGTTCATCCCAACTTAAATTCAAAGTCCACAAACGCTGTATTAGAACCTTTGCACAGAACGTGAGAGGGGCGAGACATCCAATAGGATTGAAAATACGAGCGAGTTCTGACAAAAGAGTTCGTTTGGTACAGGGGAGATCTAAAGGCTGCACTTTGTATGTGAAACAATCCAGATTTGAATTCCACTGCAAACCTAAAATTTTAACTATTTGTTGTTCGTCGAAATCAAACGAAAGCGGGTCGATTTGACAATGAGTTTTGTCAAGACTATTCAAAACATCAGGGTGATTACTAGCCCACTTGCGAAGCTCAAATCCACCAGTTTGCAAGAGTTGAGTCAACTGATGGCGCAGCGTTAAAGCTTCTTCGGTAGAATTGCAGCTGGTTACAATGTCGTCCACGTATACGTCTGATAATAGCACTGAGGACGCTAAAGGAAAACGATCTTTTCCATCCATCGCCAGTTGTATTATTGTTCGAAGGGCTAGAAACGGAGCGGATGAAACGCCATACGTAACTCTATGCAGCTGATATGTTTGAATCGATTCTGTTGAGGAAAATTTCCATAAAATCCTCTGATACATTCGATGATGTTCTGAGACCAAAATTTGCCGATATTTTTGACGGACATTAGCGGTAAAAACGACAGGGAAAAAACGAAAACGACACAGCAACGTTGCAATGTCTGGTTGAAGTTTGGGACCTACCAAAAGCGAATCATTTAGAGAGAATTGTTCCGAAGTTTTTGCCGAAGCTTCAAACACCACACGCAAATTAAATTCAATATTGCCCGTTTTTATCACACAGTGATGCGGAATGTAATACGAGAAAGGAGTGTCATCCGATTTGACAAGCAGGTGCATATGGCCAGAGTCACGATAGTCTTCCATGAAATCGTGATATTGCTGTTTAATCGAAGGTTTCTTATTTAACCGTTTTTCCAGCGCAATTAATCGACGTTGGGCAATAATCTTTGAATCTAAAAAGGCAGGAGGTTCTGCTGTAAATGGTAATGGCACGACATAACGTCCGGACGCTTGACGAAAGTGATTGTTTGCGAAAATTGTCTCAGCGCGAACTTCATCTGGACAAGCGGGTGGTGGCAGCGCGATCTCTTCTATCTCCCAAAATTTCTTGACAACCAAATCAAGCAAAGGTCCGATACTAACGAACAAAAGGTATTTATAGATGGCGAAGCAGAGTTGGAGTGGAGATTGATTTTTCCCATGAGAATCCATCCGAAGGTCGTGTTCCAGGCAATTGGTTCCTCTATTTTACCTTTCAATCGGCCGTCTGTCATAATATGCGCAAAAAGTTCAACCCTCATCAACATGTCGATGGTTCGTGAAACGTGATACTTAGGATCAGCTAAGTTAATATTTGACAGATGCGGCCACGGCGGCGGAGAAAACGACATATTGGGCATATCCCCACAAATCTTGGGAATAACAACGGCCTCTAGACAACATTCCCGACGCGGCGCATACCGAGAGCGATAAGTACAAGTTACGCCAGACGGAGATTTGGAACTCATTTGATCTAATCCACTGATGCAAAACGATAGCGAATATTTCGATAAACCTAAACGAGAAACGCAACTTTCGGAAATGAAATTTGCCTGACTAGCATTATCCAACAGTACACTCACAGGCTCAAAGACTCCCTTGGAATTCCGTATTTCGACAACAGCGGTCGACAACAAAACTGTAGACTTGGCAGGAATCATCGTAGTAAACGAAGTAACCTGATGAGAATTCGAAGGATGGTCCGAAGACGGCGAGGAACTAGTGGAAGGAACCGAAATATCAGGTCGATCGGTCTGGAAATGCAACAACGTGTGATGTCGTTGCGAACATATCCGACATCCAGACGTAGACTTACAGTCTTTTGATTGATGTTTTGACCCTAAACAATTCAAACACCACTTCTGCTGTTTGGCCACACTATAGCGATCTTGCGGAGTTTTGGCGAGGAATGCATTGCATTTGTAGACTAAATGATCGGAGTTACAAAGCGAACAAGAATTGTTGGTTTTCACGAAAAACGAAGAACCGCGTTTAGGCAATCCGGAACGAGAAACCGAAGAAGAAACGTTGCGAACCACATTAGAAGGTTTGCGAATCGAAGGTGTAGCGGCATCATTCACATTCTCAAGTGCGCTGCATTGTTGTGAGACGAAGGTTATGAGCGAAGCAAACGTCGGCATTTCCGAAGAACTAACACTAGAACCAATTGTGAGTTCGAAACGTGTGATACTTTCTGTGTAAAGCCGTTTTATCAACATTTGGAACATGATAAAGTCCCATTGATCGCAAGCAAAACCGAGATTTTTCAGAGCTGCTAAGTTCTCCAAAACAATTTTTATAAGCGCACGAAGCGACTGAGCGGAAGCCTGGCAATTCGAAAGAGTTGGTGCGCTATCTATGGCTTTCCAATGCGACGAGACTAATAATCGTTTATTGTCAAATCTTTTCAACAGGGTATCAAACGCGATCGGATAATTATCGTGCGATTTAGGAATGCATTCCACATACGACAATGGAGCATCTTCGAGACATGAAGTTAGAAAGTTGAATTTTTCGACATTTGACAGCGCGGCGTTTTCATGAATAGTAGCGGTATACATATCGACAAAAGGTTTCCATTTACGGAGATCCCCATTAAACTTAGGTAACTCTAAGCGCGGTAGCCTCACCTGACTCTTAGCCAACGTACCGTCTGGCGTAGTCACTTGGGCCGGAATCCCGTCAAATAAATCACTATACACGGCCTTAATTCGATAGTACGAATCATAAAACAATTCCCGAACTTTCATTTGTTCCTTCAAATCGGCGCCCTCGATGGTAGACATCGCAGTCAAAATAGTCCCCTGGAGTTGAGTAAACTCGTCAAACATACCATCGATGTGTACATATCTGGTTTTGAACTCAAGGTACAAAAATTCATACGATTCTTCCTCGCTGTGGGCTTGTTCCGCAGCGCGTCTTAGCTCCGATAAACGCAAGATGACATCTTCACGAAGCGCAATCGCTTGTTTCAATTTAGCAGCGGCGACGGCCATAGTAATCAACAAGTTGACACGAAAAAATAAATTGAAAGTCTAAGAACGAAAGCGTAAAAAACGAAAGCGAGTTTTCGAAAAGCGACACAGAAAAGTAACAAATCAAAACGAATGCGTAAAAAACGAAAGCCAGTTTTCGAAAAGCGACAGACAAAAGCGAATAAAACGAAAGCGAATTTTCAAAAGCGACAGAGAAATTGCAAAAATTAAAAACGAAAGCGAATTTTAACTCAACGAGAGAGACAGTTAAAAAACCGAAAGAGACAGAAATAAATTCGAGGCAAAAATTGACGAAATAGATCAAGGTCAGAAACCGACACACAGTGCGACCGACAAAAAACTGCTGTAAAGCGACGCAAAAAACCGGCACCAGAATAAATGCGTAAAACAACCGAAACAAAATGGACTTTTGATAAAGTTAAGCGAAACTATTAATTCAATTAAAAATCGATAGAGAGAGAGAGAGAGAGAAAAATGGTACGAAAACGATAGAACTGCCAGTACCGGAAAATCCGGCTCGAAAGACCAAAATGTTAATGCGAAGTTCAATCGGTTTCGCACCAAATTAAAATAAGCAAAAAGGGAAAACGGCAAATAGCGAAAACGCACTTACCTTTGGCTCGGTGGCTGTTGTCGGTGGACTCGATGGTGATTCTCGTCCTGGAGGTGTGATAAAACGAAAAGCGAAGCTAGGATGCAAAAGCGAAGCGAAAAGGAAGGAAAAAGCGAAAGAGGAAAATGTAAAGGAAATTTCGAAAGGAGAGAGGTAGCCTCGAAAAATGCAGCGAATTGCACAAAGCGAAAGAATGGCGAAAATACGGCGCGCAAACGAGATAGCAAAAGCGAACTGCGGAACGTTGACGGTCAAAGCGGGAGAGCGGCTCCGCTGGCCACGATCGTGAACGCTCGAACGCCAAAAACAGTGCAAAAACACAAAATTCGCCGTTTGTCGAAACAAGGAATGTTAAGCAAAAAATCTATCTCTCTCTATCTCTTTACACAATAAAACAATTAAAACAAAACGAAAACGAACGTACAGAACAACAATACTTCCTCTACGAGAGAAGTAAAATTCGCTGGAAATGAGATTCTACAGTACTTCTCTCGTTGATATACTAAAATTTAAATAAATCTGGCAAATCTAACTATGAAGGGTGTATTAGGGGTTACAATTGTAAAATGTAGATCTAGCCTAATTTCAATTTAATTAACTAAGTACTGATAAGTTAAATAAGTTAAAATTACTACTACCAAATTTGAAAGAATTCTGAGCATTTTGACTGTAAAGGGTATGTTAAGGGTTGAAGTTGTAAAATAAGGGTCGCATATTATTTATAATTAGACTATTTGTCAATCTGTTTTAAATGTATTGTAAGTTCAAAGTTTGAAATTTGAAATTACGCGCCACCCGAGCAGGAAATTTCGGTTGTTAACATTTGGCAGGAAAGTCGGCGCAGTGCGCTAGTTAGGGAGTTAGGAATGACACTCAAAGCAGGTCGTGTGTGCGTTTTGTTGGTTATGAACCAGTTATGTTAAACTTGAATAAATCTACTCTACCAAGTGCCATCCGTTTTGTTTAAATCATCCTACAGTGTCAGAAGAGGGATACAAGCTGATTGTGCAAGATATTTTGTCGAAACAAGCACACCATGTCGGATAATGATGAAGAAACCGTAGAAGACATCGTGGCCAGAACGGTGCGACTTACATTGGCCCTACAACAACAGAATCAAAACCAAGGTAATTCGCATGCACATAGTCGCCTCCAGACACCCATCCACACATCGCTGCCAGTGAACGCTAACACCATGGTGCGAGTGCAGACGTTTACTAACAAAGAAATAGCTGCATTAATGCCAGAATTCAATGGCACCAACGAGGAAATTGACGCGGCGACATGGCTTCAACGCGTAAACACGATCCAGAATGTCTACCAAATAGACGATGAGATTTTGCAATTAATCGTGGTAAACAAATTAAAGGGAGCTGCTCAAAAATGGTACTATTCAAAAGTCGAACATGTTGCAATGAGTTGGTCCCAATTAAGAAGAGAAATGAAGGCTCAGTTCGTCGCATCGACTGATTTTATGATTCACCGTCGAACATTTGAATCTCGAAAGTGGAAACGAGAAGAGAGATTTTCTGAATATTATCATGCGAAAGTCATGTTGGGAAACCGAGCTAATTTGAGTGATGGTGAAATATTGGAGTACCTGATCGATGGAATACCTGACGAAAATATTCAGAACAGTGCCCGAATGAAGGATTTTACATCATTAGAAGAAGTGCTCAGGGTAATGGGAAGTATGAAGCTCAGCGTCAAGGCATTCCCAGCGAATCGCAGTTCGAATTTCACCCAGCCAAGGAGTTCCAACACGACTACGGCTAAATCAGATGGGACAACTACATCGAGCGTTGCTGCGAGAGGTACCCCATTCGGTAAAACTACTCGTTGTTTTAATTGTTACAGTGAGAAACACAAAATGGTCGATTGTCCTAACCCGAAACGACAGCGTGGATCTTGTTTTCGGTGCGGAAAAGACGATCATCAGGTAAAAAGCTGCCCAGAGAGGAATGAGAGAGTGACCGTTGATTCCACTACCCACGTTATTCATTCGCAGAAGCCGACCGCACCCTACCTTATTTCAATAGAAATGTGCCTCATTGATAGTGACAAGTGTAGTTGTAAGTACAATTTTAGTGGCTTATTAGACTCTGGCAGTCCGATTAGTTTAATTAAACAACGATATGTAGATTCGGGAAATTATAAACCATTGGAACGTGACCATAATTTTACGGGAATTAATGGCTCGAAACTGAATGTTGTGGGTACTATTGATGTACCCATCACTTTGGTCGAGTCAGGAACTTCCATTAATGTGCGTTTTTATGTTGTACCAAACAATACGATGTTACATGCATGTCATTAGGCAGAGACTTCATCTCTAGCCCGTTAATTAATATTAAATTGTCAAACCCTGTTGAGATATCGAGAATTGATAATGATTGTGTTAGTCCTCAATTAAGTAATTATGATGAGTCTTATCAACTCTTGAATATCGATATTACTGACAACAACAATACTAAGAAGCCTCTCCTTATGATAAACACCGAGGTTACACCTGATATAATTCAAAAATTAGAAAGTTCGTATGTCACTAATTATGTTGAAAAATTAACCACAAATAGTCCATTAGATTTTGAAATGAGAATTATTCTCACAAACGACAGACCAGTTGCGTTTCGACCTAGACGTTTATCATATTACGAAAAAAGCAAACTTAGATCGATTATTGACGAGCTATTAGAAAATCAAGTCATTAGGCCTAGTAACTCACCCTATGCTAGTCCGATTGTTTTAACGCGAAAGAAAAACGGTGATATAAGAATGTGTGTGGATTACCGGTCGCTCAATTCTATTACAGTAAAGGAAAATTTTCCCACTCCATTAATAGATGATCATCTTGATCGTCTTCGAAATAAAACGTGGTTTACCTCTTTAGATCTAAGGAACGGCTTCCATCATGTTAAAATAGCAAGTGATTCGATAAACTATACGTCTTTCGTTACCCCTCTAGGTCAATTTGAATTTTTGAAAATGCCATTTGGCTTAGCGCTACTTATCTCAAATACTTGATGAGTTGATCAGAACTGATAAAATCCTTCTATACTTAGACGACATTCTTATCGCGACCGAGTCTTTAGACGAACATTTAGAAATTTTGTCAACAGTCTTTAAATTGGCTGCCAAACATGCTTTGATTATTTAAATTGGATAAATGTAATTTTCTTCAGAACAGCATTACGTATTTAGGATATGTTATCGATCACGATGGAATCCGACCAAACCCCGACTCAGTTCAAGCCGTCGCAAACTACCCCATTCCTAAGAATGTCAAAGAGGTCCATAGATTTGTTGGCCTAGCTAGCTATTTTAGGCGTTTCATACCCCAGTTTGGTGTTATAGCCAAACCACTTTACGATTTGCTTAAGAAAGAGGTTGAATTCAAGTTTGGTCAAGACCAGTTAAATTCTTTTAAGGCACTAAAAGCGAAATTAATCAGTCACCCTGTGCTAGCAGTATTTTCACCAGAGTTACCCACTGAATTACACTGTGACGCAAGTTCAGTTGGATTCGGTGGTATTTTGCTCCAAAAGCAGAATAATGGCCAATTACACCCCGTGTTTTATTTTAGCAAAAGGACCACCCCTACTGAAGCTAAATACCACAGTTTCGAGCTAGAGTGCCTGGCAGTTATCTATGCCATTAAGCGTTTTCATACTTATCTGTTTGGGCTGAAATTTAAAATAATCACTGATTGTGATAGTTTCCGCCTTACACTTGCCAAAAAAGATATTCATCCTCGCATTTCACGTTGGGCAATGTATTTACAAAATTATGAGTTCGAGATACAGCACCGTCCGGGTTCACGAATGGAACACGTAGACGCGTTGAGTCGTAATCAGAGTATTTTAATACTCGAGGAAAACACTTTTGAACAAACTCTTTCTATTCGTCAAAACTCTGACAGCAAAATTAAAAATATTCGGGATATTCTTGAAAAAACTGAAGATAAACACTTCGAACTTAGAAACGGGTTAGTGTACCGGAAAGGCCGTGACGACAATACGATGTTTTATGTCCCGTCGTCTATGGAAACCGCAGTTATGCGAGCATGTCACGAGGATATTGCGCACGCTGGCGTGGATAAGACTTTAGAATATATTTGTCGAATTTATTGGTTCCCCGAGATGCAGAAAAAAATCAAGGAATACGTGGCTAATTGTCTCAAATGCATTACGTTCTCACCGAAGTCTGGTAAAGCCGAAGGTCTGTTGAATCCGATCCCCAAAGGTAAATTACCCTTTGAGACCGTTCATATCGATCATTATGGTCCAATCCCTGCTACTGGCAGAGGTTATAAACATATTCTCGTAATTGTCGACGCGTTTAGTAAATTTGTCTCTCTTTATCAGTGTAAAAGTACCAAATCGGACGAAACTATTAGGCACCTCAAGACATATTCACGTACTTATAGTCAGCCACGTAGAATTATATCAGATAGAGGCACGTGTTTCACGTCAAACGCCTTCAATGATTTCATTCGCGAAAACACCATTGAACACGTTTTAATTGCTACTCACACTCCCAGAGGTAACGGTCAGGTGGAACGATTAAATCGGTCATTAACCCCAATGATTTCAAAATTGGCTCAGTCGCCGGAAAAGTGGGATATGATTTTAGATCGGGTTGAATTCGCTTTGAATAATACAATCCATAGGTCGTTGGGAAAGGCTCCTAGTGAAGTATTATTCGGGAGACATCAAATCGGTAATGTAAACGACGCGTTACGGTCGTTCTTAGAATCTGATCATTCTTATACACCTCTCGAGGGCATTCGCGAAGATGCCGCTGCTTGTATTACTCGCGCTCAAGACGAAAACGAAAAGCATTATAATAAACGTCACAAGTCCCCTCGCGTATATGAAGTTGGTCACTATGTGGTCATTAAGAATGTGGACTCAACAGTGGGCACAAACAAGAAATTCATGCCAAAATTTAAAGGTCCCTATCAGGTGCGCCAGGTGTTAGATAAGGATCGCTATGTTGTAGGCGATGTGGAAGGGTTCCAATTAACTCAGATTCCATTTGAAACGGTCGTTGGACCTGATCAGATGAAACCTTGGTTTTCCGAATCCATTAATTAGTATTGTAGTCATGTTACCCGTAGTAGTTTATTTACTTTAAGTTTGATTCATTAAAAAGTGTATGAGTATGATTATGTTTAATTGCGACATTGTACAAATCTGCGTGACCGTACGAATTGTGAAGTTATAGCGAAATTCCCCAATTATGTTAAGTTCGCATATTATGATTTGTTTACGACTGATGCTTTTGTCAGTGTTATTTAAATTTAAGTTATGTTAATGTTATGTTTATTATGTGCCTATATGTAATCCTATTATCTCGGTACGAGGACGTCCGATATGTCAGGAAGGCCGAGCTGTAAGTTCAAAGTTTGAAATTTGAAATTACGCGCCACCCGAGCAGGGAATTTCGGTTGTTAACATTTGGCAGGAAAGTCGGCGCAGTGCGCTAGTTAGGGAGTTAGGAATGACACTCGAAGCAGGTCGTGTGTGCGTTTTGTTGGTTATGAACCAGTTATGTTAAACTTGAATAAATCTACTCTACCAAGTGCCATCCGTTTTGTTTAAATCATCCTACAGTATAGTAGAAATCTAATATGAAGAAAATCCGATCCATATGACTCAAACTGTATAATAAATATAAAAATCTTACACAAAGTTCTACCAAAGAACTCATATACACCAAGAACCACATTCAGGGCAATTCGAGCGTGCTGGGTTTTCCTAGTGCATTCTAGTGCACGACAGATTCATTAGATGGCGCTAGAATAGTCGATCGGCAACATAATTTAAGTATCTACCACTATTTTGTATTTTAGTACAAAGAGGAATATAATGCGCGGTAAATTTACGATATTAATTCTTGTTAAGTATTGCAAATTCATACAACTTTCGAATTTGTTTTAATTAGAAAAGACAAGCTCAGCCTTTTTAAACAAAACAAATCTGAAAACTGTTTTTGTGAAAAAACATTTTAATAACAAAAAACAAATATAAATATGTTTATTTAAATAAATATAATAAGTATAAATAAAATATTAAAAATAAATGTGATACTGACCTATTATTTTTAAAAGTAAGTTAAAAAATAACAGGACACTTATAAATCATTTTTTTATGTTTTATGTCGTAGTATTATTTAGTATCGCCTAAATGTGTCACCCTGTGGACCATTTAAAACAAAAAGCTGAAATTTTCAGAAATGAAAGTTTATGGCCTAAATATAGTAAATCTCAATTAGTCAAGCAATCGTCCTGTGCAAAAAGGCACTAATTAAAAATTTCAATTTTTTTGTATGAGGTAACAGGTCAATGGCCATACTATTTTTTTGATCAACTTTCATAATTGCATCTGTGACCATTTAGCCATAAAAAATTAAGCGATTTTCAAAAAGTATGGCAGGCCTATCTTCATCACAACTTAAAACGTCAATATCTCCGTTCGAACACACATAAAATTCATCAAATTTTCTTGCTTTTTGTCGTTTCTCAACGAATATATCGAATTATAGGTTATAACTCAAAAATGTTTTTTGGTTAACTTGTTGCCCTATTATTTGTGATTCATACAGTACCACTATTATATTTTTGTCAATCCTAATAAACAAGAAATAAAAATAAATGTAAGTTGGTGTAAAAATACCAAAATCTAGCTCCCGCTGCTTGACTGCCAGATCTTCGATCCTCGTCTCCCTCCCCGCCGTACGTCTCTCTAATATTACAGTGGATCGATATTGAAATATTCTCGTAGTAACCGGTTTTGAGAAAATATACATTTCTTTACATCAAAAACGCATTTTTGCAATAATACTGAAGCATGACATAATTCGTGTTAGTCGGGATTTCGGGAATCTAAACTCTGAGAAGACGCTGTTTTAAAGTCGAACCGTGCACTCGAAGGATATATGATATAATATAAATAATATGCACATTATGTAGAATGATCTTTCGGATCTGAATATGAAGGGGGTTCGTTTGTCTAAGATTGCAAAAAGGCGCAAAAAAATATTTTTTATTTTTTTTTTATATTGAAAATTGAGAATTTTTTTGTTTACACCGCTATAACATAAGTAATTATTATCTCCATAAAATTATTTTTAAATCAGTAGAAAGCTACATAAAAGTTATAAAGTTACATAAATTAATTCATTTGTATAAAAGATATGATTTAATAACACGCTGTGTTGTTTTCCGCTGGGCGCTGACGGTTTCAATGACGATGCAGTCAAATAATTATTTGAAAAAAAGCTACTGCAATAAATCCAAAAATTCCAAATCCAACTAATTTCGGATGGGACTTAAAAGACAATGTTTTTTTACCAAAGTTAAAACTATATTCGTACTAACTGTTCGTCCAAATATATCGTCCGAAAATATGCAAATGCCAATTTAAGAAATGTTCTAGAAATTGCAAATGTAACAAAGCTGTTGCAATGTATAATAGGATGCTCTTGTGATTGTCAATAATAATATGAATTCGTAAATAAATCATTTTTAAGTTTATGTATGTATTAAATTTAAAATTATTACATAAGGAGATAAAATTCAGTTATTCTTAAAATTAGTAATGTAATGTATTGTGCATTTTTGTAACGTCTAATGCGCGCGAGCGCGTTATTAAAAAAATCATATCTTTTATACAAATGATTCAATTTATGTAACTTTATAACTAAAAACTTCTTCATTCTTTATTACACATTTTATACCATATAAGTATACGTGTATACGTGAATCTGTAATAGTTTTTTCAAATTTCTCAACTCTGAACTTTATAATGGAGTTTTTGTGCACGGTTTGTTTAAACAATTTCTATAGCAATTATTATTAAGATTTTTAACATTCATTTTACATCGTATGAATGGGGATGAATGTAGCTTTTTACTGATTTAAAAATAATTTTATGGAGATAATAATTACTTATGTTATCGCGGTGTAAACAAAAAAATTCTCAATTTTCAAAATATAAAAAAAAAAGAAATATTTTTTTGCGTCTTTTTGCAATCTTAGACAAACGAACCCCCTTCATATTCAGATCCGAAAGATTAATCCACATAATATGCATATTATTTATATCATATATCTTTCGAGTGCACGGTTCGACTTTAAAAAAGCGTCTTCTCAGAGTCTAGATTCCCGAAATCCCGACTAACACGAATTATGTCATGCTTCAGTAGTATTGCAAAAAAGCGTTTTTGATGTAAAGAAGTATATATTTTCTCAAAACCGGTTACTACGAGAATATTGCAATATCGATCCACTGTTATATCGGTGAGACGTACGTCGGGGACGGAGACGAGGATCGAAGATCTGGCAGTCAAGCAGCGGGAGCTATAGTCTAATTCACCAATATACTCCATTGCGTCATTGATGAACACACATGACTATTTGTCGCTGTCTTCTTTCACATTTCACTTACATAATTCTCTCTTTCTAAAGACCGATGCGTTAGTAAGGCGCTGCAGTCGCTTTTCTAGTTATGACGTATTTTATGCCGACGTGTGCTCTTTTAACGTGTGCTAGACAAGGATGTAAATAATGTGCGGAACTATGTTTCACAACGACTTTAACCTAAAAACCATCAGCGTCTCTCTGGGTTTTTATAAGTTTTAAAGTTTTCGTTTATTTGTTTTTGCTTCGTTCTTGTGTTTATAAGTGATTTTATAAGTGATTACTGGTGATTACTGGTGTGCTATTAGCGAGAATTGTACTGTGATTGTTGTTGTATTCGCAAAATGCCGCGAAAACGATTAGATTTGTCTCAATTTGTGGTGAATCTTATTGAGTACTTCCAAAGAGAACTTGCAAATGGGGGTCCTCTTCTTAATCTGAACTGTGTCCAAGAGGTAAGTTGCTTTTAATGTCTCTAAAAAGTGGCAAATGGCTTAGGCATTTCAGTGAAAACTGTTAGTGTATATGCTAAAAAAGCCAAGGAAGCAGACGAGGCTGAATCAACTGAAGCAGCAGATGAGGCCTCATCTAGTTCGGGCAAAATTAGTAAGAAAAATCCTTACAAGCCACGATCAAAACCGAAAACCTCCGATTTACCGCAACATCTTAAGATAGAAACGAGAAATGTTATATACGACTTGTATCAAAAAGGTTTGTTTACTAAATAATTAATTTTGATAAACAATTTAATTGTGTTTTAATTATTAGGAAGGCACGTGACTCTGGATACATTAAATGCCGAGGTGAAAGCTCGTCATCTTTATGAAATCAGTAATATAAATCAGTAATATAGGCAATATAAAATACACGCGGGTGAGGGGAACTGAATGGAAAGCGAAATCAATTTTAACGTTAGACCGCCTGTTATACTTATCTGTGGCATTTGGCAACATAAGACATTGTAATAACGCCTGATATTAGGCAACTCACAATACAAGTGAGACCCCTAAAAAACGAACCGCCCATGGCAACTATTTTAGTACCGGTTTGATTCAGATGGTTTCGTCAATGACGCAATGGAGTATATTGGTGAATTAGACTATATAGATTTTGGTATTTTTACACCAACTTACATTTATTTTTATTTCTTGTTTATATATTATTATATATTTTATTAGGATTGACAAAAATATAATAATGGTACTGTATGAATCACAAATAATAGGGCAACAAGTTAACCAAAAAACATTTTTGAGTTATAACCTATAAATCGATATATTCGTTGAGAAACGACAATTTTTTTTATGAATTTTACGTGTGTTCGAACGGAGATATTGGCGTTTTAAGTTGTGATGAAGATAGGGACTGCAACACTTTTTGAAAAACGCTTAATTTTTTGTGGTTAAATGGTCACAGATGCAATTATGAAAGTTGATCAAAAAAATAGTATGGCCATTGACCTGTTACCTCATACAAAAAAATCGAAATTTTTAATTAGTGCCTTTTTGCACAGGACGATTCCTTGACTAATTGAGATTTACTATATTTAGGACATAAACTTTTATTTCTGAAAATTTCATCTTTTTGTTTTGAAAGGCCCACAGAATCGATTTTTAAGCGACTTTAAATAGAAATCTGTTGGATTCTTTGTACAAAAATGAATCTTAGTTTTAAGTAGTATTTTGTTTAATTTGAGAAACACATCTTTATTTTCTGAAAGGATTGGTCTTATTTATGACCTCAGGTACATGGATCAGTTGTGAGACTTACATTTATGATGCACAAGTATGGTTACACAGTATAACAATGGTTAGATTGAAATGTGCATATTTTGGTGTTATAAAACATCTGTATTTAAGTAAAATGAAAAGGTTGTTAGACCATATTCTAAAATAGTTTTATATATTAGTCAGTCTGTGACAAACATCTAAATAGTAAAGACCTATTTTCTCAAAGCAATCTTTTAAATAAATACTAAGTACATTTTTGAATATAATTAAAGTGTTGTTTTATTTTCACGATTATAACCCGAATATTCCTACAGGTTATGGGCCCAGTACACGCTGTGTATTAAAATCGTGAATCTAATTTTTAATTAAAAACAATAATGGAAGGCAAGAAAAACATTTCTCAATTTAACGGTGAAAAATATAATATTTGGAAAGTGAGAGTGCGTGCGTTATTAGAAGAACGGAACATTTTGAATGTGTTAGACGATAATGTACCAGAGCAACCGGATGATGCATGGAAAGCGGCTGAAAGATCAGCAAAGGGTATTGTGTGTGATTATCTTGGTGATAGATATATAAGCCTTATAGGTTCAAAGAAATCAGCACGCGAAATAATCAAAGAACTTGATAAAACCTATGAGAGAAGCAGTACCGCGACTCAAATTACAATTTTCAAAATGTTTTCTACGCTCAAGTTTAAAGAAAATGGTTCACTGTCAGATCATTTTGAGAAATTTGAAGAACTCTATGAAAAATTAATTCTGGCTGGAGGACCAGAACTCAATGAGCCATGCCGTGTGGGTTTATTGCTATCATCACTTCCATCTGCTTATAAAGCTGTGTCTACAGCAATTGAAACAGTGGTTGAAAATAACATCTCATACATGCAGGTGAAAGTGAGACTTTTCGAAGAAGAGATAAAGATAAACGCACTGAACAATGATACAAGTGCAAAACTATTAATGACAGAAAGATTTGATATGAGTAATCAGAAACAATTTCTCTCACGAAAATTTAATCGAAACAGCAGACCAAAATTTAAACACAGTGACAAGCCTTTCATGAAAAGATATCAGAACTCATACAAGGGTTCATCTAAGGCGAAATGTTACCACTGTGGTCGCGAAGGACATCTCAAGAAAAATTGTTTTTATTTCAAAAGAAGCCAGCAGTACAATGAGAAGAAAACAGCTCAAATTGTGACAACGATGGAACCTGAAACACAGCCCAGGATCATATTACTAATAGAGAAGATATTGCTAGGAGTTTTGATGATCTCCATGAACCAATAAAAATATCAGTTGCCAAAAATGGACAGTTCATCTCAGCAATGAAGAGAGGATCTATAGATGTGACAACCAATATGGGCATCCCAGGTAAAATAGAAGAAATCCTGTACTGTCCCGAAGTGCCGTACAATCTTCTATCCGTGTCAAAGCTGCAGAAGTCAGGCATGGTGATTGTATTCGACAAGGAAGGAGTTAAAATAAGTAAAGGAGGTAAACTCATTATGAAAGGTAAACCTTTAATTAATTTAATTCAAATTGATTTTACTGTTAATGTAAATTTTGAGGTAAATTCTGTAGTTAAAGTCGTTAGTAATAATAAAAGTAATTATGATATTTGGCATGAAAGACTAGGTCATATAAGTAGAGATAAATTTATTAAATTAAAAAAAAATCATAATATGATAGAAGACTTAGAACAGATAATAGGAATTAATCCTAGTAATAACATATGTGAAGCTTGTGTTAGAGGAAAACAAACTCGATTATCATTTAATAAAGCTAAAAATCGAGATCACGTTAGGAGACCATTATTTATTGTACATTCCGATGTATGTGGTCCAATCACTCCGACGGCTCTGAACGATAAAAATTATTTTTGTTTTATTTCTAGATCATTTCACACATTATTGCGTAGTTTATTTGCTTAAACATAAATCGGACGTGTTTTCAGTTTTTAAAGATTTTGTCAAAAAGGGTGAAGCTCAATTTAATGCCAAGTTAGTTTATTTATATATAGATAATGGTAGAGAATATTTATCCAATGAAATGAAAGATTATTGCAAAGACAAGGGTATTACTTATCATTTGACAGTTCCGCGAACTCCACAATTAAATGGTGCGGCAGAACGTATGGTTAGAACGATCACCGAAAAAGCTCGGTCAATGATAGCAGGCTCTAGTTTAGATAAAATTTTCTGGGGTGATGCAGTTCTTACTGCTACATATTTAATTAATATTATTCCAAGTAGGGCATTAAAAGCAATGAAAACACCATATGAATTATGGTACAATAAAAAGCCTTTGATCAAATATTTAAAAGTTTTTGGTTCTACCGTTTACGTACACAGTAAAGTCAGTAAAACCAAATTTGATGATAAATCCTGGAAGGGTATTCTGGTAGGGTACGAACCAAATGGCTATAGAGTGTGGAATATTGAATTAGAAAAATCTTTTGTTGTAAGGGATGTTATTGTAGACGAGACAAATTATATGATGTCTCGGCCAGGCATAAAACCTGGGGGAGTAAATGAAAACTCCATAAGCAAAACTGATCTTTCTGAAATTTCAAAATCAGTGCTAGATAATGGTAATTTGGATACCTTATCGATTGATAACATTCTGAATAAATCTGATATTGATAAATCAGATGGATTAATTAAATCTGGTAATTGTAAACCAGATGGTGTAGATAAATCTGATATTGATAAATCAGATGGATTGATTAAATCTGGTAATAATAAATCAGATAATGTTTATGAATCTGATATTGATAAATCAGATAGGTTAAATGAATCTGGTAATGGTAAACCAGATTGGTTAGATATGTCTGATGATGAGGAATTAGATGTAGAACATAGTTATAATAAAATTCCAAGATTAAAAACCAAGAATAGTTCAGAAGTTGGATGTCGGAGGAGTGATAGAATCAGGGGTCGTCCCCAGATTTCATATGATGAAAATGACAGTATAGATGAGTGCATGTTGTCTGCTCAGTTAATAATACATAAAATTCCTAAATCTTATTATGAAATTAAAGATAGACATGATAGGGCTGAGTGGGAGCAAGCTATTAAAAGTGAACTTGATTCACTTCATATTAATAATACTTGGACATTGGTACCAAGACCTGAAAATAGGAATATTGTAGATTGTAAGTGGATATTTACAATCAAAAATGATGAATTTGGTAATCCATATAAATATAAAGCTCGTCTAGTAGCTAGAGGTTTCAGTCAGGCATATATGATAGATTACGATGAAACTTTTGCACCAGTAGCTAGAATATCTAGTTTTAGATTCATTGTTGCATTTGCCAACCAGAATAATTTGTTATTACACCATATGGATGTAAAGACAGCATTTTTAAATGGCACACTAAAGGAAGAAATTTTTATGAAAGTACCTGAGGGTGTTGAATGTAATAAGGATCAAGTCTGTAAATTAAACAAAGCTTTGTACGGTTTAAAACAGGCAGCTCGTTGTTGGTTTGAAGCATTTGAGTCAACTTTAAAGAAAATAAATTTTCAAAATTCTCCAGTAGACCGATGCATTTATATTTTAGATTTGGGAGATATTTCAAAGAATATTTATATAGTATTATATGTTGATGATCTTGTCATTGCAACTAAAAATATGAATTCTATGAATAATTTTAAAGAATACTTAATGCATAAATTTCAAATGGTAGATTTAAAAGAGATTAAATTATTTTTGGGTATAAGAGTTACAAGGGAAAATAATGTTATTACACTAGATCAAAATGCATACATTAGATCCGTTTTAGACAAATTCAATATGCAAGATTGTAATCCTGTAAATACTCCTCTTGAACCGAAAATTAATTATGAAGCTTTAAACTCTAATGACAATTGTAATAAGCCATCTAGAAGTGTTATCGGTTGTTTAATGTATTTAATGATTTGTACGAGGCCAGATTTAAGTGTAGCAGTAAATATTGTAAGTAGATATATGAATAAAAATAACATAACACTATGGCAATATTTAAAAAGAGTTTTGAGATATTTAAAGGGCACTAGCAATATAAAATTAACATATGCTCGTAGTAATTATACAGAAATAATAACCGGGTACGTTGATGCTGATTGGGCTGATGATAAAATTGATAGAAAAAGTACAACTGGATATCTTTTTAAATTATTTGAGAATTGCACTATTTGTTGGGCTACAAAACGACAGACATCCGTGGCAGGTTCTACTGCAGAAGCCGAATATATGGCTCTGTACGAGGCTGCACGAGAGGCTCTGTGGTTACGATCACTAGCTGAGAGTATCAAAGTAATGATATCAGGACCAATAGTTTTATATGAAGATAATAACAGTTGTATAAGTATTGCAAATAATCCATCGAGCCATAAAAGATCGAAAAATATCGATATTAAATATCATTTTTCTCGTGATAAAGTTGAAAAAGGATTAATCAAATTAATTTATATGCCTACAGATCAACAGATAGCTGATGTATTGACCAAATCTTTACCTGGAGTCAAATTTGTAGAGTTTAGAACACAAATGGGATTGATGTAGTTATAAGAATAAAAATTGTATTATTTACTAGTATATAAGTAAAGTGGTCTGATTAGGTTTTCCCATACGATGTTGGGTTTTTCCTTAATCCTCGAGCAACAAATGTTGGACTACATAAATAAAAAGTTAAATGAAGATTGCATTGAGAAAGGGTCATTACAACTTGTTTTGTATTTTGTTATTATTATTATGAGTATATGTATATACATTTTGTCTTATGAAAATAGGGTGATTTTTTTTTTTTTTAGATTAATTTTTGAGAGGGCGTGTTGGATTCTTTGTACAAAAATGAATCTTAGTTTTAAGTAGTATTTTGTTTAATTTGAGAAACACATCTTTATTTTCTGAAAGGATTGGTCTTATTTATGACCTCAGGTACATGGATCAGTTGTGAGACTTACATTTATGATGCACAAGTATGGTTACACAGTATAACAATGGTTAGATTGAAATGTGCATATTTTGGTGTTATAAAACATCTGTATTTAAGTAAAATGAAAAGGTTGTTAGACCATATTCTAAAATAGTTTTATATATTAGTCAGTCTGTGACAAACATCTAAATAGTAAAGACCTATTTTCTCAAAGCAATCTTTTAAATAAATACTAAGTACATTTTTGAATATAATTAAAGTGTTGTTTTATTTTCACGATTATAACCCGAATATTCCTACAAAATCAATACGTAGTAATCAAATATGAATAAAATCCGATCTATAAGAGTCAAAAAATATATTAGGGGGGTTGGGGTGTATAGTAAGGATCTTCAATCATTTTTAATCAGTCTTTATGTAAATATTACTAAAATAACTGTTGGTAATGTGGTCATATAAAAAGTACAACACCGTCAATTTTTGAACAATTAATTGATGGAGCAAACATGCCACAAGAGCATATTTTTAAGAGATTACACTTTCACCACCATTTTCTTCAATGTATACAAAAATTGGTCTATATTTTCCATTATAAAAAAAGAGTAAAATTGTATATTGATGGGTTGAGGACCTGAGGTTGTGCATAGAATTTCGAAACATCGACAGCCCGCGTAAGTTTAATGTATATCAGGTTGCATATTGTTTTGCTTAATAAATAGTTTTAACAGAGCCATCTCGTGAGTGGGTAACACACCAGGGTCTTGTTACCCAAAGTCGGCGCACGCTGAGATCAAAGGATTTTTAGTGCGTATGCGCTTCTTGGTGTATATGAGTTCTTTGGTTCTACTAAAAATAGTTTTATTTTGGCAGACTAGTTTCGATTATTTTAAATAATCATTCTCAATGCCATAAAAGATGAATTATGAATTATAAAAAATATCAATTTAATTCATAATTCATCTTTTATGGCATTGAGAATGATTATTTAAAATAATCGAAACTAGTCTGCCAAAATAAAACTATTTTTAGTAGAACTTTGTGTAAGATTTTTATATTTATTAAAAATCACTACTAATTTGTGAAATGAATCAAGAACTATTGAAGTTTCAAACTGTATATTCGGGGGGTGGCGGGTGGAATTTTTTTCATGATTACCATACTTCCTCTACGAGAGAAGTAATATAAAGAAGTAATATAGATTTTAATGCGTTTTAATGCGATTTGTAATTATTAATAAATCGTTGATAAAAATAATCAAATAGTAACAAATCAATATAATTTAATTACTTTTAATAAACAAATTATAACACTTACAATTTTTAATAACATTATGTGATATAAAAGGCAAAACCTTATGGTAATTCTAATATTGCGTAAAATATACGTAAAAATGTAGGAAATTTAGGTTTGTTCATACTTTCCCGGAATTGACCAAACGATTATAGTCATAAACCCAGCGGGCGGTTTATGACAATTTATTAGGAACTGATATTTTTGAAATTCAAGTATGGGCCGTATTTAGATATAAAATGTATTATTTGTATTAGACTCAAAACAGTTAATAATTTAATTGGATGAGACGAAAAATATTGCAACGGGCGTTGCAATCTCAATTTATTACCATAGGTTATGAATTGCATAAAATAATTTAAATATTTTTTTTTAAAAAAGAAATTTTTTTTAAAAGAAAAAAGACTAATTTATTTATTATAACGATTTATTTATGTAAGCAATGTAAATTAATATTAATTAATAATTTAGCAGTCTGCTATTACTTAAACTTTCAATACAAGAAATTGTATTAAAAGTTGCCTATCGTTAAGACGTTGATTTCGATTAAATTATGAAGTGAAATGTAAGATTCAAATCTCGCGCTATTTTGATCGAGTTAATTCGTGCATGAACGTTTCAGCCAGTGCAACTTTTAGAGGTTAGCGGGAATTTCAACTAAGTTTAATTCTAAGCTTAAAAAAATACGGTTACGGATAGAAAACACGGTAATTTACATTATGCACGTATAATAATAATAATAATAATATTAATTTAAGCAAACCGAATTTGTTAACTAGCTCTTCCCGTTATTGTTATTCCTTTCAGTCATCTTAAAAGAAAGTCTTAGCAATTTAATAGCATAATTAAATTAAAATCAATTTCTTAACGGTAGGCAACTGTAGATACAATTTGTTGTATTCCAAGTTATTCAAGGAAGCTAATAAATAAAATGATTAGTATTTAATTAGACTTCGAATTAACATTGATTACATTAAATTGAACGTGTTAAATATGTATTTTATCATTGATTCTGGTATATTATTTTAACTATATGTTGCAATTCATAATCTCCCATTATAGATTTAATATGAAAGATAGCAAAAAAGTAGTAGCATAAAATTATCAAGTTTTTTTGAAAAACTTTTCAATAATCCAATAATATATGCTAGATGATGATGAATAGTTAATCCAAAATCTCTAGCAATAGAAAAGTTGATGAATGAAAATGTAATTTTATTCGATGTAGCAAGTAGTCCTACTGCATCGTGATTTTGTTGCAAGATGCAATTAATACATTAACAAAATACATTTAATTAATTTACCAAACTTCTAGCGTACAAATCTCAACGAAATTAACAACACTTATTCTATATTTAAAGACGAATCGAATGACATAAGTTGATAATAGGCGCAATTAGACCAAAACCGCCAACAAAAGACTTTATTTGCAGCGAAGCTGAAATGATAAGACATTGCATCACAATTAATTATTTTTTTTTAAAACGACGCATACATTTGTAACAAAATTAATACCACTTATTCTACACTTAATTACAAATCGATTGATACATGGCAAGAAATGGGTTCATCCACAAAAACGTTCAAAAATGCAGTTTTAAAGGCGGCCAAAACTGAAAAGGTTAGTATCGCACTTGCATCAAAACAGTCAACATTGCATCACAAATAATTAATTTTCTGCACTCCCAATGTTCAATTCCTAATGAAATTAACAGCACTTATTCTACATTTAATTACGAATCTAATGATATATCGTGCTTGGTGGCGCAATTAACAGAACTCTTAATTTATCGATTTTATTAGTTTGTGAGGTTATATTATCGACTAGTTACATATTTAAATGAAACAAAAGTCGATATTAATGTAAAACACTTTATTATTTATAATATTTAATTGGTTTCGAAACAAATTAATAGGATTTTTATGATTTTATTGACATTTTAAAAAAATGGGATTTTATTGCTAACTTATTATTGCTATGTTCACACCGGTAATTCAATTCTCTTAATTGCAGGTTATGTGGACGTGAAGTTTTTAGATTGGTCAATCGTGAAACGTGCAAATAAAATGAGCAGCTTAAGTCCGCGTGAATCTGGAAAATTAATCGCCAGTTTATCAAGTAATGTTAAAATAATAGACGAGGGTGTCGCAAAACTGGGTGATGTAATAATTGAAGAAATAAAGTCCCATCGGTTATCACCAAAAAACTTCAGCCAAACTGAAATTCATCCAAAATCCAGCGATGTACATGCTTTAGATTGGCTATTTATTGTGGACAGTTTAAACTTTTGCTTCTGGTCACCAGAGAATGAGGAAGGTTGGAAAGTAGAAGGATATACCGGTTACTTTGCACTTTGTGCTGCCGTAAATAGAGCTATTAACGAGAAAGTAGATATTTTAAATCCTGCTTTTTACTCAACTATAAGTGAAAACAGCTTAGCAAAAATCCTTCGAAGCGACAATAATATTGCTGTTCCACTTCTAAAAGAACGTGTGAAGTGCCTTCACGAGGTGGGCCTAGTGTTACAAAACGAGTTCAATGGTTCATTTACAAATTGTTTGAAAAAAGCAGATAATAGTGCAGTTACTTTGTTGCAACTTATTGTGCAGCATTTTCCATGCTTTCGCGATGAAGCAAACTATAAAGGCCATAAGGTGGCTTTGTACAAAAGAGCTCAAATTCTTGTTGGCGACATTTGGGCTTGTTTTCAAAACGAAGGAATTGGCTATTTTAAAGACATTCATGAAATTACAATGTTCGCGGACTATCGCGTTCCACAAACATTGCTTTGGTTTGGCGTTTTTGAATATAGCGATGAGTTGTTAAAGAAGTTGAAGATAAATAATTTTCTTTCGAACGGCGATGAATGTGAAGTGGAAATTAGGGGTTGTTCAATACATGCGGTTGAACGGCTCAAAGAATATACCTTGTCTAGTTTGGATAAAAATCAAGTGAATTCCGTTTTAATTGACCACTTTTTGTGGGATTTCAGACGAAAACACGCAAAGGAAATCTTAGCGAAAGGTTTGCCTTTTCATAAGACCCGCTGCATTTATTATTAATAGTATATTACAAACCGAGGTTGAAAGTATTTCATTTCTGTCGAGAGATGAGATAATTGACCGAGGCGCGAAGCGCCAAGGTCAACTACATCTCGAGACAATAATGAAACTTTCCGCCGAGGTTTGTATACTATTTTATTTACAATCATACATAAAACCGAAAATAAATTTAAGTTTCTGAAGTTTTGAACCGTCAAACTAATATTAAAACAAAATTCCGATCAATATCAAGCTGGTCATTTTGTTTTATTGTGTTGGTGCTCTGGAAATTCAAGGTTGGAAAGTGTTCTCTTTCCACCCAAGAGAGGAAAGTAAATGTCAACAATGTATCATTTTCAAACTTTCAAAAATACAGAAATTGCATTATTACATATATGATTGTAAATAAATATATTTCACCAATGTTTTTATTTTGTTGGCTAAGTCCAAATTATATCTTGATGTAGTAATAATACTTACTTTTTTGTATCAAAATTTAATTTAAGAAAGGATAGAATTCTTTTATCTTGTAGAACAGTTTAAATACAATAAACTTGGAGAATGCTTCAATCTAGGAATCTAAATTACGCATAAATGGCTTTTATTTAATTTGTACCTTATCCAATTTATATACCAATTTGCATAACGTGGCCGCGCCTGTTTATACACAAACATAAACGAATTAAGTAGATATCGATATAAGTTGCATGGTAAATATCGACTAATGAGATAGATAGGGGGAACTTATCAACCAGACGAAAAGAGGGAAGTTTAAATATGCTTATTGCAAGAAATTGTCATTTTATTTATCCAACAGCACAAAGTGGTTAAGGCTCCCTTATTCGGGTGTTTGCAGCCAGTAATACACCAAAAAATTGAATGTGAAATAAATTTATATTAGCGTGTGTCGATCTTTTGTTATCAAGACATGTTAAAAATAATAAAGATATACTTAGTGTGCATTAGTGTAGCCTATTGAAAATCTTCATTATAGTTTATTGCGTGCAGGAGCAAGGACTTTTCAATTCTCTAAAATTTTATCAGTTTTGCTTCTATTTCACTTTTATTTTTTATCTGATTTTGATGTGTGATACATCAATAAGTTTAGAAAACATGTGCCTTTAAGAAAATAGAAAGAAAAGTCCTTCAACATAATATATATTTAATAAAAAATGGTTGAAACATAATGCCAGTTTATCTATTAAACTTTAACTATTTGTTATTAAATATACATAACTTTAAAGAACTTTTTCTTACTATTTTCTTAAAGGCACATGTTTTCTAAACCCATTGATGTATCACACATCAAAATTGGATAAAAAATAAAAGTGAAATAGAAGCAAAACTGATACATTTTTAGCAAAATGAAAAGTCCTAGCTCCTGGCACGCAATAAACTATAATGAAGATTTTCAATAGGTTGCACTAGTGCACACTAAGTATATCTTTATTATTTTTAACATGTTTTGATAACAAAAGATCGACAAACGCTAATATAAATTTATTTCACATTCACTTTTTTGGTGCATTACTGCTTGCAAACACCCGACTAAGGGAGGCTTAAGTGCTAATATTGGTATTATTTTGTTCCTAAATGTTTATATTGCATTGTGTACTTTATAATGGGGCAAAGAACTCATATACACCAACATGCACACTCAGGGTAATTAGAGCGTGCTAGTTTTTAATAGTGAACTACAGAGCCATTAGATGGCGCCAGAATAGTCGATCGGTAACATAATTTAAATATCTACCACTATTTTGTATTTTAGTAGAGAGAGGAAAATAATGGACGGTAAATTTACGATATTAATTTTATTAATTCTTATTAGATACTGCAATTTCTTACATACAACTTTCGAATTTGTTTTATTTAAGAAAGACAAGCATAGCCTTTTTAAACAAAACAGATCTGAAAACTGTTTTTGTGAAAAAGCTGTTCAATAAAAAAAAGACAAATATAAATTACATATAAATATGTTTATTTAAATAAATATAATAAGTATAAATAAAATATTAAAAATAAATGTGACACTGACCTATTATTTTTAAAGTTTTACAGGAAGCTTAAAAATAACAGGGCACTTATAAAGACCCAGAAGTCAGTTTTTTTTTTTTTTTTTTTTTCTAGAAATGGGATTTATAAATCTTTTAATATATAAAATGTTCTAAACTATTGCTACTAATAAATATAAATAGGTCGTTTTATTTATTTTCTGCAAGTATTTTACTACTACCAAGTATTTTCTTGCATGAATTTTACTGGTACTCTATTATTTACTCTTTTATTTTATCGGGCAGCACGCTCTTTTTTATACCATTCGATTTGTCCTAAATTGCTCTTTAATAATAATCTGTAATAATATTTATCCAATTCATTATCAATTCATTCATTGTCATTCGCTACATTTTTTGTAGGAAGTGACTATTCGACCGACAGTCGGTCGAATATTATTCAACCGACAGTCGGTCATATATTTCTGTAGACTATTCAACCGACAGTCGGCATTTTATTTCTGTATATTATTTAACCGACAGTCTATAATTCATTTCTGTATATTATACATTTGTTATGTCCGATCACAGACCTTATCTGTGGTACGATCCAATTTTTTGATTTTGCATTTTAAAATAAGTATTTTGTGTATTGTATATATGGTTGCATACTTATTGTCCATCGTAATGTGCTATGTGAACAACGCACCGCATAAACAGGACGCGCCGCGAATACTCTGGAATATTGAAAACGTCAAGCGAGATTTCGTTCACTTTGTCAGTAATTCGCTCGGTAATTCGTTATATGTATTTGATTCGATTTGTTGATTTGTTCATTGTGTAGGTAGGTATTCAATAGATTTAACGTGTTAGCCAAAATAACACATACTTATATGATTACAACCTAGGTTTTGTTTGCGCCTGGTAATTGACTACGCAGGCCCTACACACCGGTGTTTTACATTTTCAAAGCAAGTATCAATAATTTTACGACGAATTTTAACAAAATTAAGGTAACCTTTGTTCCAAATCTGTAAGTAGAAATATCTGACAATATTCTCTTCATTTTAGCAAGCGATATTAAACGAAATAATGTTTGAAATTGGTGACAAGTTTAGTTCATTCGAAGAGTTACAAACTAGAATTCAAGAATTTCAAGAATTTCAAGATCAACATTATGTGCAGTTTTATATAAGAGATGCCAAAACGCTGCAAGCAGCAAAAAAGTCAGCACCTCATCGAATTGAAGGTGCAAATAAAAGTTTAAAGTACTATTATATTAAGTACGCCTGTGTAAAAGGGGGTAGAAAATTTGCAACCTTAAATAAAGGCCATAGGAAGAGTAGTACCTTGAAAGCGGAGTGCCCTATGAATTTAACATTTTCACTTTCTACTGATGGACAGCATTTGATTATCAAAACTATCGAAGCTAACCACAACCACGAAACTAATGAAAAAACATACAAACACTTGCCAAGGCAACGGAGGTTAGATGACGAACAAAAGGAAGAAGTGGAAAATCTATTTAAGTTAAGTTGTAATCAAAAATTAGTTAAGCAGTACATGTCTGAGAAAACTGGCAAAGCAATTGTGCTTAAAGACTTAAGAAACATCAAAACAAATTTAACGAAAAACGTTAGCGTGAATGACTTAACTGAGGTGGTAAAACTTTTAAAAAATAATAATGGAATAGTTGAAGTACTTACAAATACAAAAACGGAGCTATTAGGAATCTATTTTCAAACACAAAAAATGAAGTACTTGTATGAAAAATACCCCGAATTTTTATTATGTGATGCTACTTATAAGTTAAATGATTTCCGAATGCCTTTATATATATTGATTGTAATAGATGGAAATGGTCAAGCAGAAGTTGTAGCTACTTTTCTAATGGCAAATGAGTCGCGTGAATGTATTTTAGAAATGATCAAGATATTCAAACGAGAAAATAGTTCTTGGAAATTAACTAGGACAATAATGACCGATAAAGATTTTGTAGAAAGATCAGTTTTTACTGAAGAATTTCCATATTCAAAGTTATGCCTTTGTTTGTTCCATACTTTAAAAGTTTTTAGAACAAAAATTACTTCTGAACAAATGTCTATAACATCAAACCAACGAATGCTTGTTTTGGAGGTTTTGCAAAACATTGCGTATTCCAAGACTGAAGAGGATTATATGGATAGTTACGAAAAATTAATCAATTTGCAATTTCCGAAAGTATCAGAATACTTCAATGAGAATTGGCACCCAATTAAAGATCAGTGGGTTAAAGGATTGCAACGATCGAACCTAATATTCAATGTTAATACAACAAACCATCTAGAAAGCTTAAATCAAAAAATAAAGCAAGTTTGTTCACGTTTTAGTAAACTGACACTGTTTTACAAACATTTATTAGTTGTTTTTTCGGGTATATCGACTGAGAAAGAACACAAAGCATATAATTTACAACAAAAAGTAGAAGTTAATGCTTTTAAAGAGGAGTCAACTGAACATTTTTACTCAAAACTGCTAACACCTTTTGCATTTAATTTTATACAAAACCGTATTCTTAAAGCAGCGTCAGTACAATTTAAAACTGTCAACGAGGAATGTGGACTAACATTGGATAATAATAAGGAAATTAGCTGTACTATTACCAGCTGTACTTGCATTTTCATGAAAAATACTAATTTACCCTGTGAACATATATTTGCGTTGCGTAATATTCTCAATGTTCCCGTATTCGAAAATTGTATTATTCCCGATCGTTTTAAAAGAAATAATTATATAGAGAATTATTTAACTAATTCCGGATGTGTGGCTACGGATGGAGAAATGCCATTTTATACATCGATGATTGAAGAGCATCAATCGATATCTACTCAACAACAAAAATATAAGCAGGCACTTAAAACCACAACAATGATAGCTAGTGTGATATCCGAATATGGTACAAAGGATTTCAAAGCAATAATGGTAAAATTGGAGTTTTTACTATCCCTTTTAAATGATAGAAAACCATTGAAATTCAAGAAATTTTAATTGATTTAATAGCAGAAGAAAAAATATTAAATATCAATTCTGGCAGAGATCAAACAGTTACCCAAAAAGAAAATGTAGCAGAAAATCAAGCACAAGAAAAAGAACGAACGCCTTTACTATTAGTAAACTATTTGGAAAATGTAAATCAAAGTTCGGATTATGAGAAAAAGACAACAGATACCCAAGAAGAAAAGGTACAGAAAATCAAGCACAAGAAGAAGAAGAAGAACAAACGCCTTCACCATTATTAAATTATTTGGAAAAGTTAAATGAAAGTTCGGATCATGAAAAAAAGACAACAGATCCTCAAGAAGAAAGTGTAGCAGAAAATCAAGCACACGAACAAGAAGAAGAAAGAAATCAAAAAGAAAATGAAGAAAGAAACACGAATTTGAATCTCCAGGAAATAAATTCTGAAGAAAAATTTTCAGGATCACAAATCAATTTGCAAAATATAAAATTGCCTCTGAAAATGAGTAGAAGAGGTCGTCCTAGAGGTATTAATTTAACTGCTATTGGTACTAAAAAATCAAAAAGTGCGAAAATTTTCAAACAAAAATCTGTTGAAAGTCAAGATTTTATTGTTCTAAAAGCATTATTACCATTGATTAATGAAGAATTGTTAAAAAATGCTCTAAATTCTAGTTATATTATAACGGAAGATGATTTATCAAATTTAAAAATTGAAGATATCAATTGTTTAATTTTCGAAAGTGAAATTAACATATCTCTACTTAAAAAATATTTTAATAATGCAGCATTTTCCAAAATAATAGGTCTCATAAAAAAACGAAAGAAAAAAATGCAATGGTTTTGTTGCATCTGTGATTTAGAAGTAGAAGAGAGCAGTATAAGATGTGATGCTTGCCTTCGTTGGCTGCATATGACATGTACCAAAAAAACAAGCATCGATGTAAAGAAAACATACATATGTATTTTATGTAAAAAAACATAAATTCAATTATTTATTTGGTCATTTTGCTTGTATGATATATTTTATATAAGAGTTTTAATATTGATAGTTTTAAGAATGTTACAAACTGAGTTTTTTTATTTAACTATATGTAATCTAAAGTACAAAAAGAAGTTATTTTTGCAATAAAAGTATATTTTAAAATTATTGTTTTTTGTTACAAGGTTTCATTTTTATTAATTACCTTCCAAGAAAAAAAATATAATTATAGAAATATTTAATAATATACCATATAGTATTTAATAATATATAGTTATAACATCAAAATATAATAAAAATAATGTACATATATTAAATAAAACTCAAATAAAAATAAACATTTAAAAATTATTTTTTTTTCAATTATCAAAATCCAAAAATAGCAAAAAAACAGGTACGTTTAATTTCAATTTACACCAGCGATGTTATTTGCAATTCAAAGGAAAAATAAGAACTGTCGGTTGAATAATCTACAGAAATAAAATGCCGACTGTCGGTTGAATAGTCTACAGAAATATATGACCGACTGTCGGTTGAATAATATTCGACCGACTGTCGGTCGAATAGTCGCTTCCTTTTTTGTATGTGACCCAAGACTTGGGTATATACTAATAAATTTTTTGGCGACATATCCTGCCACATACTCTAGTCCACCCTTTTCTGGTTGTTCTTTAACTGCTGACGTACTTGGCGATGTAGTGCTAGAAGTGCAAAAATTACTAGAATCATCTTCGTAAACAATTTCTATGTGCGGTGCAGTAACAAGGTGTTTATTAATTTGAGCCTTTTTAAAGGCTGTACTAAGTACAAACTCTTGTCCTTCTTCAATTGGTACGTGAGTGTAGGATTATACCAAGCCTGCATTTTTGCCAAGTAGAATCATTCTTAAGCGATACAAAGCATTTAATGGAGACGGATGATCATGTAGGCTTCCTCTGGTTCTGAGCTAAAATTTATAAAAAATTATAAATTTGAATTTTTAAAATGCAAATAATTAACTAATTACCTGAGAAAAAAGATTCTCCAAACATTCTTGGTTCAGGCGATGCGTTAAAATATAGGTAACTTTATATCTTTTTGTCAAATCTTCATGTAATAGTTGCAGTGAATTTGTTGATATAATCACTCCTTCTTGGAAGATTTGTAAAGCTTGTTTAGTAAAACATCGCATTTTTAAAAACGTATTTTTTATTCTTGACAATATTTCATTTTGTGATTCTAAATCTTGGCCATATGGTTTTTTGGTTGGAATTTTAGCAACTAAAGAATAAGTATTAATTAAACTAAACCACAAGTAAATTAGTTGAACACATTCAACAACATTTTCTGCTAGCTTAGTGTCTGGACCTGATAAGTCTTAGAAGAAAATCTTAGAAGAGCAGAAGCTGTTACATCTGAAAAAAGCTGTGTTGCCAAACTTACATTCTGCCATTGGGCGCCTTCACAAGTATAATGTAGATGGGTCAACTTTTAGCACGAACTTATTTCCATATTGGTGGTTTCAATCCACGGATACTTGATACACGGTCAGCGCGCTTTTATCCCCTCCACATCATTTCTGCTATGATGACGTACAATTAGGCAACAATACACAGTTGTATGTTTAAATTTAATATGTTTCAATTATAACAATTGCTGAAAAAGTGGAAATAATACGATTGGTAGCTGATAAATTATAGTAAGTGGCTACAGAATTATTTGTTCAAAATAGCTTATGTTTTTTATTTCAAAATTGTTATGGCAAGCTTTTCAAAATTCAAAAATGTATTAAAATTAAATTTTAATTAATTACATTTAACATTTTTTTGTTTTTTGTTTTACTGCTAATAACATAAAATGTATGTACATTTAAATTTTAGTACTCGTTTTAGTATATATAAGTTTAAGTTAGGTTATTTTTTTGTAATTAACACTACAAAAAAAATTGTTTTGAAATAAAATTGTTATTATTATTTTAAAGAAATTTTTTTATTATTATAATTAGACAAATATAAATTTTAAACATAAGGCAGCTTTTTTGATAGCATTGGCGATCAAAAAAATTAGCCAATAAGAGCAATCTTTATACAGTGACATAGAAACTCGTTCAAAAATTAATTTAAAATAGATATAATTACAAATTTATTTATTACGGTTTAAAGAAACGAACAGATCGACAGACAGACCGACAGACGGAAATTAGTGAATATGATTTTCGTAATCTACGCATTCTATAATGTAGAAAAAAATGAAATTTGGAGAATTTTTTTTTTTCATGAATACAATACTTCCTCTACGAGAGCAGTAAAAAATTGCAAAAAAAACTGTTTTTGTAAATATTAATGAAATAACTATTGATTGAAAAAATAAAAAATTGTAAACTATCTAATTGGGATTATTCTATGGTTTTTCTCAGTTTTTTATATAATTTTGATTTTCTCAAGTCATCGTCAGGGTCAGCTTTTCTTTTAAACATTTGTTTTGACATTTCTTTTTTTTCTGTTTAAATATTTGATTCTCATATAATATCTTTGAATATTAAAGTAACTCTTCATTACTTCTTCAGAACATTGAGTAAATAAAATTGGTTCTTTTTCTTTAATTATTTTTATCAATGTTAAGGTTATATTAGGATTTATATCACATTTTTTTCCATGTAGCTTATTAAACTGCTTTTCTATTTTTTTTGCTTCAAATAACCATTTATCACTTGGAGTAGTTAATACTCCAAATGATAAGAATTGAAGCCAATCAGGTGGTCGAGCGTAAGCGTGTGCAGTATGGGTATCTTTGGTGTAATTCCCCATATATGGATACTTAGAATTGAATTTTTTGGCCACATACCCGCAAAGATATTGAAAAGCATCTTTCTCAGCTTCTTTTTCGGAGCCTTTTCCACTAGAAGAAGATATTGTAGAGTAAGTGTCCGAAAAACTGCTATTTATTTGTGCTTGTATCAACTTATCAAATTCTCGGTGTAAAAAATGAATTTTATTGTCTATTGGGTTTTAAAGTAACCTTTGCTTTTGAAAAAACTGACGAGGTTAGGTATTCTTCCTTTTCTAATGTTTGATCAGCGTTGGTTTTTTCCTGCAACACATCAGGATTTTTTCCCAATATAATAATCCTCAACCGATATATGGCTTCTAGAGGTGTGGGGTGATCGTGCAATCCACCTCTTGCCCGCACTTGTGAAAATAAACTTTCTAAGCAGTCTTGATTTACGCGATGTGTTAGTATATATTCCCATTTATATCGTTTTTTAATTTCGCCTAACAGACCCTGAAACGACTTAATGCTGATTAAAACTGCTTTTTGAAAAACCATAATGCTGCTTTTCCCTAAACATAGCATATTTTGAAATAGGTTGAAAACTTCATTCAAACTTGAATCTTGGTTTTCCAAAAAATCAGAAAATCCATAAGGTTTTCTAGTATGTTGACCTTGTCCAGGGGAATAAGAATTCATGATATCCATCCAGGTTGCTACGGATGAAATAAAATCTCCTGTTGCCTTTGCAACTGCTCTATTCCCTGGTTGATATTTTAATAAAGCGGCTGCTATGGAATGCGAAATCAGTTGAGAAGCTAGACCCACATTTTGTCTTTCAGTCTTACGACAGCAAATACGCTTTTCCGTTAACTTGTGAACAACGCTTATTTCAGTGCCTACGATTTGCAATAAATCCTCTAACGGCTTTTTAGAAAATATTTCACCCCCTTCTAATACAAATCCTGTGTCTAGAAGCCAATTTCTGATCAACTTTAGTAAATGAGGAGCATCAGGAAACATAAATACTTTCTCATTTGTAACAGGATGAAAAAAATAAGGCTTTTCATGCGAAATATCCAAGGAATTTTTATTCCAGAGACCTTGATTTCCTCCACCACAGTCGCTGACACAAGCAACTACATCATAACTTATTTTATGTAGTTCATTATCAAGTCTTGCAATATTTCTTTTGTCATAGTCTGATCGAAACTGAAATAAATCGGTTGCTTCCATGATTCGAATAAACCTCTGACCATTACTACTTGCATTTGATTATAAGGTCCTATAATTTGGTCACGTATTTTGTCATTTTGGTAAGTTGCTTTCACTTTTACTTCGTCAAATACCAACACACAAACTTTTGCATGTCAGTTTTTGTCAAACTTGCGATTTTCATAAAATTTAAAACATCATGAAGGACTCCATTTCTAAAATTTAAAGTAGATGCCCATCAAGATTCATAGATAGTATAGGTTGCCTGGTAAAAAAAGTATGAGTCACCGGCAGCCATATTGACGCGTCATCCAGACGATATAAATGTGTATGTCTTATGCAGAAATCAAAGAAAATTTAATATTTTTTAAGATTTAGTGAAAAGTTGTTGTGTAATTAAATTATTTTTGTGACAAACTAATGTTTTGTGCAGTAGGTGTGTTTTGAAGTGGTTTTGACAATAAATAAGCAGTTAAATCGTCGGTTAAACTAACCTAAAAGTGTATTTTCTTTTCTCGTTCTATTTTAATTCAATTGTAAGTTGTGTTGTAAAATGTATGTTGTTATGAATATTGCAATAATTAACTTTTAGATGAAGGGAGCTAATGTTTGCAGTGTGGCAATTTGCAAAAATAATTCTGTTAAGGCCAAAGCAGAAGGTCAACATATAATGTTTTTCATTTTTCCGAAAGATAAGTGTCTGCTGAAAGAATGGATGAGGTTGTGCTACAGAAATGACAAATTCAATCCCATTAATAAAAGAATATGTAGTAACCATTTTGCTATCGATGACTATGAAGATGCATTGCAATCAAAATTATTGAAAACATTTCCAAAAAAATTAAAAAAGACTGGTAAGATTATATACATATACATTGTGTTTGTTTTCAATTTAATTATTTAATTGTAAATAAAACATAATTTTCAAATGTATTTTTGATTGTTTCATTTCTTTCATGTATTATGCCTTGAGTGCAAGAACCCTGTGCGCTATAGAAATAAAATTAATAATTATTTTATAATTATTATTTTATTTTATAATAATTATTATAGTTATTTTATTGTAAGTTGTTCATTGTGTCCTTTGGTTATAAGTAAACAGTTTCAAATAGCGGGTATAGGACTAAATAAAATAACTTTTGTTAATCGGCTGACCTTTCGGTAACACTTGTTACCATCTTCAGAGCTAATAATTAACTTAGTAAATACAAGTTAAATGTAATAATAAAATTTGACAACTGTTATCAAAATTAAATACAAATTATTATTATATAATTGTATAATTAATTTTTCAACATCTTACTTTTATTTACTTAGTTAATTAGCTCTGAAGAAGGTAACAAGTATTACCAAAACGTCAGCCGATTAACAAAAGTTATTTTATTTAGTCCTATACCCGCTATTTGAAACTGTTAAATTATAGTTATTATTATTATTATAATTATTATAATAATTATAATAATAATTTGTAACAAAAATATACATATACTAGATTATCATGTAAGAAGTACATTTAAATTTCTCGTCTGGCTGACGTTTTCCCGCTCTCTTTCCTCATTGGTCTAAAGTTACCATGCAACCTATACTATCTATGAATCTTGGATGCCCATTTTCTCAATGTTGCTAAGTGAGGCAATGGATACCATAAATTATTACTTAAATAAAGATAAGTCCTTTGGCTAAGGTATCGAAGCGTGAATGCTCGGGAAATATCTTCCGTTTCCCACTTGACCCACTTATTATCATTTAAATTTTTTTTGTGCTTTTGTTAAAACTTTTAAAATTGTTGTATCTCGATTTTCTATCTCAGACAGTTGAAATTCATTTTTTGAGACAAAACACCGTTATCTTTAATTAGTGATGCAATCCTTTTTTTATTTTCTTCACATTTGAGCCTTAACCTTTTACTTTCTTGATGTTTTTGGCTATTTTCCTTTAACAACTCTTCATTTTTCTTTAACAACTCTTCATATTTAGCTTTAAAACCAACTTCCTGATTAGATGGAAAATCTACAACTGAATTAAGAAAAAAAGAAATTCTTTAGTAAAGAGCAATTATCACATACCTTCATTCCTGTTATCCAAATTTACTAAATAATTGGTATTTTTTTTGGACTCTTCTGAATTTTTTAAAATATCTTTAACAAGTTGTGCCTTTTCTTTTTTAAGCATTCTGCACTCCCTTTCAGTAGGTTCCTTTGAAATAATGGGCAATGCTGTTAAAAAAAATTATTGATACTATAAAGGAAGAATTTTGTTTTGCTTACCTCCTTTAATGAGTTTAGTTTTGCTTTTTGTATTTAAAAGCTGTTCACGAAAGTTCAGTTCAAAATCTTTTTTCTGGAAATGTTTACTACAGATGAAACTGGTTAAACAGTTCCATTTACCATCTCGTTCACAAAATTTAATCCAAATTTTCCTTAACTTTTTATCTTTTGGAAAAGAGTGGAAAGATAATTTTTTATCTGTTTTACTGTTGCTTTTGCAGGTGGCAACTGCACAGTTTGTCATCTACACAAATAACAAAAGTTCGATTGTAATTAGCTTTATTTAAATTAACTTTGTTTAAATTAACACTTACCTTTATTATTAACTTCTTATTAACTCCTTTTTAAAATTTGTTCTCGTAAATCTATCAAAAAATCGGCATACGTTCAAGCGAGCGTTCAAGTCACAAATGTAAACAACGCAGCTAGGACTAATTGTGCGTCATAACATGGCAGCCAAAAAGTAGTGGGATAAAAGCGCGCTGACCGTGTATCAAGTATCAGTGGTTTCAATCAACTTTTTAACAGGTGCACTTGTTATTAAAGTTCTATCTTCCAATTTAAATCCAGTGGCCACAAACCAATTTCTTATTCGTTTTAGTAGATGAGGCACATCCGCAAAAAATGTATTCTTTCACTAGTATACGATTTATTTATATTAATTTCCAATTCCTTCTACAAACCCATGTTTCCTCCATCACAATCTGACACACATGCAACCACATCGTAGTTTATTTTATAAAGTTTCTTATATATTTCGTCTAAAATAGCTTTGGTCATTTTTGTATCAAAGCCTATAAAAACAGGCTTTTTCCAATTTGAAAAAAGACCTCGAGCCATTACAACTTGCATATAATTATGTTCTCTAATCACTTCGTCTTATTGTTGATCATATTCATATAGTTTCAAAATCTTAATTTCATTAAATGATGTAACGAAGCGTTTTCGTTACGCCGGTCTTTGCGCTGTTTTCCCTGAAACAAACACTGAAATTAGATTTTACCACGGTACCACTACTTTACATACTCACCGTAACTGGTAGGGCTGCCTGTCCTAGCCCATGTTTATGACAAATCCGTACGAAGGCCCGAGGAATTGCTTCGAGGTGGATTCCCGCAAACACCTAAAATGTTTGAGGTTAGGTGCGAATCACTACTACAAACGACTATGTTTCGATACTTACCCCATTAGAGGGTGTTTCCTGCAGGAGTTGGGCGGCGTCCACATCGTTTTGTTGCACTTTCCTTGCACTTACCACTACACTTAACTGCCGACCTAACTGCCTCGTTTTGTTTACGTTTGAACTGTCAACTGTATGCACCGGTCGGTTCACGAGTCAGCTGTTGCGTTTAAACTACGCGTTAATCGACCGAATCCGAATCGCTTTTAATTAGCTGTAGTAATTAAACCGTCTTGCAAATATTGCACCGATTTATCCGTTTGTTTTGTCTAAAGCAAGTTCTGGTCGAGTCAATTGGAATTTCTTCGTTTCGTAATGAGGTTTGGAACAACATCCTGACGTATGTGCACCGCAGAGGTTAATGGGATTGTTTACAACGTGTGCTACCGCGGAAGTGCAGTTAAATAGTGCATCATGGGTAATTTTGTGTTTAAATGTGCGCCAGTGTCGGTTGTGTTTGTTCGCGCGGAAATTCGAATTGTCTTCGAATTTGGGGTAGCAGATTCGTCACCAGAAGTTTGGGATCGGTTTCTCCTTCTCATCCACCGAAGAACAATGAGTTTTTGCATGTATTTTATTCAATAAATAGGTCAGGAGCTCATTATTTCAGTCTCTTTTCCTGTGCCACTGAAGCAAACCAGTAGTGTTTCACGATTACCAGTTCAAACCGTAACTTTGACCAACTTCAATAAATTATGCAGTAAGTCTTTGTTAATTTTATTTTGGTGCAAGTCTCTTGTGTTTTTGTCATTCCGGTACCGCAGTTTTTCTGCACAAAGGTCTTCTGGGGATTGGGTCGAGTGCAAACCGGCAATTTTCCGTCGACCTCGTTTAGGCTTAGCGTGTCACGTAATTGGTGGCTGGGTTCTGTGAGACAGTTTCTGATCTTTTGGCTCGAGTGCAAACCGCCAAATTTTCTATGAACACGTTTCTAACGAATCCCAGCTATTCCTGGTGCACGCCGCCGTTTTGTTTTAAAATAACGACAATAGTCCGAATTAGAGACCACACTTTCACCAAAGTAAAATAACCGTTCTGTTCTGTAAACCGTTTTCCGCTCGTTCTCGTGAGCATTACTATTAATTGTAAACCGTTCAAATATGTAATAAAGTTTATTTAACCGAGTTTTCTGTGTGCGTTTCCAAATTTTACCTGTTACTCCGACTGAATCCGCTACCCAATCGAGAGCAAACTCGTTAAAAACTGGCGCCCGAGCAATTTTCAGAAATTCCGGAAAACAGCGTCACAAATTGGCGCCCGAGCAGGGACCGTTATTTTTTTTAAATTTTTCAATAATTTTTCCGGGCCCGTTTCGTTTATAAAATGCTAAATTTAGGAACCGTTTTTTTTTTAAGTATTTAGCAATTTATTATTTGTCCGAAATAAAATATTATAAATCCGATTAAGTACTTTAAGTTTGTTCTGGGTTAAAGAAGTGCGAAGGGAAGTAAGTATTTTCTTTTTGGTGTGTTATATTACTTTTATTTAGTTTGTGTTCACAACTAATTACGTTCGACAAAATGCCCGAACACGAGGGAAATGTTTCAAACGATGCTCAGCTGAGTGGCGCCGAAAGACCCACTTCGCCCGCTCCATCCGAAGGTGAAGTTGAAGAAAGGCAGTTATCCTGGGTTCATAAGCTACGAAAATCCGAGCTAATTTCTGAGCTCGAAGCGAGGAATTTACCGTCCGATGGAAAAGTACTGGCTCTAAGAATCCGTTTAATGCAGTTCCTGGGTTCGGTGTCGCCGGAGCCGCCTCAGTTACCGCCGCCTACCACTTTTGTAACTAGTATACCGCCGCCTTCAAGTTTCTCATTAAATGTACCGTTAACGCGAACAACTCCGCGACCGGTTTTCAGCCCGGTTTTTCCGTCCTCAACCGCCGCGTTCGCCCCTGCCGATTTAGCTGCGATGGACACCATTAGACGGTGGAATGTTTTGTTTAATGGCGAGTCCGATCCGCTGGCGTTCCTAGAGCGAATCGACGAGCTCCGGGAAATGTATGGTTTGAGCGAAAACCAGTTGTTGAGGGGAATGCCGCATTTATTACGGGATCAGGCACTCCGTTGGTTTCATTTGGGACAGTTGAACCGGGGTACGTATGAAAATTTCCGTCAAGCATTTCATGGGTGTTTTCTACCCACGGATCATGCACACCTAGCCTGGGAAGCCGTCCGCAACCGTGTCCAGGGTACTCATGAAAGGTATATTATTGAACTGCGTACCCTTATCCGTCGAGTGGGTGGAATAACCGAGGAACAGGAGCTTGATTTGTGCTACCGGAACATGCGGCCGATATTCATGCAGAATATTCGCCGTGCCGATTGCCACACCACCGACGAATTGCTCCTCCGTATGCGTGAGCAAGAAGTGGTCCAGGAGCGAATAGCTCAGGACGCGGCCACTAATCGCTCTCGCGAACCATCTGCCCGAGCATATTCGAGGGCGCCGCCTAATGTCCGTTTTAATATGGATCTGACGCAACCGCCGCCACCGATAAGAAGTCCTTTACCGCCCACGCCGCCCCAATCAAGAGTTAACCCCATTTCTAGCCCGTCTCGGTTCGATTCACCCCGAACCCCATTTGACCGCCCTCCCGAAATCTGCTTCCGTTGCGGCGAGACGGGACATCGTCGCAATGAGTGTCGGAATCCGCAAAAGATTTTCTGTTCCCGTTGTAAGACGGAAGGTGTGTATTCCAGGGATTGTCCTTGTGGAAACCGCTCGGGAAACTGAGTGGCAACTGTTGGATGACGAGGCCACAACAGTTGACATCCGACGAGGCCTCATTTTGTGGTATTAGCACCGACGACCGCTTATTCATCCCAATTTCCCTAAACCGAAAAATTTTCACCGCTTTAGTAGATACCGGAGCTATGGTTTCCTACATAGGTTCCTCCGTAATCAACGCTTTTCCCACTATTAAAATTGAGGACGTGCGCTGTAACACCCGGTTAGCCGATGGGTCTTCCACCCAAACCGTTGGGATGGTAAATTTTGAAGTCCGTTTTGGAAATACCGCTTCCGTCGAAAGATTTTTGTGTTTGCCGTCGCTTGTCGCCGACGTAGTGCTAGGGATGGATCTTTTAAAGAAATTTCAAGTGACCGTAGATATTGTAAATAATAAAGTTTATTTTCCCGCACCTCATACTACCGAAATTGCGGTGAGCGAGCCTTCTCACCCCAAATCCGTTGCATTTTTGTCCGAACAGTTGACGTCTGCTGAGCAAATTCAACTCACCGCGTTTCTTGACTCCGAACTAGCATGATTTACGCGGCTAGAAGGTCCAACCACTCTAGCACAACATAGTATCAGCTTAATCGACAAGACGCCGATAAAGCAACGATACCGATCCCAAAATCCTCGTATGCAGCAGATTGTATACGAGGAAGTTGATCGAATGTTGGCGGAAGGAGTAATTGAGCCTTCGAATAGTCCGTGGAGTTCACCCGTTGTAATTGTCCGCAAAAAGGATGGTAAGCCGAGGTTTTGCATAGATTTCCGAAAAGTCAACGATGTGACCAGGAAGGATGCTTATCCGTTACCGTACATTAACGCCATCCTGGACAAATTACGTGGAGCCCGCTATATCACTACACTAGATCTAAAACAGGGTTACTGGCAGATTCCACTGTCTCCCGAAAGTAAGCCAATTACCGCCTTTACCGTCGCCGGAAAAGGTTTATTCCAATTTAAAGTAATGCCGTTTGGATTACATTCCGCACCTGCAACTTTTCAGCGTCTCCTGGACCGGATAATTGGCCCCGAAATGGAGCCACATGCCTTTGCCTATTTGGACGATATAATCATCCTTGGCAAAACGTTCCAGGAGCACCTGGAAAATATCCGGGAAGTTTTCCGTCGTCTTAGACTGGCCAACTTAAAGTTAAATCCCGATAAGTGTCAGTTCTGCCGAAAATCTCTGACGTACCTTGGTCATGTAGTTACCGCCGAAGGTATTCACACCGACCCCGACAAAGTCGCATCCATCTTAGAAATTAAGCCGCCAATTAATGTTAAAACATTGCGGAGTTTTCTAGGTGTTGCTTCTTGGTACCGTCGATTTATTTCGAATTTTTCAAAACTGGTCTCGCCGCTCAATAAGCTCCTTTGTAAAGGTCAACGTTGGATCTGGGACGAATCCCATCAGAGTGCGTTTCTCTCCCTGAAGACCGCACTCACCGAAGCTCCGGTGTTAGCTTGTCCGGATTTTTCTAAGAGATTCACGTTACAAACCGATGCATCCGACTATGGTCTTGGAGCCGCATTGACGCAGAAAGTCGAGGGCCATGACCGCGTAATTGCTTACGCCAGCCGTACTCTGTCTCCCGCCGAGAAAAACTACTCCGTAACCGAGAAAGAGTGTTTGGCCATCGTGTACGGCATAGAAAAGATGCGACCGTACCTCGAACTGTATCCGTTTACCGTTGTCACCGATCACCAGTCTTTAAGATGGTTACATTCTATCAAAAGTCCGACAGGTCGTCTTGCAAGATGGAGCGTTTTCTTGCAGCAGTATGACTTTGACATCCAATTCCGTAAGGGCGTTTTGAACCGGGTGGCAGACGCCTTATCCCGACAACCGTTGCCGCATGCTTCATTTGAAGAAGATGCCGGTGAGCTGTGTACCGTGGATGTTGAAGAAGGCTGTAATTGGTACGACCGAAAAATAAAGGAAGTACAAAAAGACCCCGTTTCTTTTCCCGACTATCAGATCCGTAACAACCGTTTGTACCGTCATTTCTGGGATCACACTGATCTCAAAGAAACCGAATTTACTGAGCCATGGAAACTTTGCGTTCCTACACCGCGACGCAAAGCAGTTCTCCTAGAAACACACGACCAACCAACCGCGGGTCATTTGGGTATATCGAAAACGATCTGCAGGATAGCACAATTTTATTACTGGCCGGGAATGTTTCGTGATGTTACGAAATACGTCCGTGGCTGTGTTACCTGCCAGAGATTTAAAGCCCAACAGCAAGCCACCGCCGGAAAAATGCAACCCTCCGTCGTGTACCGTCCTTGGGAAACTATTAGTACCGATTTAGTCGGACCCTTGCCGAGATCTTCAAAGGGAAACACATGTCTAGTCGTGTTTCAAGACCGTTTTTCTAAATGGGTTCATTGTAAACCGTTGGCTAAAGCTACTGCCGGTAACGTCGCCAAAGCTTTGTTTGACGAAGTTATCACCCGTTTCGGATGCCCGGATATGGTCATCAGCGATAACGGCACCCAGTTTAACAGTAAGACGTTCAGGACACTGCTAAAAGACTTGGAAATCCGTCATCGTTTTACTCCTCCGTATACACCGCAAGCCAATCCCGTGGAACGGGCGAACCGTACCCTGAAAACCATGATTGCCCAGTTTTGCAACCAGGAACACCGGAAGTGGGATCAGCAATTACCGTCGTTGATGATGGCCATAAATAGTGCGAAGCAAGACTCCACCGGTTTTACTCCCGCATTTCTCAATTTTGGTAGAGAGTTAAATTTGCCCCATGCGTTACACCGAACTCCTGCACCTGTTAACGAGGAAGAAGATGCCGCCGACGTTACCGAACCAAATGTGCTTCCGCACACTCGGCGCCTGGCCGAGTTACAAGATGTGTTCAAGTTAGTGCGCCTTAATCTTGATCGGGCGTTTACCCAGCAGAGTCGCAACTACAACCTTCGCCGAAGGGACTGGCGTTGTCATGTAGGTGATCAAGTGATGAAAAGAGAACATCACCTGTCCGATGCTCATCAGGGTTTTACCGCCAAGCTTGCTCCTAAATATTCCGGTCCTTACACCGTGGTGAAAGTTTGGTCTCCTGTTGTCTACTCTCTTAAAGATGCCCAAGGCAAACGGTTGCCTCGTGTACATGTGAAAGACCTTAAACCCGCGGTCAATAGCTCGGACTAGCTAATGATCCAAACCCACTTTGTTTCAGGGCAACATTTTCCGCAACCCCTAAAAGGCGCCATCCGTTACGGGGACGCTTCCTTCCGGTCCACGATATTGGGCGTTATTTGGGCCGGGCTCCGCAACCGCCGGTTTATCCGCCAATCACGCGTCAAACACTCCGGGTACAGGTGGTTCGGGACCCAAAAGCTGAGCCTATGGCCCACCGTCTGCAGGTTCTGTTTGGGGACGAACCGGATGGGGTGAACGCAATCCCCGTACCGCGTTGTCGCCCAGAGGAGTCGCCCCGGATTATTATCCTCCAGGACGTCCTCCTGTCCGCCGAGACCGACAACAAAACCTGGGAGGGAGAAACCACGGAGGACATTTTCTCGATGGTGACCCCTCTAAACTCTTCGGTCCCGGAAGAAAGGGGCGAGGAGACCCCGATGGAAGAGGTGGCTGACGATGTACCGTCCCCGGACATCTGGGTTCCCACCCGTAAGGACTTGCTGCAACTCTGCGCGGACACGCCACAGCCCTGGTCGCCAGAGATGTTGTCTGCCGCCTTACGGTTACGTCCCGTTGGATGTCCGCGGCATCAGCCGTACCGCTGCCGCTTCCGCGACGCCACCGGAAGGCGTCGCACTTTTTCCGTTCCGGGGTATCCGACATAAGGTGTTTGAAACCGTATTTGTGCTTGTTGTGGCCGTATCCGTATGTTCTGTGTCCGTCTTTTTCCCGATAAAGATTTTTCTCCGAGGTAGTCTATGTTTCATTGTTTTGTTTCAGGACTTCCGGGGATAATAATCATGAGGCCGAGGACATCCTGACGTTGGACTCCCCTGACTTGGAGTCCCTTTCCTCGGGTGGGGAAAGGGCCACCAAAACCAACGTGGAATCAGGAAGTCCCGAGCCTGGTCCTTCTACGGCGTCACCCGCTGCCACGCCACCGCAACCCACTGGTCCCGCCAAATCTAAAACCGAATTTGACTTCCGCCTTCCAAAGCCCACAGGGATAGCCGAGGTAGACGGACATACCTATCCGGAATACTGGAGGTACCTGGACAACCCCGAGTCAGTTCCAACCCCAGTCGACGGGGTGTTCCGACCAAAGTCTCCGCCGTACACACCGGAGTATCTCCATTCACGGAGATATGCTCCACCGGATTTCCCGCCGGCGCATCAGACCCTGTGGCGACTGCTATGCCATACACGGACCCCGACGGCTTGCCAGCTTCCACGGTATTACGTACCGTTTCCAGACGCCAAGCCGGCGCAGTTTCGGGAAATCGCCATCGCCCTGAAGGTGATGGGTTTTCCCCCTCGGGACGTAAGCTGTCTGATGCACCGCCAGAAGCTTTGTTTCGAGCGAACTCCGTTGCCCGTGGATCGGTCCGACCTCTGCTGGCGATGCGGAGAGATAGGCCACCGACGTACACATTGTTCCGCCCCGCCGATAGTCTTCTGCTCGAAGTGTGGGCGTCGGGGAATGTTGTCTAGCAAGTGTCGGTGCTATCCGTTTACCGTGTGGTACGAATAGTCGAGCCGCAAATCCGATCGATTTACCGTTTTATTTACTTAGTTTAGATGACCGATAAAGTTAGAAGTTGTTATTTTTTTTTTACCGTTGTTTACTTAGACCGATAAAGTTAGAAGTTGTTATTATTATTTTTTTTATTTACCGTTGTTATTAGGGGGTGTTGTTTAATAAATTTGGGGCTTATAGAACCTATTACATTTAGTTTGTTTTTCCGAACACCGCTTTATGATGTTTCCTTAAGTTTTCCTAGGATAGATTCTCGCTTGTTTTTGTTTTCCGAAGTAAGAGGGGGATGTAACGAAGCGTTTTCGTTACGCCGGTCTTTGCGCTGTTTTCCCTGAAACAAACACTGAAATTAGATTTTACCACGGTACCACTACTTTACATACTCACCGTAACTGGTAGGGCTGCCTGTCCTAGCCCATGTTTATGACAAATCCGTACGAAGGCCCGAGGAATTGCTTCGAGGTGGATTCCCGCAAACACCTAAAATGTTTGAGGTTAGGTGCGAATCACTACTACAAACGACTATGTTTCGATACTTACCCCATTAGAGGGTGTTTCCTGCAGGAGTTGGGCGGCGTCCACATCGTTTTGTTGCACTTTCCTTGCACTTACCACTACACTTAACTGCCGACCTAACTGCCTCGTTTTGTTTACGTTTGAACTGTCAACTGTATGCACCGGTCGGTTCACGAGTCAGCTGTTGCGTTTAAACTACGCGTTAATCGACCGAATCCGAATCGCTTTTAATTAGCTGTAGTAATTAAACCGTCTTGCAAATATTGCACCGATTTATCCGTTTGTTTTGTCTAAAGCAAGTTCTGGTCGAGTCAATTGGAATTTCTTCGTTTCGTAATGAGGTTTGGAACAACATCCTGACGTATGTGCACCGCAGAGGTTAATGGGATTGTTTACAACGTGTGCTACCGCGGAAGTGCAGTTAAATAGTGCATCATGGGTAATTTTGTGTTTAAATGTGCGCCAGTGTCGGTTGTGTTTGTTCGCGCGGAAATTCGAATTGTCTTCGAATTTGGGGTAGCAGATTCGTCACCAGAAGTTTGGGATCGGTTTCTCCTTCTCATCCACCGAAGAACAATGAGTTTTTGCATGTATTTTATTCAATAAATAGGTCAGGAGCTCATTATTTCAGTCTCTTTTCCTGTGCCACTGAAGCAAACCAGTAGTGTTTCACGATTACCAGTTCAAACCGTAACTTTGACCAACTTCAATAAATTATGCAGTAAGTCTTTGTTAATTTTATTTTGGTGCAAGTCTCTTGTGTTTTTGTCATTCCGGTACCGCAGTTTTTCTGCACAAAGGTCTTCTGGGGATTGGGTCGAGTGCAAACCGGCAATTTTCCGTCGACCTCGTTTAGGCTTAGCGTGTCACGTAATTGGTGGCTGGGTTCTGTGAGACAGTTTCTGATCTTTTGGCTCGAGTGCAAACCGCCAAATTTTCTATGAACACGTTTCTAACGAATCCCAGCTATTCCTGGTGCACGCCGCCGTTTTGTTTTAAAATAACGACAATAGTCCGAATTAGAGACCACACTTTCACCAAAGTAAAATAACCGTTCTGTTCTGTAAACCGTTTTCCGCTCGTTCTCGTGAGCATTACTATTAATTGTAAACCGTTCAAATATGTAATAAAGTTTATTTAACCGAGTTTTCTGTGTGCGTTTCCAAATTTTACCTGTTACTCCGACTGAATCCGCTACCCAATCGAGAGCAAACTCGTTAAAAACTGGCGCCCGAGCAATTTTCAGAAATTCCGGAAAACAGCGTCACAATGAGATAACAATTGCGCGGTCACTGAGTTGTATCTTCTTCAAATAATTTCATAATTCGCAAAACATCATCCAAAATTCTATTTCTTAAATTGATATTGGTTGCCCAACGCTGAAGCGTGGATAAACCAGGTAAGGTATACTTTAATTTTCCACGAACGTAAATGTATGCTCGCTTGCTGAAGAATCTTAATGAAAATGCTTTTGAAATTTCTTCTGTATTCCAACGAGCTTGACACTTTTTTTAAAAAAACAATCTCAAGTTGATTTGGTGTAAGTAAATCTTTCATCAGTTCTTGTACTTTTGAAGAAAATTTTTCTTTATAATCATTAAGGCTATTCTGCAGTTCCAAATTTTTATTATTTAAATAAACAAAATGATTTTCATCATCTGCAACTTTTTTCTGCGAAGCTTTCTTAGCAATTCTTGAAAATTCTTACCACGAAATTCGCTGGAACTGGCTCCAGAAGTACCTGGAACAGGTACTTTTGCAGATACGAAAGATTGTAAAAGACTTTCAACTGATTGTGTGCTCTCTTTTGACGACAATGTGCCCAGATTTATTTGAATATTAGTTTCCGGATTAGATAACAGATTATTTATTTCAATTAATTAAAATTAGGTATCGCTGTAAACAAAAGCAAAACTAATAAAATTAGTTATTGAATTTTTATTTGTATGCGAACCATCATGTTTTAGTATTTTTGGTCTAGTTCCTAGAAGGCGAGCTTGAAGTTCGTCTTGAAAATCACTGGATTTGAAATGTTTGCTGCATATTCTCTTAGTTCTTGCGTCAAATCTATCAGTTTTTCCCCATTTCTCAATCCACGCTTTTCTAAACACTTCATTTTCCGGAAACGACAAAAAAGATATTGCTTCTCAAGTTTTTTTTTTGGGTTTGGATGCATTGCTGGTACACATTGCAATACTCCAAATCATACCCGGCATTTTGAAACTATTACAAAATTTAATAATAATAATAATAATAATAATAATAATAAATGACTTTATTTAGTAAGCAATAGATAATACAAATATCATATACAGGTATCAACACGACTTACTAAATAGGCGAAGTCTAGCAACATTGCTAATCAACTTAACCATGAGAAAAAAAAGAAAATAAACATATTAAACATATTTTGGCTATACAATGCATAATCATACCAGACAAGATCAAGAATAAGCCTAACAATCAAAATCAGAACTATCCAATTACAAGCTTAAAGTGAGATGAAACGTTCTATTAGTCTTTATTGCAGGTCAAGTAAATAATTTTTAACTTCAATTTTAAACCTTACTCTATTATAGTTTTTAAACTGTACAGGAACACTATTGTAGACAATGACTGCGTTATATGCAAAGCTACGCTTAAAAAGTGTAGTGTAGTACCTCGGCATGGAGAGATCTCTTCTGTTTCTGGTATTACGTGAATGTATAGATGATCTTAAGGTTAATCTATTCCAAAGCGAATATGGCTGTGCATTGATTATTATATTATGGACAAATAAGGAAAAGTGATGTAAACGTCTGTTTTTCATATTTAACCAATTCAATTCTTTCAGCTTATGTGACACATGATCAAATTTTCTGAGCCCAAAAATAAGCCTCACACAAGAATTTTGTATCTTTTGAATTCTCTTCTCACTAATAGAGTCAAGACAATGACCATATATAACATCACAGTTATATATGGTCATATGGTCATCACAGATATCACAGTAATTCAAGTGCGACAATACAAGAGATTCACAAAGTATTTTCTTAAGGTAAGAATTTAGAATGTGTCTATTACTATATAGGTTTTTTAGTGCAGCGTAGCATTTGCCAACTGTATTTTTAACGTGATCTCGGAATCTAAGATTTGAGTCCATAATTAAGCCAAGATTTTTAGCTGAGATTTCTAGAAGCAGAGGTTGATTATTAATATTAATATTTAGTAAAGGAGTCACTATACTCAAGTGATTTCTGCTTCCAAACAATATTACTTTGGATTTAGAAGAGTTCAATGTAAGATTAAATTCTGCTGCTAAGTTGAAAATATTAAGAAGATCAAAGTTAATTTGAAATGAAGACAGATTTAAATCATTTAAGCCAAAGCTTTTATAAAGTTGTGTATCGTCAGCATAAGCTACAACTTTACAGTACTGTACAGAGCGCAATAATTCCGATGTATATACAATAAAGAGAAGAGGCCCTAAAATGGAGCCTTGGGGCACTCCAGTATTGACATGAATTAAGTCTGACAATGTATTATCAACTTTAACCTTTTGAAATCTTTCAGACAAATAAGAGTTAATCAAAGATACCGCAGATTTATCAAATCCAAAATATTGTAAAAGAGCACACATAAGTTTATGATTAATCGTATCGAATGCCTTTGAGAAATCCAGAAGAATTAAAGCCGTTACTAACTTATTATCAGAAGCAGTTAAGATATCGTCAGTCACATTTCCTAATGCGGTAGTAGTACTAAAGCCTTTTCTGAAACCATTTTGAGCATGAAAAATTATATTGTGGTTGTTAAAGTATGTCGACATTTGATTAAATAGTATTTTTTCAAAAATTTTGGACAGTGTGGGCAAAATACTAATTATTCTTAAGTCAGAGTATGATTCAGGACTATTATTTTTCGGTAAGGGAATGCCAATTGCTATTTTCCAATCATTAGGAAAGCAATTATATTCTATACAACAGTTAATAATATGCATTATTAATTTATCAATAAAAGGGCTACAAATCTTGAGCATACACAAAGATATGCCATCCGTTCCAACTGCATTAGATTTGAAAGATTTTAAAACTTTGTTAACTTCTGCTTCAGTAGTAAAACTGAAAACAAAAGATAATTCATTGTTCACTTTATGCGCACTATAATGTTTGATTTTTTCATCACACGCAATAGTATTTGATTGTAAAAAAGAGGCAAAGTATTTGTTAATCGCGTTAGGCTCACACAGTTGAGAGGGCAGTCCATTTTTTTTTTGATTTCTTAATATTCATTTGATTAAGTGCTTTCCAAGAATTACGCGAATTACATTGAGTACACTCTCTAGTCAGAAATGACTTTTTATCAATTCGATTTTTTTGTACTACTTCGTTACGTATAGATTTATATGTAACGTAATCTTCATTGGAACCAGTACGTTTAAATTTGTTTAGTGCTACATCTCTCAGCCGCATTAGTTTTTTACAATCAAAGGTCACCCAGGGAGTGTTTGGTTTAGTAACCCTTACCGTCTTGACAGGTGCATGTGAGTCAAAAAGGTTAATTATCAAATTATTGAAGATATTAATTTTATTACTAATATTTTTTTCAGTAAAAATTTTATGAAAGTTTAAGGAAGTAAGTTCATTATAAAATGCAACTTTATCAAAATTTTTGAAACAGCGATATGTAATAAGTTTTGGTTTACTCTTGACAGATTGAAAAGCAAGGTTGCAAAACACTGCTTTATGGTCAGAAATGCCGTCAGCAGGTATTGTGCCTGTTGATATAACAATATCAGGGTTTGTTATAAATATTGGGTCTAGTAACGTTTGACTGTTACCTTTGATTCTATACCTTTTACAGAATGATTTCACACTGATGAAATATAATTTCACACTAGCGAAAACACACTTCACACAAATGAAATGTAATTTCATATTGACGAAAACAAATTTATCATTTGTGAAAATTAATTTTAAAATAACGAAAACAAATTTCACACAAATGAAGTCAAATTTTACATTAGCGAAAACCAATTTATCAGTTACGAAAATCAATTTCAAACCATTGAAAACAGATTTCACATTATTTACTTATTTAATAAAAAAATTATTTATAACATAAATACAAAATTACAAAACAGTATGAACTCAAATTTAACAACCAATAAATTATTAATTATATTTCTTGTATGTTTTCTTGTTGAAGAGCTGCAGCATAATATCGCTCTACATGATTCGAATATCTTAGTAAGTGCTGTTGTTGAACTTCATGAATTGCTCTATCTGAAATTTCTTCCAAGATACGCATTCTAAATTCATGAAGCGTTAACCCTTGATTATTAGCGCGTCTGTAATTCAATACTTCTTGCATTCTTTCTTGCATTTGCACTTTAACAGAAGATTTGAAACTACTCCATAGCAACTCAATCGGATTTAATAAATAAGAATATGGAGCAAGGCGTACTATTTCGATATCATCTTCGGGTTCAAGCACAGATTCTAGATTTGAATGTACAGGCGCATTATCAATAATAAAGGTTGGGTGCTCGATGCCATCCGCAGTGCAAGTTTCTATTAAGCGACGCAGCCATAGTTTACAGTCATGAGATTTGTAGGACCCTCTTCGGTGTTCAAACGAGATAATTCGCATCGCACACATTGCGCCAATGGAATGTAAATTGCTTCCTTTACAAGCCGGAAGAATTATATGTGCCCTATGACCTATTTTGGATCTACCTTCTTTTCGACGACAATATAGATTGAAATTTGTTTCATCGATCCAAATAAGAGTTCTCCCATTTGCTCGACTTTGCAATATTCGGTTTACATAATCCCTACGCTTGGCTTTGTTTTCCTCATTATTCATATTTACTATTTGTGGTCTTAGTGCCTTAACTGAAAATAATTGCCCGTCCAACCAGTTTTTAATAGTGTTTTGGCAAACTTTAACTTGGAATTCATTGCTTACAAGATCACATAAGCCTTTCAATGTGATAGTAGAATCTTCCTCAATCCATCTAACCAATGCATTGGATATTTCTGGAGTTTTTTTGGAAGAAGCGTTACCACCTTTCTTTTTTGGAAGTGGTTGATCCTTTTTCAACCACTCATAAGCAGTACGAACGTTCACTCCTAAAGCTGTAGCTGTAGCCCGCCAATCTTTGCCTTCTTCATATGCTTTTATAACTCTTCCTCTATCACTAAGTGATATTTTATTATATTTAACACGAGGCATTGCAAATATAATACAAAACTTTGACTCTTACTGTCACAAAATGTCAAATAATTTATCAATTATGTATTAAAAGATTTTTGAAAACAATATGAACTTATTAATTTGAACACTGTGAAATCTGTTTTCAATTGTTTGAAATTGATTTTCGTAGATGACAAATTGGTTTTCGCTAATGTAAAATTTTACTTCATTTGTTTGAAATTTGTTTTCGTTATTTTAAAATTAATTTTCACAAATGATAAATTTGTTTTCGTCAATATGAAATCAGATTTCATTTGTGTGAAGTCTGTTTTCATTAGTATGAAATTATATTTCATAAGTGTGAAATCATACTGTAAAAGGTATAGTAGGCTCATTTAAAATTTGCGTTAAATTATACGAAGAAAAACAATTTGTAACATGATTATTCGTATTGAGAAAGTCGACATTGAAATCTCCAACGCATATAATTTCATCAACAAGAGGACAGATATAAGAAAAAATATTGTCAAAATCATCTATCAGTTTTAATAACTTTATATTAGGTGGTCGATAAAAGTTGCAAATTGCAAACTTAATTTTATTTATCTGTAGCGATAAGCTTATGTGTTCTAACTCACTGTTAACTGTAAAGTCATAAGAAATCATTTGAGCATTGTAACAAGTTTTAATAAAAGCAGCAACACCACCACCTCTAGTTAATCTGTCTTTTCTTAATAAATTATAATTTGGAATAGATACCATCAAAGAATCTATATCCGCAGACAACCACGTCTCAGTAACCATCATGATGTCAAAGTCATTGCCCACAAGTATGTCCACAAAGTCATCAAATCCTGTGAAAATTGATCTCAAATTGAGTTGGCCAACTTTCATACTAATTAAATTAAATTACAACAAGACCAAACAATAAAACCAATACACGCTTGATATATTTTAAAGTTTAGCAATTTTAGCAATAACTAGTGTGATTTTATTATATATATTCAAAATTACTCACACTCTAATCAAATTAAATCAGACCTTAAAGCTTGTAAATTGATTAGGCTTATGCAATATGTGATATCAATTGACTAGGCTTGTACAAAAATAATATGTAATATCAAAAAGAAAACACTTGTATAGCGTAAAATAAAGAATAAAAACACAAAAAAATATTCAGCTAACTAATAAACAGCTCAAGAAAAATTAGAAAAGTAAGTAGTTCAATGAAGTATTACATCGTTATGTGATGATTTGCATATATCGACACAAGTATTAAGAAAACTTAATCAAATAATGTGAATTATAAATTAATAGTAATGATGATAATAATTGCACAAATGTATACGTTAAATATATGCAACCAAGCTTTGGTTTTCATATTAAATGTACAATCACAAAAAAAAAAAAAAAAATGTTTTTTTAATATAATATAATATAAAATATAAAGCAAGTAACTTCAAATAAGCATGTCACTATTTGGAATAGATAATTTAATATAATGTAATATTATATGCATATTACTACAAAACTATTATAAAGAATTATTAAATCGAAATAACTAAATTAGAATACAAATGTATAGTTATAATAATACATGCAACCAAACCTTTAATATTCATATTAAATGAGCAAAGTAACAGAAACAAAAAATAATTTGCAATAAACAAAATAAGAGAAAATAGTTTCCTTAAAGTAAAAAAGTATCAAAATAACTTATGACACAAGTTGGAATAGATACAAAAGAACAGCGATTATTTGGCAAACAAAATATTAATTCAGCTCAAATGTCATTTAATTCTTGCAAATTATGTATGATAATCTTTTTGTCATTCACAAGTGCCCATATATTTCCATTCGTAGTCCAACATTGTTTTCCCAGTTTCATACGAACTACTTTGAATAATTGGGATTTGCTGGTCGTGAGGACTTCAGTAATCAGCACACTCTGACCTTTCAGTTTTTTCTTAGAATAGAATATGTTATCACGCTGCCAGCGGTTGTTAAAGTCAACGATCACCGGCCTAGGATTTATTCGCACATTCTTCTCTAGTTTTTTACCCAACCGATTACAATAATTTAGATCACTTTTAGCAATTGAAATATTTAATTTATCATTGATAACATCAATTACCGCACTATATATGTCAGCATTGTCATCAGGAATACCATGTAAAAGCAAAGAATTTTTATTATGACTGGAAGCGACTTCTTCTATACAATTCTTCAACTCCGATCTCAATTTCTCAATTTCATTTTGAATGGATAATTTAAATTCATCAAATTTACCTTCTAAGTTGTCATTAACACCATCATCAGCCTTGTTTCCAGTTAATTCGGCTTGAAATGATGACATTTTCCTCGAGAACAAGGACGACATTTCGTCTAATTTCTTTTCAAGCTCTTTAACGGTGACCATAATTATTGTTCGATAATAAAAGCCAATCAACGAACTTTTGCAAACACTAGAAAGCACTACTTGCACAAATTTAATACTTTTTATCACTTTAAATTGAAATTAATTTGAATTTATTAGCAGCTGAAAATAAAGCGTGTTATTCGCACCGCGCCATCTTTCTTTTTTGAAAGTACATTAAATTAATTAATAAATCATGTCGGCCCAATAATATACTAGAATTATACTCACAAATTTAGGTTTAGAATTATCTCTAAACCAAAAAATTGCAGAGTTATGGCACATAGAAATAAAAAAAATTAGATTGGTTTAGAAATCCATTAAAATATTAAAATTAAATATAAATTTAGATTTGTACATTTCCAGCATTATTAACAAATATAGATTAATAATTCATGACTAAAAATGCATTATAAACGTACCGTAACATTGCTTGGTAGACTTAGTAAAATGTAAAACTTCAAGACTTATAACTTTCACTTTTATTCACTTATTTAATTTAAATACTCCGTCAACAAGCACTAGCTGTACTCGGTGCTGTATACAGGAGAACTGAAGTGGATTCATGATGACGCGATATCCCCGCAATGCCCCGGATATCACCGCAAAGTTACGAGAGAACCTAGTATATAAAGACCTTGCCGATATCGTTTCATACAATATCGTTTAAATGCAATTTCAGTTCAAAAAAATGTGATATGAAAAAATCAGACGCCGCACTGCTCGCTGAACTTCGATCATGGAATATGAATTATTGCGAAACTGTTTGCTGAGGCGAACTGTTAGAATTAAAGCGAAACTGTTAGCTGAATGAGTAAATTGTAGTTTCATTTAATTCAATTAAGGTCCTCTTCCCTTCTAATTTCTTTCAACATAAATCGACTTCAAGGTCGTTATTCTTAACTTTAAAAAATCTACAATCCGGATCTTTTTCACCATCAAACCCAATCTATAAACGATGAGTTTCTTTCAAACAAACGTACAACACCACAACGAAAATAAAAATGAAGACCATCATGAAAATCAACAAAAAAGTTGCAAGTTTTGAGCGAACTTCTAAATTTCAAAGGCTTTACCGCCATTACTTCTCTCACCTTGCCATTGTTTTGGTGGTCATTGTTATTTTTTTTTTTTCCTTAAGAGGTATGGTTGGATCCCATAGCACTGAAGCTTAAGCTTATTGTGCGCCCATAGCCTTGTACCCGGTTAGTTCTGTAACCTTGGTAAGTTTGGGGATATGTCCTACATGTGATGTTTTAATTATCCCCGGTTCTATAACTGCAGCCCCGAAGATCGGACGCTTCCAGCTTGCTAGAGCCGAGCATTCACAAAGTATGTGTTGAGAAGGTTCCTCCTCTTTGCTACACATCGTGCAGTCAGGATTATCTTTCACACCAATGTTGGTGAGATGTTTCATTAGTGAGCAGTGTCCTGTAAGAAGATCAATGATTTCTGCTCAGCTGTAATATTTCTTTAGCCTTTTCCTTGGATGGTTCGTTTCTAAACATGTAAGATTGCCTCAGTCCAGAAGCCCCCCATCCAGTGTTTTATATGTTTCTTTCTAAGTAGATCTTTTGCAACCATTTTTACTCATAGTTGTTGAACTATTTCGGTATGGTGTCCTGTCTTTGGAGTTTTGATCCCATACCCATTTGTTTCTATTCTGTAGGCTGCCATTAGAGCTTAAGACTTCACCACTAAGTGTACTGGAGGAAGATCCAACAGCGCTTCCATGGCTGCTATAGGCGTTGTTAACATTGCTCTCGTTATTCTAGCTGCCTAACTTTTTAATTGACTTCTTTTTCTTAGCTTTATGCCACCATGTTAAAGAGCAGTATGTTACTATGGGGATTCTCACTTTGGTGTATACCCAAAGAGCCATTTCTGGTTTCAGTCCCTATGTTTTGCCAACCATTTTTTTGCAGGCCCATAAGGCCTTAGTAATCTTCTTGGTACTTCTTTCCACATGAAAGTTGAAGGTTAATTTGGTATCTAAGACTAGTCCCAAATATTTAACCTCGTGGCTCATTTTACATTCTTTTTGTCGCTCATTTTAAATTCCCCACAATTTAAGTCTTTTCAAGTCCCAAAGATTTGTTTTCTTGTGAAATTCATCACCGAAGTCTTGTCCGGATTTACCGAAAGGCCATCGGCGGTACACAAACGTTCCACTATAGTAAGGGTTTGTTGCATAAGGTTTGTTATCACCCCTCCAAACTTGCCCCTTACGAGGATCGTAATGTCATCTGCATATCCTTGCGCATAAAATCAGTTCCCAAAAGAGACCATCTACTACTAGGCGCCACAGTAAGGGAGACAAAACTCCCTCCCCTGTGGGCACCCTCTAGCTGCTGACACCACCCTGGTTACGCGTCCCAGATTGCCGGTAATAGTCCTGTCTCTTATCGTGAAGTCGATCTATATTGCAACAGACCGATCCACGCACCGATTTACAACAGCACTTGTTATATATTGAAAAAAGGTATTATCAAATGCGCCCTCTATATCTAGAAAGAGTGCAATTTCTCTATATCCGAGTGCAATTTCTTTGCTGTCTAGAGCCTCTTCGACCCTCTGAGTTAGTTCATGTATACTTAACTCACAGGATTTTCCTGATTGATAGGCATATTGATGTCGATGCAAGGGACCTCCAAGGCTTCGTCCCTCATATGCCGGTCTATCATTTTTTCCAATGTCTTGAGCATAAATGATGTCAAGCTAATGGGTCGGAAAGATTTAGCTTGGGCGTATGAAGCCCGCCCTGGCTTTGGTATAAATATCACATTCACCACCCGCCAATTTCTAGGCACATAACCTAAGTCTAGGCTAGCCTTTAGTAGTGTGCACAAGGGTGAGGCTTAATAGTCTAGTCCCTGTTGAAGTTGTGCAGCAAAAACTCCGTCTGGCCCAAAAGATTTATATGGTTTGAAGGATTTTACTGCCCACATAACTCTGGTCACATTGACTATTTTTTGCCAGCTTTCAGTCTTTCCTTTCATCTTGTGTCTCTAACAGAAAGTCCAGCGTATCTTCTTCAGACGTTGTATGTGTTCCATTGGTTCTTTGCAGTGATCCCAGTTTTTCTTGGTGTTCTTTCTGCAAGGTTTTCTGAAGTCTAGCACATTCTGGGGTTGTTTCAATCTCCTCACAGTGCTTCCTCCATGCGACAGGTCTTGTATTTCTTCTAAATGCCGGTTCTTTTTGCCCGGTTAAACTGCCTATGAGCTTCCATCCTCAAGGATGAGAGCACGCAATTCCACCAGGGTCATTCACGTTTGACTCTTTTCCTTTAAGGGACAGCCTAATTTCATAGGCTTTGTATATTGCTGATTTATCATTCATCATTTCTACGTCTACCGGTTTGGACAGCCTTGAAGGACAGTCAGTCATACAGTCCCTGCCTGAGTTCCTCTTGGTAGAGCCCCCAGTTGTAGGTTCTCGGAATTCTGTACATCCGTGCCCTCACTTGTGGTGAGTTTAAGTTAAATCTTACGTACCTGTGGTCAGAGAGTGACAGTTCATTGGAAACATGCCAGTCTGTTATTTCATTTCATACAATTGTTTGTTATTTCATTTCATACAATCGTTCTTTGCAATAACGCAGGTTTTTGGATGGTTTTCTCCTGAGCTGATTATTTCCCAGTCGGTGCCCTTCCCTAATCGTCTAATTACTCCCCTGTAAACCCATGGTTCTTGAATTAGTACAATATCAATATTGTTTTGTCCTACGTAGTTTTGCAAGGCAGCCGATGCCGCCCGTAAGTAAATATCCGTACTTGTTTGCTCTTCTGCAGGTGTTTCTGCAGTTGCAGTTGCCCCTGCCTCGTCCACCAGCATTTCCTCAAGCTCTGTGTCCCTATAAGTTTCGCTACTTCCCAGACTATGCTTCTGCCCGCATCCGCACTAACCAGTCTTTGCTAGCGCAGGATGCCAGTAAAAAGCCTCCCCTGAGATTCACCCCCGAGAATCTAGCGGAGGTTCCTTCGGCCTTAGCATCCAAAGCTTGGATAAGGGCGGTCTTGATGAGTTCCGCCTGTTCTGACTGAGGATGTTCTCTGGATATGTTCCAGAGGATGTTCTCCTTTTTTCAACGATCAAGCACGATGGTTGCCAAGTGTCCGTCTTGCGAAGATAATATAACACGTTACGAAGACGCAATAAATTGCAAAAAAAATTTGCTGCAATATTTCACACAAAGTGTAACGGAATCTCTGAAAATGATATGGCTAAAATAAAGTAAAGCGGTCAATTCGATCACTGGGAATGTGGCAAATGTGAGCTGGGAAATTTAGAGGGCGAACAAGGTCTTCACAATAATCCAGTCGATCAAACAGCTTCAACTCTCGAATTTCCAATTAAATTGCAAAACCAAATTCTGAATGCTATCAAAGAAGGTGTCAACTTAGCTGTGAATTCTCTCTTCGCGGAACTCAAAGATGAAATCAAAATACTGAAGTCGCAGAATCTTAACCTACAAAATAACATAAACAAACTACTATTAAAATCAAACACTCAAACTCACTCGTTTCAGGCTCCGAATAGTTATGCTCAAACCACCTGCAACTCGTCCTCATCGTCAACTGCACCGAAAATTAGCAATAAAACAACATCCAAACAACAACAACCGAAATCAAAACAAACCAATAATAATCTTTCACAAAATGCACCATCAAACACCGCACCTGCTCCGATTCTTGACACACACAGTGTTCCACTCGGACCCTTAGTGCGACATGTAATTCAGAATTCAAAATCAATTCCATCGAACGATGATGTTTTTCGCACCGTAAAAAGAAAACGGAACTCTAACCTCACACGGGGCGCAGGTACGTCAAACTTAGCGATAAATGGGGGCGTTCTACACACTCACTTCTATGTAACGGGACTTGATCCAAATTTAACAACGGAACAACTTAAAATATATTGAGAAGAAAATGAATTAACTAATCCGGTATGATAGAAAAAAAAAACTCGAAATATCCCGATAACTATTCTTCCTTTAAAGTATCTGTACCGAAAGAACAAGCAGATAAATTTACACAAGAAAAAATATTTCCACTTAATGTATCTGTAAGCTATTTTTTACCTTGCCTACAGAAACCTTTAGTAAACAAATAAGTCTGTGTCGGGAAGGCGATAAAGAACCTAACACAATTGATGACAATACTTATTTGATACACCAAAACATACAGAGTCTAAAAAACAAAATTAATGATATTGAATTAATATTAAACACTTTAGATAACAGATCCAAGATCATATGTTTAAGCGAGCATTGGTGTAATGCTGACGAACTCCCCTTCATCAATTTACCTGGATATAAACTAACATCTTCTTTTGGAAGATCTTCTATGCTGCATGGGAACTGTTGTGTCTTTGTTGGGGAGTTTAGTTCCAAGAGTCCTCATTTATCAGGCGGACAAGTTGCTGACCTTTCGAGTCAGCTTTTTTGTCCACCACGGTCCAGGTTTTTGTTGACAGCCCTCGATCCTGCCTTTTCAATTGTTTTAGTATGGGTTCTGGTTTCTCAATAGGTACCGGAATCCATACCATCGTCCTCAAAGGGTTTAGAACGTCCTTGGCATCTACGATGCTAAGTTTTGCTCCTTCCCAGAGTATGCTTCTGCCCGCATCCGCACTAACCAGTCTTTGCTAGCGCAGGATGCCAGTAAAAAGACTACCCTGAGATTCACCTCCGAGAATCTAGCGGAGGTTCCTTTCTCCCCAGCATCCAAAGCTTGGATAAGGGCGGTCTTGATAAGTTCTACCTGTTTCTGACTGAGGATGTTCACTGGATATCCTTCTGGCATCATTGCCATCCGGATGTTCGACACAGCCGCCATGTAATAAGTTGAGGGACCAGGTCCCTTTCCCTTCTTGCTTGGAAGCTGTGGTTTTGTCGGTGTACTCCCGCCAGATCGGTTCCTTTTACGCCCCCGATCTTCTTGTTGCTGGTGCTTGGTCCCGGCCTAGCAGATAAAGAGGTTGTAGCGCCCCCTGGTTGCCCAGGTTTCTTTGCGCCTTTCTCCTTCTCTTTCTTTCTCTCTCTCTCTCTCTTTGCAGTTTCCTTCTGACTGCTCCAGAGAGTCTAGTAAGGTTCTTCTCTGAGTCCCTTCCTGGTTATTTTGTTTTTTCTTTTTAGTTCATAAATGTTCCCACGAGTATCCGGTAAAAACGGTCCGCCTGCACAGTGACCGGTATGTGCAAGTAAGGCTACATTCTTTGGAGGTCGCCCGGTGTCCAAAGGTTTTAACGACTATGCTGTCAGTTTTTTATAGAGATTTTTTCCTCGTATGCCGGCCGGTTAAGGCAAGTCCCCCGGATGCAAGAATTCTCACGACGTACCTCTAGCCGCGTCTGGTTAGGGTGCTTGACGTGAGGTCTGCATTTACGGTGTTAGTTGATAGACCTGCGCTCAGTCTACCAATGCTGGGGCTACCTGGGTCGCCAGTCCCAGTGTACTTTTTAGGGCACATGCCTTGGGGTATTCTTAGTTTCCCTAAGGCTACTCAATTTACCACAGGTACTACAAGCCTCCCCACCACGTCAAGGTGATACCTTCGGGAAGGGTCATTGTTATAAAAAAAATATTTTATATATTTTTTTTCTAACTTTTATTCTGCCATAAATCTACGCATTATAACCGAACTCAGTACTGACTATTTGCTTAACAATTGTTTTTAACAATGAATTGACTAAATTATATTATTAAGTGTACGTTCTGTTTTTGTTGTTTTTGTGTTACATTGACCAACTGTGCTGTACAGATGTTAATTTAAAAAAAAAATGTCCAATACACTACGATGCCACAACCAAATTATTTCAATTCCATTCATAAATTTTTATCTCAGGTTATCTCTAGAAATTAATATTATATAACTTTCCAAAATGATAATAAAATGTATTTTGAAATTTCTTTCTCCATTAATTTTTAACGCTAACTATTGACTTGATTCGTATTGTTGTGTATTACCCGATTAATTGTGAATTCACTTATTAATTATAGATGCTCTGAAGAAGCCCACATTGAGGGCGAAACTGTTTGTTGTATATTCTTAAATGTAAAAAATATATTTTGCATTATACGTAATATTTAAATATTATTATTTGTTATTTGTTATTGGTAAATTTTAAATAAATAAGTATAGACTTATAGATGTTATCCAAACTGAAATGATTTAATATTTTACATGCTGCCAACGACGTGCTTAGGATATTTGAATATATTGCATAAATTTGGTAGAAAATCGCACCATACTAATTTAAGACCAATAGAAACGTTGCATTTGAATAAATTACCATGGTAACAACAAAATTTTTGGGAAATTTTATCTTACTACACCAAGCAGTAGAAAATTTCAGCGAAAATTTTTATGTCAAAACAAATGTCAAAATAAATATTTTTGTAAATTATAATTTAATTAGAACTAGATACAAAAAAATAAGTAAACTAAAAAAATTAAACTGACTCCAGACTGAAGATTTGCTTCGTTTAGTATTGTTTGGTACCGTATCTTCCACAGCTTTATCTATTGTATCCAATGACTGTTTCCCAAACCGCGACATTTTTAACTTTAACAGATTCAGTATTTTGTTTTCTACAATCGGTGCATAGATACGCAATTCTATTGCAACTTGATTAAAAAATAACAAAAACTTTTTTGAATTTGGATCAATTTTTTCTTACCGATTTTCTTACCGAATCTGCTCTTGACCATGAATTCATATCCTGGAAATTTTTTATCGTGCATTCCAACAACGTAATCGGGCCCTCGTGTTCCACTTGGGCCGATTAATACGTTGTTGAAATGCACTAAAAAAAAATTCCGGATAGAATTCATGCTCTTGTGAGATTACAAGTGAAAATAAAAATATGTATCTTGGGATTGTGTTAAAATGGTGCCGTAAATATATAATAACACAGTTCCGCGAGCAGTGATGCGAGCAGTGACACGAACAGTTCAGCGAGCAGTGCGGCGTCTGATTTTTTTATATCACGTCTTTTTGTACTGAAATTGCATTTAAATAGCCGCACTTACCATTAACGCAGATAATTGTTTTTGAGGGATTATGGTTACACTTGACTAAACCTTACGATAATAAAAAACTAGTTTAAAGAAACTATTATATATTTATATTTATACAAAATAAAATTATAAATATAAGTAAAAATGGCATTTGCTTACATTTTCAATAATATTACAATTTATAATAATAAATTGATTATTTCATTCAACGTCAAATACACATATTTCAGTTGTTTTAATATGAAACTTAGATCGAAACACCCAACGATAATCCAACACGCATTGAATTATCGTTTTGGTGTTTTGCTTCCTAATTAATCATAGTAAACCACGACTAAAAGATTTGATTTTATTCCACAATGTGTCATTTTATTGTATTGTCAGATTTTATTTATTTTACAGATATGCTAGATATAAATTATTCTAGATATGCTAGCAATGTTTTTAATAATCCAAATAATTGTACTTTTATTATAAATGTTTATAAAAATTAAATAATTTACAATAAAGTTCGTTTTTCATGAAATAATCTACCGAATACCATTCGTGTATTCAGAATTATCACAAATTTACTCTCACATGTAATACCATAAGTGCACAAATTATTTCCAGAAAATTTTTTTAAGCTCACGAATGCATTAGTTGGCGTGGAAATCTGCCCGAGTCGCAGACGAGGGCAGATTTCCTCACGCTAACTAATGCATGAGTGTAAGCGATAAAAAATTTTCGGAATTAATTTTTGTACGAATGGTATTCGGTAAGAAAATCGCACAACTCTTAATTGATGTTATATTTTATAAAATATTTAATAAATTATAATGACATTTTACTACTAGATATTTCCATTCTACATCTATCTTAGTTTTTCATCTATCTTACTCGACTTCCACTTCTGCTTCCGTTGGAAACCAACAACCAACTACTTACAATCACTGTGTTTTTAATTTTAATTAGTTTTTCTGATATATTTGTTGGATTCATTTAATGTTACCAATTTTTCCAATAAGTTAATTTTGACAACACCTTTCATTGTGACATCGGAAATATTTTAAATATTTCCAAAATATTTCCAAAAAATATTGATGTTGATCAATTGTAACTATAGCAACAAGCTTAAATGCGGCCATTCTATTGGTTGCTTAAATAGTTGTGCGATTTTCATTTTTATAAAATCAATCGTGTTGCTTGGAAATCCCACGAGCGCAAAGCGCGAGATTTCGTTTATACAATTCGAGTAAATTTTGATTGATAATTCTGAATGCACTTATGGTATTACATACGATAAATACATTCTTATATGAGAAGCCAATCAAAAGTCCAATATTTTCAAATCTGAACCAATCACGTTCGTTATTAAGTGATAAAAACCGCTATCAATAGGTGGAAAAAACGATAAAAACCCGTATTAATATTTAATAGGGGTTGCCATGACAATTATCTAGTATGCTTTGCTATTTTTTGCTATTAATGTCAAATTAATGTTACAAAATTGAAAAATGCAGGCTCAAGAACGTTTCGGTAACTGTTCACTTCTAAATATTGAAGATGCAATTAATAAGACAATTCAAGATGCAATTAATAAGACATTAGCCTCAATCATGTATGTATCTCCCTAAAATACATTCGAGATTCAATTTTCATCAGGATAATTTTATTTTAAATTTACTCAAAATTTGTTGCTATTTGGAAATATCTCTCGCAGAAAAGACATGAGAAAATCGCTCCAGCTGCGCTGTCGCGATTTTCTCATTTCTTTTCTGTTCGAGATATTTCCATAGCAACAAATCTTTCGTATTAAAATAAAATTATCCGGTGAAAATTGAACCTCTTATGTATTTACCCCCGACAATTTTACTCATGTATATATTATGACATATGAGTCAATGTTTTTCTCGGTTTTTGTCGATGTATGAGCGGATAAAATGAAACAAAATTTTTAGTGGATATTGTAATGTGATACCTCGTTCTCCATGACTACGTGCACATAAAACTTAAAAATTACAGTAGTCTGACAATACTTGTCAAATTTTATTAATTAACATAAAATACAAAATGAGTCGATTGATTTCGATTTTTTCATTCGCAAAATTGTCACATGTAATACCATAAGTGCACAAATTATTTCCAGAAATTTTTTTTAAGCTCACTAATGCATTAGTTGGCTTGTAAATCTGCCCGAGTCGCAGACGAGGGCAGATTTCCTCACGCTAACTAATGCATGAGTGTAAACGATAAAAAAAATTCGGAATTAATTTTTGTACGAATGGTATTCGGTAAGAAAATCGCACAACTCTTAATTGATGTTATATTTTATAAAATATTTAATAAATTATAATGACATTTTACTACTAGATATTTCCATTCTACATCTATCTTAGTTTTTCATCTATCTTACTCGACTTACACTTCTGCTTCCGTTGGAAACCAACAACAAACTACTTACAATCACTGTGTTTTTTATTTTAATTAGTTTTTCTGATATATTTGTTGGATTCATTTAATGTTACCAATTTTTCCAATAAATTAATTTTGACAACACCTTTCATTGTGACATCGGAAATATTTTAAATATTTTCAAAATATTTTCAAAAAATATTGATGTTGATCAATTGTAACTATAGCAACAAGCTTAAATGCGGCCATTCTATTGGTTGCTTAAATAGTTGTGCGATTTTCTTGTTAAATTGCACTTGAACTTGTTTTTTATATCGGATATTTTTGGATTTTATTACTCAAACGAGGTTTCCTTTTGGCAATTGATGTGCAATTTATCATGGCAATTTATCATGGCAATTCTTGTGCAATTGCATACGATAATTTTTTATTAATCTAGGAGCCTTTTATTTTATAATGTTGGTAGGCTGTGCTTTATGCTTTTGAATTTATTTCTAGTGCAAGCAGCAAAATTGTCCACCGGTAAAATTTTAACTATTAAAATACCGCGGATAAGTCTTCTTTTAACTAATTTAACAATGCAGACAAACAAGGGTAAGTTTACCACGCTTCACTACTTCAATTATTGCTCTAAACTAGCTGTCCACATTTTTGGGTATTTTTGTGAGATTAGTCCGCCAGGCTAACCGCCCGCTGATTCATGTATACTTTCAATTCAAACTACAAACCGTCTTAATTTGCTGTTTCGCCTTTGCGACAGTACATATTACAATGATCACCGATCATTGTAATATGTCCCCGATCACCCACCGAGCAAAGTAAGAATCATTCAACTAAACCCCAATGCTTGTTGTAACTTGATTTGGTTATTAAATATATGGCTGGGCGATTAAGCCCGAATAGCAAACGGCAGCCAGAGGATGCTCTTACAACTGGCGATCTGACGAAAAGAAGGAGGATGATGCAGGTGGATTCGCAATGCAACAAGTTGTTGAAATTCGGATTAAGTGATGACGACATCATAATTGACGATGACGATGATAAGGGAAACAAAAATTCAGTGATGGAGCCGCTTCCTTCACCAATTATTATAGGTGGCAAGTCTTTAAGTAAGTCACTAAAATTATAAGTTGAATTTAAATAGCTTCACAAATTGAGATATAAATTTACAAATGGACACATTGTTGCAAAATGCAAGCATGTTTTGAAGCTTAGCGGGTGTTTTCATATACATTTAAAAATGGTAGAAAAATGCATTGATTGAAAAAAGTACGATTGTTTGTTTTATAATATTAGCACGCGTACAAAAGTGAAATGATCGGAACATGACACATTTTCCTTGTTTGTAGAATACGCAAAGAAAGAAACTACTTTGGATCGTAGTAGCGACTCAGGCGATTTGAATGTGTCTAAAGATTTTCGCAAAGCGTTATTTTCAAATGCTACTACAACGAGTTTGCGATCAACGAATGCATGCAACAAAAGTGTTACTACAGAAACTTTGCAGAGTTTGGGACCATTCTACGACCTGCCAGCCCAGGTTCAAGTTATGTTTAAGAATTATCGAGGAATCGACTCATTATATGGTAATGAAATCAAACTGATATCTGATAGACAAATCAATTTCTGCATTAGAATTAAATAAATTGATTTTTTTTGCAGATTGGCAACACGAATGCCTCTCTATGCCACAAATTAAAGCCAAGGAAAACTTAGTTTCCGCGGTGCCTACAAGTGGAGGCAAGACACTTGTAACTTGTGTTCTATTTATCTTGCCCTTTGTGTCGATAGTCCAGGAGAAGGTTTGGGCACTTTCGCAATTCGCAGTCGAATTAAATTTTGTCGTGGAGGAATACGCCGGTAGTAAGGGCGGGTATACGCCACTAAAGCGAACGAGGAAAAATGTGATCTACGTTGCAACAATCGAAAAGTCCTCAAATCTAGTCAATAGTTTAATTGCTGAAGGTCGACTGAATGAACTGGGTTTAGTTGTTATAGACGAACTGCATCCGACTGGCGAAGCGCCTAAAGGAACGATTTTGGAGTCCTTAATCACTAAATTACTTTACATGGATGGTAGATTTGGTCGAGGAATAATTGTTTTGTCTCAGTTACCTCACGTTTTATTTTAGCAAATATTCAAATCGTGGGTATGAGCGCTACGATCGGCATTATTGACGAAGTCACAGCCTTCATGCATGCAGCAACATTTACTCGAGATTTTTGCCCGGTTAAACTAAACGAATATGTTAAATGCGGTCAATACATTGGTGAAGTAAACCCACTTCCAATTAAAAGAGAAGACTGGCCTATCAACAAGCGAACACGTAGATTTGAAGTAAGAATTATTAATTTAATTAAAGTAAGTTGACTGATAAAAATTTAGCAATCAGACGCAGCGACCCTGATAGATCCGGATATGATTGGTGCTCTCGGGTTGGAAGTCATCCCGGAAAAATCTTGCTTAATTTTCTGTTCTACGAAACTGAACTGCGGAAATGTAGCAGGAATGTACAAAAGGCTGTACAAAAAAAGCGGCTCATTGAGGAACTTGAACGTGATTTAGAAATCGACAACACTTTACGTCGATCTATCAAGTATGGTGTCGCTTATCATCATGCTGGTATAACGGTCGACGAGCGCCTTTTGATTGAAGAAACTTTTAGTGCTAAAACTCTTTGTATAATATGCTGCACGTCTACCTTAGCGGCAGGCATTAATCTACCGGTGGAACGGATAAGCAAATGAAATAACTTAAAAATGAAATTAAAAGATGCAAATGGTGGATAGAGCTGGAAGGGCGGGTTTTGAGAATAAAGGTGAAAGCTTTTTGGTGACCAGCCGAAACGGAGTAAAAACGATGCTCTTATCGCCTATGGATAAAGCTGAATCGGGATTCCATTTGTATGATTGCGTTGGATTGCGGCAAGTTTCACTTTTTGTTGGACAATTGATATTTTACTTACCATTCGTTGCGTTTCAGTCAACTTCTATTGTCGTGCATAAGTTTGGGAATAGCAAACAATGGAAAGCAACTATTAGATCTGATAAACTATAAGTTTATGTCACGCCAAAGAGACCAGTTGGAAGTTCTTCGTGATAGAGATAATATGTTGAAGGATTTGATTAAAATGGGTGCAATTCAGTCAGCCAAAGGAGAAGAAAATATCGGACCTCTAGGAGATATTACTTTCCTGAACATAAACATAAGCAATGGTGTGATAATTCCCACATTTAATAAATTATTGTCCAAATGCGTTTAGGTTGATGAAAAGTCAATAACGCCAGAAGGTACCAATAAGATCCAAATTTGTTCCACTTCAAAATTAGTTGTTACTGGATTAGGCCAAGCCTATATTCGCGGTGGATTTGAGGTATCCTGAGGTCGTTAATTGTTTGGCGATCTGGAAGATGCACAGAAATGCTTAGTTCTTAGGGATTCTTTGCATTTGCCTTATCTGGTAACTTCCAACGAAACTGCTGAAAACATGAGACCAAAAGTGGAAGTATATTTGAAAATTATTAGTAGATGTATTAGATTTAATTTAATTTAGTTTTTACGCGATTCAAATTTCAGTTGGATAAATTGGACAATACTCAAATAACTACCGCCAGGACGCTTGGTTTCAGTGAAGCGGTGTTGTGAAACTGATGTGCGGTACTCTTGTTAAAGTAAACGATTAAATCTTTGTTAACTGTACACAATGCTAATTGTATAATTTTTTGAGCATTCCGAGGATTACTTTTAACCGCTTCTGTTCGGCACTTATTTTATACGATCTGTTGAGTGGCAAGGAAATTAGCAAAGTGGCGATAAAGTTTGAAGTAAGTCGAGGCATGGTGCAGATCCTAATGAATAATACTGCCAGTTTCGCATCCAATGTAGTAAATTTTTGCGATCAGTTTGAAAAGTTCTGGGTATTTTCGGATTTGTTCAAGGGGCTCATAAAAAAAGCCTGACTGATAGCTGTTTCAAAGATCTCAATCCGTTGATGGACCTACTTTTGGTGAAACAAGTATTTACTTTTTTTTAAATTTAACTATTTTGTTGATTCGCTTGTTTTGTAGGGTCGTGCAAAACAAGTATAAAAAGCAGGTTTCAAAACCATCCAAAACATTGCAAAGACAGATGCTGAGAAACTTTAGTATCGAAAATTGATTTCACGCCAACACGCGTTGCTATTCAACTAATTGCTGCTGCCCAGGTAAATATGACATATAATTAGAATTACAATACCCATAATTTTGTTTAATTGGATTGTCAGATGATCCTTTTTGAAAAAGTAGAGAATCTACGAGAAGGTGCTGATGCTCTTTATGCTGATTAATTTAGCAGTAATTTTTGTTTTAAGCAATTTTATTTACATGTGATTTTAGTTGATAATGAGTGAGAAGACTGAAATCATCTGTTATTGTCTCATATTTTTGTATTTGTCAAATTAGATCTTTAAAATATGTTGTAATAATAAATAATATTTTATAACCCACTCCTTACTTTATACTTTACTAGAAGTTTACTAGAATAGGCAATAGAGGCCGCCACTCGAACATCAACACTGTGCCATCTATTAAATTTAAAAGTGAACAGCGAAAATTGTACGTAGAGCGCTTGCGTGGTGCATATGGTGACCCTCATTGTAAACGCTGTTGCCATTGACGTAGCAGATGCCGATTGCTAATACTGAAGTATCAAATTTTGTGTCTTCCTAAACAAAACAAATTAAACTTACAAACGTGCGTTATTTGCAACTAATGGCAGATCGTACTCTTCGTTTAAGTGTAGTGCGTACGAATCAATCAAACATGCAGACAGGCCACGTGGAGATGGAATCTTACACAAATACTGAGCTCGCTGATATGCATTTTGTGTTTGGACAAGTTGACGCCAAAAAAGCAGACGAGTTATACAAAAAAAAGTTTTCCGCTCGTTGTCACCCGGGTCACGCCATCTTTTCTGCAGTTGACGGATGCTTGCGCGAAACGGGTTTGTTACAAGCACAACCAAGCAACTTAACATCGACTCCTGGTACTACTACGACTCCAAGGACGAAAGTAGAAGAGATGCATAGGATGGTATAACTAATACGCCAGGTACGATTGCAGTTCTACAAATGGTTTGTTAATCGTTGCGCTGAGAATCCCCAATTCAATTCGGTGGTAATGTCTGGCCACAAAGCAAAACTAAGTCGATTTTTACTTCTCTCGCAGTGGAAGTATTGTATTTATGAAAATATTATTTTACTGCTTGAATATTACTCGGATTTCTTTCAAAATTGGATTCCAGTAGTAATTTTAACTTATTTAACTTATCATTATTTCTTAATTAAATTGAAATTAGGCTAGAACCCACATATCACAATTGTAACGTTTAATGCACCCCTTAGAGTTTGATTTGTCCGATCTTTCAAATTAGTTTTCTAATATTAAATTGATTCATAATTTCAACTAGTTTATTCAAAAATAGACTAGAATCCTCAATTCATGTTTTTAACCTTTAACACACTTCTTACACTAAAAGAATTACTTCAAACTTTGAGTTATATTGTTAATTTTAAATCTTGCTTCAAATAGTTTCATTAAAATAGAGTACCTACAACACATTTATCACTATGTAATCTCTTCATACACACGTTTCAACTTTATCGCTTAGATTTGTTTCAAATTTGTTTCCTAGTTAATTTTTTATTGTTGTAAGATTTAGTCAAGTATAATAAGGTCATAATAGAAAAATGAAAATAATAGTGTCATAATGAAAAAATGCATATCAGCGAGCTCAGCATTTGAATAAGATTAATAAATCCAAGTAATATTATATAAATAAATTAATTAATCCGAGTAATATTCAAGCATTAAAATAATATTTTCATAAATACAATACTTCCACTGCGAGAGAAGTAAAAATCGACTTAGTTTTGCATTGTGGCAAAACATTACCACCGAATTGAATTGGGGATTCTCAGCGCAACGATTAACAAACCATTTGTAG
>OY744573.1:87960-150890 GCA_963556235.1 Cryptophagus acutangulus | reverse complement strand
CAAAAAAAAGTTTTCCGCTCGTTGTCACCCGGGTCACGCCATCTTTTCTGCAGTTGACGGATGCTTGCGCAAAACGGGTTTGTTACAAGCACAACCAAGCAACTTAACATCGACTCCTGGTACTACTACGACTCCAAGGACCGAAAGTAGAAGAGATGCATAGGATGGTATAACTAATACGCCAGGTACGATTGCAGTTCTACAAATGGTTTGTTAATCGTTGCGCTGAGAATCCCCAATTCAATTCGGTGGTAATGTCTGGCCACAAAGCAAAACTAAGTCGATTTTTACTTCTCTCGCAGTGGAAGTATTGTATTTATGAAATATTATTTTACTGCTTGAATATTACTCGGATTTCTTTCAAAATTGGATTCCAGTAGTAATTTTAACTTATTTAACTTATCATTATTTCTTAATTAAATTGAAATTAGGCTAGAACCCACATATCACAATTGTAACGTTTAATGCACCCCTTAGAGTTTGATTTGTCCGATCTTTCAAATTAGTTTTCTAATATTAAATTGATTCATAATTTCAACTAGTTTATTCAAAAATAGACTAGAATCCTCAATTCATGTTTTTAACCTTTAACACACTTCTTACACTAAAAGAATTACTTAAAACTTTGAGTTATATTGTTAATTTTAAATCTTGCTTCAAATAGTTTCATTAAAATAGAGTACCTACAACACATTTATCACTATGTAATCTCTTCATACACACGTTTCAACTTTATCGCTTAGATTTGTTTCAAATTTGTTTCCTAGTTAATTTTTTATTGTTGTAAGATTTATTCAAGTGTAATAAGGTCATAATAGAAAAATGAAAATAATAGTGTCATAATGAAAAAATGCATATCAGCGAGCTCAGCATTTGAATAAGATTAATAAATCCAAGTAATATTATATAAATAAATTAATTAATCCGAGTAATATTCAAGCATTAAAATAATATTTTCATAAATACAATACTTCCACTGCGAGAGAAGTAAAAATCGACTTAGTTTTGCATTGTGGCAAAACATTACCACCGAATTGAATTGGGGATTCTCAGCGCAACGATTAACAAACCATTTGTAGAACTGCAATCGTACCTGGCGTATTAGTTATTCCATCCTATGCATCTCTTCTACTTTCGTCCTTGGAGTCGTAGTAGTACCAGGAGTCGATGTTAAGTTGCTTGGTTGTGCTTGTAACAAACCCGTTTCGCGCAAGCATCCGTCAACTGCAGAAAAGATGGCGTGACCCGGGTGACAACGAGCGGAAAACTTTTTTTTGTATAACTCGTCTGCTTTTTTGGCGTCAACTTGTCCGAACACAAAATGCATATCAGCGAGCTCAGTATTTGTGTAAGATTCCATCTCCACGTGGCCTGTCTGCATGTTTGATTGATTCGTACGCACTACACTTAAACGAAGAGTACGATCTGCCATTAGTTGCAAATAACGCACGTTTGTAAGTTTAATTTGTTTTGTTTAGGAAGACACAAAATTTGATACTTCAGTATTAGCAATCGGCATCTGCTACGTCAATGGCAACAGCGTTTACAATGAGGGTCACCATATGCACCACGCAAGCGCTCTACGTACAATTTTCGCTGTTCACTTTTAAATTTAATAGATGGCACAGTGTTGATGTTCGAGTGGCGGCCTCTATTGCCTATTCTAGTAAACTTCTAGTAAAGTATAAAGTAAGGAGTTGGTTATAAAATATTATTTATTATTACAACATATTTTAAAGATCTAATTTGACAAATACAAAAATATGAGACAATAACAGATGATTTCAGTCTTCTCACTCATTATCAACTAAAATCACATGTAAATAAAATTGCTTAAAACAAAAATTACTGCTAAATTAATCAGCATAAAGAGCATCAGCACCTTCTCGTAGATTCTCTACTTTTTCAAAAAGGATCATCTGACAAACCAATTAAACAAAATTATGGGTATTGTAATTCTAATTATATGTCATATTTACCTGGGCAGCAGCAATTAGTTGAATAGCAACGCGTGTTGGCGTGAAATCAATTTTCGATACTAAAGTTTCTCAGCATCTGTCTTTGCAATGTTTTGGATGGTTTTGAAACCTGCTTTTTATACTTGTTTTGCACGACCCTACAAAACAAGCGAATCAACAAAATAGTTAAATTTAAAAAAAAGTAAATACTTGTTTCACCAAAAGTAGGTCCATCAACGGATTGAGATCTTTGAAACAGCTATCAGTCAGTCTTTTTTTATGAGCCCCTTGAACAAATCCGAAAATACCCAGAACTTTTCAAACTGATCGCAAAAATTTACTACATTGGATGCGAAACTGGCAGTATTATTCATTAGGATCTGCACCATGCCTCGACTTACTTCAAACTTTATCGCCACTTTGCTAATTTCCTTGCCACTCAACAGATCGTATAAAATAAGTGCCGAACAGAAGCGGTTAAAAGTAATCCTCGGAATGCTCAAAAAATTATACAATTAGCATTGTGTACAGTTAACAAAGATTTAATCGTTTACTTTAACAAGAGTACCGCACATCAGTTTCACAACACCGCTTCACTGAAACCAAGCGTCCTGGCGGTAGTTATTTGAGTATTGTCCAATTTATCCAACTGAAATTTGAATCGCGTAAAAACTAAATTAAATTAAATCTAATACATCTACTAATAATTTTCAAATATACTTCCACTTTTGGTCTCATGTTTTCAGCAGTTTCGTTGGAAGTTACCAGATAAGGCAAATGCAAAGAATCCCTAAGAACTAAGCATTTCTGTGCATCTTCTAGATCGCCAAACAATTAACGACCTCAGGATACCTCAAATCCACCGCGAATATAGGCTTGGCCTAATCCAGTAACAACTAATTTTGAAGTGGAACAAATTTGGATCTTATTGGTACCTTCTGGCGTTATTGACTTTTTATCAACCTAAACGCATTTGAACAATAATTTATTAAATGTGGGAATTATCACACCATTGCTTATGTTTATGTTCAGGAAAGTAATATCTCCTAGAGGTCCGATATTCTCTTCTCCTTTGGCTGACTGAATTGCACCCATTTTAATCAAATCCTTCAACATATTATCTCTATCACGAAGAACTTCCAACTGGTCTCTTTGGCGTGACATAAACTTATAGTTTATCAGATCTAATAGTTGCTTTCCATTGTTTGCTATTCCCAAACTTATGCACGACAATAGAAGTTGACTGAAACGCAACGAATGGTAAGTAAAATATCAATTGTCCAACAAAAAGTGAAACTTGCCGCAATCCAACGCAATCATACAAATGGAATCCCGATTCAGCTTTATCCATAGGCGATAAGAGCATCGTTTTTACTCCGTTTCGGCTGGTCACCAAAAAGCTTTCACCTTTATGCTCAAAACCCGCCCTTCCAGCTCTATCCACCATTTGCATCTTTTAATTTCATTTTTAAGTTATTTCATTTGCTTATCCGTTCCACCGGTAGATTAATGCCTGCCGCTAAGGTAGACGTGCAGCATATTATACAAAGAGTTTTAGCACTAAAAGTTTCTTCATTCAAAAGGCGCTCGTCGACCGTTATACCAGCATGATGATAAGCGACACCATACTTGATAGATCGACGTAAAGTGTTGTCGATTCCTAAATCACGTTCAAGTTCCTCAATGAGCCGCTTTTTTTGTACAGCCTTTTGTACATTCCTGCTACATTTCCGCAGTTCAGTTTCGTAGAACAGAAAATTAAGCAAGATTTTTCCGGGATGACTTCCAACCCGAGAGCACCAATCATATCCGGATCTATCAGGGTCGCTGCGTCTGATTGCTAAATTTTGATCAGTCAACTTACTTTAATTAAATTAATAATTCTTACTTCAAATCTACGTGTTCGCTTGTTGATAGGCCAGTCTTCTCTTTTAATTGGAAGTGGGTTTACTTCACCAATGTATTGACCGCATTTAACATATTCGTTTAGTTTAACCGGGCAAAAATCTCGAGTAAATGTTGCTGCATGCATGAAGGCTGTGACTTCGTCAATAATGCCGATCGTAGCGCTCATACCCACGATTTGAATATTTGCTAAAATAAAACGTGAGGTAACTGAGACAAAACAATTATTCCTCGACCAAATCTACCATCCATGTAAAGTAATTTAGTGATTAAGGACTCCAAAATCGTTCCTTTAGGCGCTTCGCCAGTCGGATGCACTTCGTCTATAACAACTAAACCCAGTTCATTCAGTCGACCTTCAGCAATTAAACTATTGACTAGATTTGAGGACTTTTCGATTGTTGCAACGTAGATCACATTTTTCCTCGTTCGCTTTAGTGGCGTATACCCGCCCTTACTACCGGCGTATTCCTCCACGACAAAACTTAATTCGACTGCGAATTGCGAAAGTGCCCAAACCTTCTCCTGGACTATCGACACAAAGGGCAAGATAAATAGAACATAAGTTACAAGTGTCTTGCCTCCACTTGTAGGCACCGCGGAAATTAAGTTTTCCTTGGCTTTAATTTGTGGCATAGAGAGGCATTCGTGTTGCCAATCTGCAAAAAAAATCAATTTATTTAATTCTAATGCAGAAATTGATTTGTCTATCAGATATCAGTTTGATTTCATTACCATATAATGAGTCGATTCCTCGATAATTCTTAAACATAACTTGAACCTGGGCTGGCAGGTCGTAGAATGGTCCCAAACTCTGCAAAGTTTCTGTAGTAACACTTTTGTTGCATGCATTCGTTGATCGCAAACTCGTTGTAGTAGCATTTGAAAATAACGCTTTGCGAAAATCTTTAGACACATTCAAATCGCCTGAGTCGCTACTACGATCCAAAGTAGTTTCTTTCTTTGCGTATTCTACAAACAAGGAAAATGTGTCATGTTCCGATCATTTCACTTTTGTACGCGTGCTAATATTATAAAACAAACAATCGTACTTTTTTCAATCAATGCATTTTTCTACCATTTTTAAATGTATATGAAAACACCCGCTAAGCTTCAAAACATGCTTGCATTTTGCAACAATGTGTCCATTTGTAAATTTATATCTCAATTTGTGAAGCTATTTAAATTCAACTTATAATTTTAGTGACTTACTTAAAGACTTGCCACCTATAATAATTGGTGAAGGAAGCGGCTCCATCACTGAATTTTTGTTTCCCTTATCATCGTCAATTATAATGTCGTCATCACTTAATCCGACTTTCAACGACTTGTTGCATTGCGAATCCACCTGCGTCATCCTCAGCTTAATCGCCCAGCCATATATTTAATAACCAAATCAAGTTACAACAAGCATTGGGGTTTAGTTGAATGATTCTTACTTTGCTCGGTGGGTGATCGGGGACGTTCCAAGGAACTCTGCGACACAGATCGAAAGCGACTCGTGGGCTGTTCACTTCCTGAAACTGATTATCATTGTAATATGTACTGTCGCAAAGGCGAAACAGCAAATTAAGACGGTTTGTAGTTTGAATTGAAAGTATACATGAATCAGCGGGCGGTTAGCCTGGCGGACTAACCTCACAAAAATACCCAAAAATGTGGACAGCTAGTTTAGAGCAATAATTGAAGTAGTGAAGCGTGGTAAACTTACCCTTGTTTGTCTGCATTGTTAAATTAGTTAAAAGAAGACTTATCCGCGATATTTTAATAGTTAAAATTTTACCGGTGGACAATTTTGCTGCTTGCACTAGAAATAAATTCAAAAGCATAAAGCACAGCCTACCAACATTATAAAATAAAAGGCTCCTAGATTAATAAAAAATTATCGTATGCAATTGCACAAGAATTGCCATGATAAATTGCACATCAATTGCCAAAAGAAAACCTCGTTTGAGTAATAAAATCCAAAAATATCCGATATAAAAACAAGTTCAAGTGCAATTTAACAAGAAAATCGCACAACTATTTAACCAACCTATAGAATGGCCGCATTTAAGCTTGTTGCTATAGTTACAATTGATCAACATCAATATTTTTTGAAAATATTTTGAAAATATTTAAAATATTTCCGATGTCACAATGAAAGGTGTTGTCAAAATTAATTTATTGGAAAAATTGGTAACATTAAATGAATCCAACAAATATATCAGAAAAACTAATTAAAATTAAAAACACAGTGATTGTAAGTAGTTTGTTGTTCGTTTCCAACGGAAGCAGAAGTGTAAGTCGAGTAAGATAGATCAAAAACTAAGATAGATGTAGAATGGAAATATTTAGTAGTAAAATGTCATTATAATTTATTAAATATTTTATAAAATATAACATCAATTAAGAGTTGTGCGATTTTCTTACCGAATACCATTCGTACAAAAATTAATTCCGAAATTTTTTTATCGCTTACACTCATGCATTAGTTAGCGTGAGGAAATCTGCCTTCGTCTGCGACTCGGGCAGATTTACAAGCCAACTAATGCATTCGTGAGCTTAAAAAATTTGTCTGGAAATAATTTGTGCACTTATGGTATTACATGTGACAATTTTGCGAATGAAAAAATCGAAATCAATCGACTCATTTTGTATTTTATGTTAATTAATAAAATTTGACAAGTATTGTCAGACTACTGTAATTTTTAAGTTTTATGTGCACGTAGTCATGGAGAACGAGGTATCACATTACAATATCCACTAAATATCCACTAAAAATTTTGTTTCATTTTATCCGCTCATACATCGACAAAAACCGAGAAAAACATTGACTCATATGTCATAATATATACATGAGTAAAATTGTCGTATGTAATACCATAAGTGCATTCAGAATTATCAATCAAAATTTACTCGAATTGTATAAACGAAATCTCGCGCTTTGCGCTCGTGGGATTTCCAAGCAACACGATTGAGTTTATAAAAATGAGAGTAAATTTGTGATAATTCTGAATACACGAATGGTATTCGGTAGATTATTTCATGAAAAACGAACTTTATTGTAAATTATTTAATTTTTATGTAGTAGTTTAATTTTTGAATTTAAATTGCAATGCTTTCGCGCCATGTATTAGCGCCATCTGTTGGTGCGCGCGAGGAAAGAAGAAGAACTTCGAACGTGCTCACGAAAGGGTGCAGGTGAAAAATAAAGAGTTTTATGAATCAACAATCATCGGTGATATTTAATTAAATAAACCCACATAACCGCCGGAGATCCATCCCACAGTTTCAGAAGAGGGATCAGCCACTGATATTTTTGTGAAAAGTTTTGTTTTTGGGCGCTTTTGTGAAGTGAGTTTAAAATGTCGCAGCACGGCGATGATTTCGGCAATCCAGGGGGTAGTTCTCCAGCCCCTGCCGATGTAACTGCTCAAGTGAACATAAACGATATCATTTCCATGACGGTACGTGCTTTACTCGTGCAGCAACAGCTTAGTCCCGAGGCCCACCAGCCGATCGAGCAACCACGTGCACCAAAGTTTAAAAATAGTGAAATCGCTGCTCTTCTCCCGGAATTTAGTGGTCATGGGGACGACGTACTAAACTGGCTTCAGCGAGTGGATGCTGTTCAGGCGATATACCAAGTGTCGGATCAAGCTATGCAACTTATCGGCATGGGAAAGTTAACTGGACAGGCAAAACAGTGGTATAATTCGAAATTGGACTATGTCATCATGCCCTGGAGCTTGCTGAAAACCGAGATGATCACTATGTTCGATAGCAGACCGAATAGAGTAACCTTAATGAGGAATATCGAGGCCAGGAAATGGAAGAAAAACGAAGAATTTTCAAGTTATTTTACAAACAAAGTGATGCTGTGCAACAAAGCGGGTATGCCCGAAGATGATATAATAGATTATGTGATCGATGGTCTTGCTAATCCGAGCTTACAAAGTCAAGCTCGAATGAGGAATTTTACTAGTTTGACAGACTTACTGACGACTATGAAAAGCGTTACTTGCGAGGATCGTGGCGCTTCGTCCGCGAACTTCAGTGTTGCCAACCCTAGGCTCCGAAGCACACCTAACCCCAATTCAGTCAGAGATTCTGCACCATTACCTCAAACCTGGAGAGAATTACGATGTTTCAATTGCAATCTTTCTGGCCACAGGGCAACGGAATGCAGAAGGCCGAAAAGGGAACCCGGCTCGTGTTTTAGATGCGGTTCCAGTGGACACCTTCTCCGAAACTGTCCACAGCGTGATCGTTCAGAGACTGTCCAAGCCGACTCTACTACACATTTAGTCGCGAAAGATTGGGTGCCAGCTCGAAGGGTTCCAATTGATGTAACATTTTTGAAGTCAGATAAGTATGCTGCCACCTTCGATGCATTTATTGATTTAGGAAGTCCTGTTTCATTTTTGAGAATTGACGTTGTACCTGATGAATTAATCGAGCCTGTAATAAATAATGAAGAGTTTGTCGGTATGAACAATAGCAAAATTGAATTGCTTGGCTCGCTTAAGGCAACAGTTTCAACGAATAATATTAGTTTACTTGTTCAATTTTATGTGATTCCCGTAAACTCTATGAGTAACTCATGTTTATTAGGTAGAGATGTTCTTTGTGACGTAAATGTGAAATTAACCGTTGATCGAGGTATAGTAACTTTTGAATCCGTAAAAGTAAATAATAACTTTGTTGAAAATGAAGTATTACGTGTAGATGTTTTTGATTATGAGGAAAAGCTAATTCATTTGGATGCAGATATCAACAAGAACTTAGATTTTTCGACAAAAAACATTATTGAACAAAATTTAATTCAGAATTATGTGAAGCCTGAGAGACCTGTGAACCCACTTACCGATCTTCAAATGAAAATCGTGGTTAAACCCGATCATGTACCTTTTTATTTCTTACCGCGTAGATTATCTCACTCTGATCAGGTCGAAGTCAATAAAATGCTTAACGATCTCATGGAGAGAGGAGTGATTCGTAAAAGTTCGTCTCAGTATAGTTCACCGATTGTTTTAGTACGGAGAAAATCTGGTAAACTTAGACTGTGCGTCGATTTTCGCGAACTCAATAAACTTACTGCACGGGACAATTTCCCAATCCCATTAATAGACGACCAGATCGAACGCTTAAGAAATAAGAAATACTTTTCGAGATTAGACCTTAAAGACGCGTTTCACCACGTAGTCATTGAAAACGACTCTATTAAATTTACAAGCTTTGTTACGCCACTCGGGCAATACGAGTACCTCAAGATGCCTTTTGGACTGAAAAATAGCCCTGCAGTTTTTATGAGATTTGTTAACACCGCTTTTAGATCTCTTCTTGACGAAGGTAAAGTTATAATTTACGTAGACGATATACTCATTGCAACAGAAACCGTTGAAGAAAATATTAATATATTAAACGAGGTATACGACGTTTTAGTTTCAAACCATTTTACGTTAAAATTAGACAAATGCAGTTTTGTAATGGAAGATATAATTTTCTTAGGTTATTATATTAACAAAGACGGAATTCGCCCAAGTCAAGAAAATATAAATTCAGTCATCAATTTTCCAATTCCAAAAAATTCCAGAATGCTACATAGTTTTTTAGGCCTTGCATCTTACTTTCGGCGATTCATCAATAATTTCGCTATTTTGAGTAAACCGTTATACGATTTGTTGAAACAAACCAAGGACCAGAAAGAATTCACTTTCTGTGAGACTGAACTCAGTTGTTTTGAGAATATTAAATCACTTTTAGTTTCCGCTCCAGTATTACGAGTTTATTCTCCATTGCTAGAAACCCAACTTCATTGTGATGCCAGCTCTTTCGGATTTGCATCAATTCTTCTTCAAAAACAGTCGGACGGACATTTCCATCCCGTTATTTTCTTTAGTAAACGTACTACTCCAGCAGAATCGAAGTATCATAGTTTTGAACTCGAAGCTCTATGTATTGTCTACTCGCTGCAGAGGTTCCGAATCTATTTGAAAGGAATTAATTTTCGGATTGTCACAGATTGTAACAGCCTCAAACAGACCTTAGAAAAGAAAGACGTGAATCCCCGTATATTACGTTGGACACTTATATTTCAGGAATTTGATTATACTCTTGAGCACCGAAAAGCTGAACGCATGCAGCACGTTGACGCGTTAAGCCGCTGTCTTTTAGTTCATTCGATTTATGCCGTAGAAAATACTTTAGAGAGAAACTTGAGTATCATGCAGGAAAAGGACCCTAATATTGTTAAGATCCGCGAAGATCTAATGAAAACTGAAAGTTCATTTTTCGAGCTACGCGATGGTCTCGTTTATCGCAAATTGAATGATAATCTTTTATTCTATGTACCACATTCCTTAAGAAATAACGTTGTAAGAACATGTCATGACAGTGTTGGTCATGTAGGTACCGATAAGACTTGCAAATTAATCCTCCAAACGTATTGGTTTCCGAGCTTAAGATTGTTTGTCAAGGATTACATTAGTAATTGCTTAGAATGTATAATGTTTTCCTCTACGTCTGGAAAAGCACCAGGTGTGTTACACCCAATTCCTAAAGGTGATGTACCTTTCGATACACTTCACGTGGATCATTATGGCCCTCTTGAGAAAACCGGAAAGCGTTATCGGTATGTGTTTGAAGTCATTGATGCCTTCTCTAAATTTGTGAAATTTTATCCTTGTCGTACTACAAATGCACAAGAAACAATTAAACATCTTACTAATTACTTTTGTACGTACAGTCGACCTTGCCGTATAATAGCTGATCGCGGTTCAAATTTTAGATCGGAAGAATTTAAGGATTTCTTGGAGAAATTCAACATCAAACTTATTTTAATTGCCGCAGGTACGCCTAAGGCAAACGGGCAGATAGAGTGAGTGAATAGAATCTTACGACCAATGATTTCAAAATTAACACCGGATTTGGACAAGTGGGATCGCGTATTAAATGACGTAGAATTTGCTTTAAATAACACATATTGTAGACCCATTGGTAATTCACCTTCGGTATTATTGTTTGGTATACACCAAAAAGGTAAAGTTTCAGACCCCCTAAAAGAATATTTAGATTCCGTTGTCGATTATAAGCGCGATTTAGGCGAAATTCGAAAGATAGCTAGTGATAAAATAGTTTCATTACAAAATTATAATAAAAAGTATTATGATAATAAACATAAACCACCTCAGATTTATAAAGTAGGTGATTTCGTCGTACGAACAAACATTGACGTCACGCCTGGCGTAAATAAGAAGCACTTACCTCTTTTTAAGGGACCTTATGTAATTTCTAAAGTCTTGCCACACGACAGGTATCTAGTAGAAGATATAACTGGATTCCAGGTGACTCAAAGGCCATATAAAAGTGTTCTTGACTCTTCAAATTTAAGACCGTGGATAAATTCCCAATCAATGTAATTGATTACTTATTTGTTTTTGTTGAATTATTTATGTTTTATGGCTAAACTTATGTACTTTTCTTATGTTCGATTATCGAATTTATGTATCATTATGCTTTATTTACTTATGTCTTATGATGAAACAATTATGTATTCTTATGTTTGATTTAGGTGTGAGAGTTATGTTTGTCTGTCATTTATGTTGTACTATTGAACTTATGTATTTCTACTTATGTTAACTTAATTGTAATTAATGCGTAGATCAAGGCCGATCTATTGTCAGGTTGGCCGAACTGTAGTAGTTTAATTTTTGAATTTAAATTGCAATGCTTTCGCGCCATGTATTAGCGCCATCTGTTGGTGCGCGCGAGGAAAAAAGAAGAACTTCGAACGTGCTCACGAAAGGGTGCAGGTGAAAAATAAAGAGTTTTATGAATCAACAATCATCGGTGATATTTAATTAAATAAACCCACATAACCGCCGGAGATCTATCCCACATTTATAAACATTTATAATAAAAGTACAATTATTTGGATTATTAAAAACATTGCTAGCATATCTAGAATAATTTATATCTAGCATATCTGTAAAATAAATAAAATCTGACAATACAATAAAATGACACATTGTGGAATAAAATCAAATCTTTTAGTCATGGTTTACTATGATTAATTAGGAAGCGAAACACCAAAACGATAATACACTGTATTAGTGATGACGTAGCCACGAAATTTTTGTTGGAGTAAAACTGACTATTGAGTCAAACAAATAACTGTCAAGAGGAAGTGTCAATAGTATCAACCTACATCGAACATTCATATTAATGTTTTAAAAAAGTTTATGTTCCGTTTTAAGATGTTTACTTGCTAAATTGGTATAAGGTAAGTAAACCAATTGATATTGTTTGTTTGCTTAATGTTTTTATTCAACGTTTTATTTTGATTTTTGATTCATCGACGCATTCGACGTAAGCCAATTTTCGATCTAGTTGTTTGTGTGACCCAGAAGTTAGATTTACTCCATTCAAAAATACGTCACACTAATACAGCGCATTCAATGCGTGTTGAATTATCGTTGGGTGTTTCGATCTAAGTTTCATGTTAAAACAACTGAAATATGTGTATTTGCCGTTGAATGAAATAATCAATTTATTATTATAAATTGTAATATTATTGAAAATGTAAGCAAATGCCATTTTTACTTATATTTATAATTTTATTTTGTATAAATATTGTCACGATTTACGCGACTGGGGAACGTAGCGGGTTCGAATTTCAATAAATTAGTCGAGAGGCCAGTGTTAAAATGATATTTTTGCAATTTGCGATTAAAATGACATCTTTTTAGTTGCTATTTTTGATGTTGAAACAGCCTACTTTTTTTTATTGTTCTAAAAAAAGCGTGAAAAAAAGACTTTTTTTCACTCTTTTTCTACTTTTTTTCACTCTTTTTACTTTTTTTCATTATTTTAAAAATTGCTAAAAACGTGGCAAAAAGTTATAAAACCGCAATGTTTTATTTATTAACAATATTAATTGTACAATTAGTAAGAATATTTAACTAAACAGAAACATATAAGCAACATTTCCATTAAATTTGAGTTAGTAAACACTTCTGTTTGATTTGAATTATGTGAAGGAAGCTGTTTGATTTTTCGTTCCTAGGGGCGATTTCAATTGTTTTATCAATGCTTGCTCTAATTAATAACAAATTAAGCTTGAATCAAGCAACCGATTGTCATCTGATTATTAACTAATATTTAATATTTTTTTATTTTAATTAAAAATTGCAAAAAATAGTGTATACAACACGAGCAAAATAAGTTATTTTTTCACTTCTCGTATTGTCCAACTCGGCTGACGCCTCGTTGGACAAATTTACGACTCGTGAAAAAATAACTTACATTTTGCTACTTGTTGTATAAATAACTATTATTAATTCACGTATTGATCCCCGCACATTAGAGTATTAATTTACTTACATCATTATGGGTCCTAGCGGCAACGAGCGGAGGGCAATGGTCATCTTGGCACTTGGTCTTCTATAGGTATTTCTCTGACACCAGTTCGCGACGCGTTTATTAAATTTGGATAGACCTATATGTTTCGATCCTCAAAAACAGACTAACTCTCTTTTGTATTACAATAATTATTGTTACTTTGCAATTTGTGTCAGCTCAGCGTTCGATCGGTCATGCCGTTCGATCACCTTGCTGGCACCTCAGCTCGTGTTGCTTTTCCGGTGTCTTCGATAGCGTGAGATTCATGTAATCGCTGATAAAGCGAATCATTTGTTATTTGCTTAATGCCAAATAATTCCACAATAATTTGAGTCTTGACATATGCCCTCCCTTCGAAGCGCTGGGCTCACAGTGCTACCTGAAAATGAGAGATGAATTTTTTTTTTTGTTATGAATTTGAACAATAAGTGTACCAATAATGCCGATAATAAATGTACCAATTTGTTTAGTTTAGTCCCTAAGTTCTGGTAACTGTTGCATTGGCAATTACCAGATAACATAAACAGATGTGGGCACTTGAAAAGGTCAGACCAAGCGTCGTACAATTCTTGTAATTTCTTATTACTATTTACGTCTAACACCCCCTTAAAACGCCCGATTGTTGGGCGTAATGTCTCCGGCTGAGCTCGTCGAGGCCACGCGTCTTTTCCAGGAGTTTTCCGAGGCGTCGGTCCGGGAGGGTGCTTTCCCAGTGCTAGGCGCCGAAGCCGATGTTTCGGCATTGGCTAGCGATGTTTTGGCATTGGCTGGCGATGCTTCGGCATCCTGCGCGGTTTTGGCCATCCCGACGCCTTCCGTTGCGTCTAGCGGTGGTGCTGCCGTTGATCCGGCTCCCCGGATTTATCGGACGGAGCTCGATTGGGTGCCATTTGTTCCACCGGTCGAGGAAGTGGTTGTCCTACCAACCAAGGACGAGGACGTTCTGTCGTCCGAGGGGGCAGAAGCCCTGCCGACCGCGGAAGGCAACATTCCGCCGGAGATGCCCGGCTTTTCCGTGGGCGCTCCCTCGGCATTGCCGACGGTGGAGGAGGATGATGATGATGATGATGCGGTGGTCCTACCGGAGATGCCCGGCCTTTCCCTGGGCGCTTCCTCGGCATTGCCGACGGTGGAGGAGGATGATGATGATGATGATGCGGGGGTCCTACCGGAGATGCCCGTACAATCCCTCGGTTCTTCCGGCATTGATTCCCTTCCTTATCGGGTTCGAGCGCGCTTAGACGCGCATGGACGACCCGGACGGCGCCTAATGCTGGTCTCCGAGAGTGGTGCTCCGGTGACTCCCAGCCTTGGTTCGCTGGTTGTGACCCGTGTGCCGACAGTGGTCCCATCGTCGGTGAGGGCCACCTATTCCGGACTCCAGGACCGGATCAGTCCCGATGCGTGCTGGGATTGCGGCCAGTTTGGCCACTTGAGGCGGGATTGCCCGAACGAGCGGCTTCCATTTTGTTCGCGGTGTGGTTTTCGCGGGAGGTCGTGGCGGCAATGCATGTGCCCGGGGGCCGTGCAAAGCCGTCAGCGTGGGGGTCGCTCCTAGTCGAGTGGACCACCCCTGTCGTTGCCGGAATTTTTCGACCGGCCCATGAATCGGTGTTTTTGATGCGGCCGGCTATCCTGTTAGCGTTTGGCTTGCGACGGTTATCCCGTCGCCTTTTGCTCCAGGTGTGGAAAGGTCGGCATCCTGAGCCGAAATTGCCCGTGTCCGCCGTTGCTCGAGAGGAGTCGGCGCTGATTCGGTATTTTGTTAATGCGATAGTTAATAAATCATTTATATAAGTGAGTGTCGTTTAATTTATATTAGCCCTATTCTCTGGTACCCTGACATACTAACCTGACAATTAATTTACCTTATTAAAACTAATCCTAACAATTAAATAACCCTTATTGGATATAAATCTGCTAGTACTACTAAAACTAGCCTAACAATTACTAAAACTAACCTAACCATTACATTCGACGATTCTAACCTGATTTTCTCTTTATTAACCTAAAACTACCCTCTTTTCACATCCCCCTACTATTTTAATTTGTCTGCGAGTCCGTTTTTTGTTGATGCCATGTCCCGAATATAAAAATTGCTTATTAGTACTATGATTCTCTGTTTACTTTCTTTTATACAATTAAATTTCATTTTCTCTTTAAAACTCTTAAATTCTCTATTCTGCGCGCTTACGGTCGCGTCCAAGGTCCGGTTTCACATCACCCATCTATTACTTATCTGCTTATGTAATAGACCGATGACGAATACCTTCCCCTAGATTTTGTCCGTCTGACGTGGGCACCCGTTTACCCCCCGGGCACCTGCAGGGCAAACGTTGATTGGTACCTAGGTTAGAGAGACGCTACTCTCGTGTAGCGTCACCCTAACTGATTGTCCTTGGGACAGGGACTCCAGATCTGTTCTGCTCATGTCTATCTCCATTGGTCTTTCTTCTTCTTCTTCTTCTTCGCTACCGGGTGGTCTTCGATGATCCACCCTCTTGGCTGCTTTTGCGTGTGCCCTTGATTGGACAATGCGCCACACAATTCGGACCACAAAATACAATACGAACATGGCCAGTCCTGTTGCTATGCTGGCCAATAGTGCTTCGTGGTGCAAAGTGTTGGCTTCTTCTCCTTCTTTCCCATTTACTCCTGGCGCTGCGGCTACGACCATTCCCATTGGGTTTCAGCGGAAGTGAAAGTTTCCCAACTAGTTTGTAAGGCTAGGTTGGGTCGTGGATAATGACAAGACACTTTGTAGGAGTGAATTGTTATGAGTTAAACACAATTGTAGTGGTAAATTATAACGTGTGAGTTTTATTAGACAAGTTTTGAGTATTTATTGGGATCTCACATAACCATGATCCCAATAAATCGATGTATATTCATAATACAATAAAACATTATACAAACCATATATAACATATGTTTTGTTGTATATTATGATAAATAACTAATTAATAACATTGCGATTAATACAATTAATAAATAAAACATTATACAAACCATATATAACATATGTTTTGTTGTATATTATGATAAATAACTACTAAACATAACATAAACCTACATTTCACAAAGTGTCTCGTTGCACTTAAACTGTTTTCTGTTTAACTTCGTTAAACATTCTGCGCCACTCCCACAGGGCACCGGATTGGCGCCACTTCAGCATCTTTTGTAAGGGTGGCTTTTCTGGAGAGTTCTCTTTTTGGTGACCCATGGACGTTGGTAGTGGAATGGAGCACTCGGTGGCTCCAGCGCCCAATTCTCCTCGGGTACTGCTGGTGGACTATCCCATCCGTAGTTGAGCTCCACCTCAGGTTGTACCGGGGGTTCTACTTCTGGTTCCAGCGCCCAATTCTCCTCGGGTACTGCTGGTGGACTATCCCATCCGTAGTTGAGCTCCACCTCAGGTTGTACCGGTGGTTCTACTTCTGGTTCCACTGGCTTGTGTATGAAGATTTCCAAGTGCCTGCTTGCGCACTTGAGAAGATGTTTTGCCATTCTTTTTGGCAGAACCCAGTGGAGACGGTTGTACTTGCACTGAATTAGCTCGTTCATGATACTGTCTCGGTTTGGTTGGTTGATAGATTTGATGAGGTGTGTGAATCTACTGAGTTGTAGTTCATGTTCCTTTAGTATTTATACCGTTTATATTTATTAGTTAAAATAAATATTATTAGTTGTTCTTTGTCCAGTCAGCATTGTTTCGGTATATTATAATGCTGAGTTACTTTTTGAGGCTGGTTCTGATTGCCTTTGATTAGGTAATCATCTTGCCTCTCACGACGAATATTACGACCATTATTGTTCCAGTGCCTCCGAAGAGTCATTGGGCTTTTTCAGAGGTACCATTTCTATACTTGCGCCATTCTTTTTTTTCTGCACTCCATTTGTTTTCTGTTGGTGTTGTTTACATTTCTTCTTTAGTATTTTGTAGGATGTCCAACAGATTACAATCATGCCACTTATAATTCCTAATGTCACTCCACTTGTTATCCCTGCGTGAATGTGGATTGTTTTCCAGGGTGTGTTTTCTAGCTCTTCTTTGATCATATGTTCTTCGTTTATGATCCCATTTAGATTTTCTCCTGCCTTACTTATTGAGTCTAAGTGAATTCGTTCTTCTTTAAATGTTTTCACTTCTGTGCTGATGTTAATTTTTACATGTTTGGAGAATCCAGCAATGGTTGGTGCGTCATAGTTTCGTTTAGGAGTGATAGTATTTTCTTTGGTTATTATCACGCAATCAGGTGATATTTGATTATTTAATTTATTTATTTAATCCAGTTTTGTTGAGTCTAACATCTTCTCGTTCACCATTGCATGATGATTCTTTCATTGATTTTGATTTTCTTGATATCACAATGAGTTGATGATCTTTGGTATATTTCATCAATTATGCAGTTTGGATTGTTTTCAATAGCAATGTTGCATTCTTCATTGGAAATAAATTGCCAAGTATTTCTCATGTGCACTTGCTTCTATATGATTTTTTCATTGATTTTGATTTTCTTGATATCACAATGAGTTGATGATCTTTGGTATATTTCATCAATTATGCAGTTTGGATTGTTTTCAATACTCTGTACTGATAGTGGTGAATAGATGTATTTTGTTGTATCGTATTTCATACTCTCTTTAAGATCATCAGCTTTAAGTTGAAAGTACCTTTGATTGTTGTAATCGACGGCTAGCATGTCGCTTGGAGTATCAAGTATCCAGTAGGATCCGTTTTCAATCTTAAGTGGTACAGGTGTTACTTTTAATAGCGTGTACTCAGTCATTTCTGTCATTGCAAAATATCCCAATATATCAATACTTTTGTTGCTGTAATTTACTGAATTTTTTTGAATTACTGTGCTTAAGATTTGGATGTTTGTTGGTAATTTTTTCGTTGCCTCATTTATTATTTCGTTGATTTGTGCTGGTGACAAAATGCTGAGTATGCTCCCTTGGCTGTGACATAACTCAAGCACCTTTGTATATTGCATTATACTTTCTGTTATGCAATTTGTAGCCACTTGATATGTGCTTAATACTTGGATTGCTAGTTTATTATGGTCTATTCTTGCAAACCACATCTGCATCTTGTTGATTGATGATAGTCCTTGTTTTAACTTTTCTTGGAAATGACTCATTTGTTTATAAATTCGTTGTTCCGTTTCGTTAAATGTTGCAACCGTTGAAATCATAATTTTTGTTTGGTGATTTGCGGTTTTGATTAGCTTATGTTGATTTTTATTCAACGTATCGATGTCTTCATATACTTCATCGTTAACTCCAAACACCGATGTCATCAGTTTTCCTAGTAGACCTCGTTTCATTCGATTGTTTTTGATTATCATTCCTTTTTCAATCCATTTAACCTGTTTTTCTTGCTCTTGTAGATGTTGCACTAACTCTGAACATTGGGTTGCCTGTGTTAATTTTTTGGCTTGTTTGCAAATGTTTTCCATCTGCTCAACCATTGTTGCTACGGTTTTGAAATCTTTAAACATTTTCTCTTTGTCGTATTTAATTTCTATCCTGAAGCTTCCTCTGTCGATTTTCGCTTGGCCTATGTGTTCTACATATAGTCCTGGATTGGTGTGTTGAAATGTATAATTCGCCGTTGTTCCACTTGTTATTGTTGTCAGTATCATCATGACTGAAAAGTATGATGCGATTTTCGGTACATGGGTGTTTTGTCGTTTGGTAGCTTTGTCGGTGTCTTCATCTTCCGACTCTGTTGGTATTGGTATGACATTGTGTATTGCACGTTTCATTGTGCTGCCTGCTGCCTTTTTTAGTGTAACTACTCTCACTATTCCATCTTTGCCAGGGTGTACTTTTTGTATTCTAGCTAGAGGCCATCTACTTGGATTTACATTGTCTTCTTTGATGATTACCAAGTCTCCTTTACTCATATTTTCGAGTTTTGACTTCCACTTGTATCTTTGTTGAAGCGTTTGTAAATATTCGGATGACCATGCGTTCCAGAAGTGTTTTTTTGATCTTCTGCACTAGTTTCCATCTGGCTGACAATTGTAGTTCTTCATCCTTTTCCGCTTCTGGTGAGCTGATTATTTCTCGGCCGATTAGGAAATGCGCTGGTGTAATTGCTTGAACGTCATTGATGTCATTTGATAATGGACATAGTGGTCTTGAATTGAGACATCCTTCTATCTAATATATTAGCGTCGTTAATTCTTCGAATGTTAGTGTTGAGTCGCCAATTATTCTTTTGAGATGATGTTTCATTGATTTCACTCCGGCTTCCCATATTCTTCCAAAGTGCGGTGCTGCGGGTGGATTGAAGTGCCATTGGGTTCCATCACTTGCCAGCTTTTGCTCTACTTCGCTGGATACTGGCTGGATCAAATTACTTGCTCCGACAAAGTTTGTTCCATTATCGCTATACATATGAGCACAGTGTCCTCTCCTCGATGTGAATCTTTTCATTGCTGCTAGGAATGTTTCGGTTGACATGTCACTTACGACTTCTAGATGTACGGCTTTTGTGGCTAGACACACAAATACTGCTATGTATCCTTTATAAGATTTGTGTCCTCTTCCTTTTGTCGCTCTTACTTGGAGTGGCCCTGCATAGTCCACTCCAGTGTGAGTGAAGGGTGGTGACGGCGTTATCCTTGGTGGTGGAAGATTTCCCATCTGTTGTTGGGCTGCTTGAGCTCTGTATCGCGTGCATGTTATGCATTTGTTTATCAATGAGCTCACTGTCTTCTTTCCGTTTACAATCCAATAATTTCTTCTTGCAAATGTTAATGTCAGTTGTGTTCCTCCATGTAATGTTTTTGCGTGTGCGTCTTGGACTATCAACTTAGTCAGATTTCCTTAGATTTCCTTGACTGGGAATTATGATTGGATGCTTTTTGTTGTACGATAGTTGCGAATTTTGTAGTCGTCCTCCTACTCGTAGTATTCCATTTTTATCCAAAAATGGACTTAAATTTGCTAATTTGTTGTTTTTGTCTACTTGGTTTTTCCTTACTATCGTTTTTATTTCTTCTTTGTAGACGTCCGTTTGCACTGCCAATGTTACTTGTCTCATAACGTTTTGTAGTTCGCTATACGATATGCAACCTTGACTGACTTTTTGTTTCCTGTATCCTTGTATGAATCGGTTGCAGTATGCAATAACTTTTGTCATTTTTTCAAATGATGAGAATCTATTTATTACATCATTTTCGTGCGTTGTTATTTGCACATGATTGCATTTTTTACTTTCTTCTAACGTTGGCGAAATTTTTGTTAGACTATTTTGCCACCCGCTTGATTGTAGCCATGATGGTCCTGTCCACCATAATTTGTTGTCCTTTATTTTTGATGGTTCCAGTCCTCGTGAGATTGCGTCTGCTGGATTATCTTCAGTTTTAACGTGATACCAATGTTGATGTGGTATTGATTTATTGATTTCCGCAACTCGATTTGCAACAAACGTTTTCCATCTGGCGGTATCTCCTTTTATCCAAGCGATTGTAATCATTGAGTCTGACCATGCAAATATCGGCGCGTCTTCCATTTCTAGCGCTATCCTTGTTCGCTGCATTAGCTTTGCTAGCAGTACAGCGGCGCATAGTTCTAGGCGCGGTAGCGTTGTTTTGTTTTTCGCTGGTGCGACTTTTGATTTCGCTGTCAGCAGTGTGATATGAACTTGACCGGACAGTTTGTTTATTGTTTTACTGTAAATCACTGCCCCGTATGCTTTTTCTGATGCGTCGCCAAATCCATGAAGTTCAATGTTAAACAATTTTTTGTTATAATGAATCCATCGGGAAATAACAATTTCTTCTATTGTTTTTAGTTGGTTTTGGAGTGAATCCCATTTTTTCTTTATTTCTTCCGGGACTTGTTGATCCCATTCAAGTTGTTGCGTCCATAATTCTTGAATCAGTAGTTTTGCTAGTATTACTACCGGCGCTAGCCTTCCTAGTGGGTCGAAAATTTTTGCGACTTCAGATAGTATAAATCTTTTAGTGCATTTATTTTCTTCTGGTTTTTTAACTTTGAATTTAATGCTGTCGAAAATTGGTGACCAGTGTATTCCCAGAGATTTTTTGGTATCATCTGTGTCGAACTCGATTGTTGTTTGATCCTTTAATTCTTCTGGTAGGTTGTCGATCAAGTTGTTGCTGTTGCTGGACCATTTTCTTAAAACTAGTCCTCCGGCTTTGCACATTTGAATTAGCTGATCTTGTAGTTCGTGTGCTTCTTCAATTGTATCTGCTCCCGAGAGTATGTCGTCTACATAGAAATCTCTCAGTGCTGTTTTTGATGCAATTGGGTAGTGTTGACTCTCATCTCGGGCCAATTGTTGCAATGTTCTTACTGCTAAATATGGTGCTGCTGCTGTTCCATACGTAACTGTTTCTAAATTATACGTTTTTATCGGTTGATTCGGACTATTCCTCCATAGTATTCTTTGGAACTTCTGGTCTTCGCGATTTATTTTTATTTGTCGATACATTTTTTCAATGTCGGCTGAGAACGCAATTTTATGAGTTCTCCATCTTAGCAAGATATCGGTCAGTTCTTGCTGAAGTCTAGGTCCAGTATGCATCAAGTCGTTCAAACTTTTTCCGTCGGATGTTTTGCAGAATGCATCAAACACCACTCTTAATTTTGTTGTAGTACTTGATTCTTTGATCACTGCCTGATGAGGTATGTAGTACATGCTGTCATCTTGATTTGCTGGAATGGCTGTCATGTGTCCACGTTTAATGTAATCTTGCATAAATCCTCTGTAGTTTTTGTACAAGTTGTCATTTTTTATTAATCTTTTTTCTAGTTGGAAAAATCTTGACAATGCTCGTGACTTTGAATCTCCCATTACGATGGTTGATTGTTCATGTTTGAATGGTATTCTTACTGTGTAGATGCCATCTTCGCTTCTTTCTGTGGTTTGTTCAAAGAATTTTTCACAGTCTTCGTCTTCTTGGGTTGGACTTCTGACTTCTCCTGTTTCTTCTATCTCCCAGAATTTTGTCAGTTGTTTATCTTCTTCCACCCTTGTAATCATGCTCATGACTTTTATTTGACTGCTTGTCTTATTTGTACTGCCTGATATTAACCATCCAAATTTACTGTTTAAGCCCCATAGTCCATCCTCGGTTTTTCGGAATCCTTCTTCTAGAATGTTTCCGTATTCTTTAGCTCCAATTAAGATATCAATTGGTGCAGGTTTGTTGAATATAGGATCTGCTATTTTGTGGTTGTGCCATTGCTCAATATCCGCTTCAAAGGGAACTTGTGGCATTACTTGTGTTAGTTTTGGTAGTACTAACAGCTTCATGCTGATGTTAAATGTACTGGGGAAGTGTGCTTTTAAGTTCACATCAATTTTAGTTTTGGCAATTTTTGTGGAGTCACTTCCTAGTCCGCTGATTTCTACGTGGATTTTTTCTCTTGGTAATCCTAGCGTCTGTGCTGCATCTTCAGTTATAAACGAAGCCTGTGATCCGGGATCCATTAGCACTCTAAAGGTTTCTTGGGTTCCATTTACACCTTTGCAATGTACTAAAGCTGTTGCGAGGATGACGTTATCGTCTACTTGTCCCACGTGATTTAGTGTTGTTCTGTTTTGACCATTTTCTTGCTCCGATCTTGGCGTATTATTATCTTCACGTTGACTCTGCCAGCGTGGTTTGTATGACTCACGTTTTGATCCATTTGATCTGTGTTCATCTCGTCGGGCTCCATTTGATCTGGGGTTGTCATCTCGTCGGGCTCCATTTGATCTGGTGTTGTCATCTCGTCTGGATCCGTTGTATTTGTTGTTGTCATCTTTGCGGAACGAATTGTTTTCCTCTTTACGGGGTCCATAAAATTTGTTATCATCTCTGCGTGCTCCATTGAAGTTTTTTCCTTGATACGCTCCTCGGTTGTATCCACCGTTGCCTTTTACGTCGTTGTTTGGATTTTGACGTGTTTCTGCAATCACTTCTAGTGCTTGGAATCTTGATTTCAAGAACTTTAGTATTGTATCAAGATCCTGGATTGCATGTGTATCATCGATTGCTTGCTCATACTGCTTCTTGGATTCTTCATCGAACTTCCTGGATACAATGCGTCCAATTATTTGGCTATGATGGTCCACTTCAACTCCTAGGTTGTGGATTGCTTCTAGGCACTCGATTGTGTTGTCATGAATCTGCTTCAGTTTCTGAGCTGATTCCATTGAGGCGACTGGCATGTCTAGTAGTTTGTCTACTACCTTATGAAAGATTAGGCGATTATTGTTGTACCTTTCTTTCAATATGCCCCATGCCAATTCGTAGTTGTCCTCAGTTATGGCGAGGTGTTGAATGATTTTGCTGGCTTCTCCTTTTAAGTAGGTCTTGAGATATTGCATTTTTTCCACTCTTGACACTGATTGGTTTGTATGGATCACTTCTACGAATACGTCGCGGAATGAGGGCCAGTATTCATATCCTGCTCCAAATACTGGAATTTGTATTTGTGGCAGCGTAATGTTTGGTTTTGTGACTGAATCGTGTCGCAATCTCTCCGAGATGCTGATTACAGCCTCTTCATACGATCTCTTTGCCATTTGGATTCGTTTTTGATAAAGTACCTTGCTTTGAAGTGTACCTCATGGACCAGTATTTCTTCATTGAGAGTGTGGATCGCCTTCCATTGATCGGTGACTTCTGATTTCCATAGCTCACCTCTGGACTGATTTGCAGTTGCAGATTGTTCTTGTATCTGCATTACTGTCTCCAATAGTTCCTCCATCTTTATTGACTGTCTTTTCAGTCTTGCTGCCTGAGCACTGTCTTGGACGGTCTCTGCTGGTGCGTCTAATGCGGCCTGGTATTGGTCCAAAAGATTTACGGCTGTTGTGTACCAACCTTTGATTTGATCAATGAAGTTGGTTGTTATGTAGCTATGGTCTTCCATATTCAGAGCCACTATCAACTTGTGGTTCTCCTGGGCTTCTTCCCATAGGATGTCGATCGTTTCCGAACGAGTTTGAATATAATCTGCAGTCTTCCTGCTTGCGGCGTCCTTCTTCATGTTCCTCACATAATTCTGGATTTTATTACCGACTTCTTGTTGCGCCAAGGCTAGTTTGTTGATCTTCTCCATCTTCCGATAGTGTTGACCTCTAGTATCGCTTGACTGGTAGTTCCTGGCTGGATTTGCACAGGGACTATAGCTGACTGTAGTTTGTAGTCGCTGCTTCAATTTCTTCTCGAAGGACCAATGAACGTTTCCCAACTAGTTTGTAAGGCTAGGTTGGGTCGTGGATAATGACAAGACACTTTGTAGGAGTGAATTGTCATGAGTTATACACAATTGTAGTGGTAAATTATAACTGAGTTTTATTCGACAAGTTTTGGGTATTGATTGGGATTTCACATAACCATGATCCCAATAAATCGATGTATATTCATAATGCAATTAATAAATAAAACATTATACAAACCATATATAACATATGTTTTGTTGTATATTATGATAAATAACTAATTAATAACATTGCGATTAATACAATTAATAAATAAAACATTATACAAACCATATATAACATATGTTTTGTTGTATATTATGATAAATAACTAATTAACCAACATTTCACAAAGTGTCTCGTTGCACTTAAACTGTTTTCTGTTTAACTTCGTTAAACAGGAAGACTACGTACGCTACCGCTATCGACAGTAGCGCCATCCACGTCAGCATCATGGAGTCGCTGTGGTAGCTATACATTTCTTCATATGTGTGGTACTTCCTCGGCATTGATTGGATTGCTTCTTGGATGTCCTGCAGATTTTCTTTCTGGCTGGTGAGGTTCAAGTGGGGAACTTCGAGCGTCCAGTTGGTATTGAGGCACTCCGAAAAGTTGGTGTATATCTGGTTATGGGCTGTGTCCACGGGACGGATCTTCAGTGATTTTAATTTGGACCACATTGCGGGTAGGATGTGCGTTGCATATGCGTCCAAGTTGATGTCGCTCCTGCATGGAAATCGTTTTGGTATAAGCACATTGTTCCCCACTACCAGTTTGCAGTCGCATGGTAAGTTGACCTTAACTGCACCCATATTTCCGTGGCTTTTGGAAATTTTGGTTTGGTTCCGGCCGCACTTTGTCATTGCTCCTTCTCCTCCATTGGTTATAACGTATTCCCCTTCTAGAGTCTCCACGATGGACATTACTGTGGATGCATGGCAAGACATGTGACAGTGGTTACTTAGTTCTTCCACTGTTGACCCCAAAAATAGTTTCCTTGCACACATTGGTCCATGGATGGAATCGCTTGATAATCGAGGAAGATAGAAAAGTTTGTCGTGGTATGGGCGACATTGACGTAGAGCCGCCCCTGCGATGGTCCTGATGTTTCCTCCTTCTGTTGATGCCAGGTACAGGCTTTCGTGTGGGATGCGGCATATTTGGTTATGCCATGCGAACGGGATGGTTACCAGTTCGAACAGTTTCCAGTGTTGGAGTCTTTGGGTGATAGGGACTCGGATATAGATGGTTAGCAGTTCCTCCGTATATGCACAGTCACACAGAGGGAGTTGGTAGAACCTGCTGATATCTTCAATTGGAATGGCTAGTCCTTGATTGGCGTCCCTCAATTGTTTCTTCAGTCTGGTGAGGTCTTCCATCAGCACATTCCGTTTTAGTACTCCCACAGGAATCTGGTGTTGATTGCATGACATTTGAATTTCATTTCATTTCCTTTTCCTTGACCTGTTCGTCTTTTAGGTCTTGGGCCAACTTTACTGCAAATCCCTCGATGGCATGAATAGTCTGCTCCATGTGGTGTAGGATCCCGGCTGACTTCATTGTGTACTCTTGGAATTTCTGTGACGTCTCCCCTATGTTGGTGATGGTTTCCGACAACCCTTTGTGTAGCGTTGTGACTTTTGCTTCTAATTTTTCTTTCCCCATGTGTAGTTTGTCTAATTTGTGCTGAGTTGCTACTCCGCAGCACCATGAAAGCCCGTCCCTAATGAAATCCAACGCTCTCTTACTTCTTCGGTTTTCTCCCGACTTTCTTGGGTTTATTTCCACGCCCCAATTATTTAGTTCTTCATCGTAGTCTTCTTCAAATGTGCTCGCCAAAAGGTCTATCTGGGCGAGCAGTTGACAGTCCGTCCTGTCGCTATCGTCTTTGCACTCGGGTAGTTTTAGTGTGTTTCTATCTTCTTTCACTTTGGTTAGCCTCTTTGTCACCCAACCTCTCGTGTAGACCAGGGGGATAGTGGCCTCGTACCCGATGGTTTGGGCTAGTGGCCTCCAGAAGGCTCCGGTAGTCACTTCCACTGGATGGTCTGGACCACCCTGGGCGTTCGTGATCATCACACCCCAGAATCTGTGAATCAAGAAAGGTTAACTATTCGATGTTCACTTATTTTTTTTATCTTAAACACTATTATTTGCTACATATCCCTAAATTACTACCTTAAATCTATTTCTTATTGTTTCCTTATCTAATTGTTCGTGTTAATTGTCCGCGACTATTTTCTTCGCACTCCCGAGTTCAACACTGTCATTTTTGCAACCCGGGCTAATCTGGGCTGTCCATGGGTCGTTGTAGCGTAGTATGCGGTTGACATGGACTACATCCTTCTTGGATTTCGGTGTGGGACCCTTCTGAATCTCGTAATTCACATCACTTAGTTTTTTGGTGATGTAATAAAGCCCGAACCAACGTAACAAAAGTTTTTCACTGCGTCCTACTTTCCGCACTGGAGTGAAAACTTTCACCTTATCACCGATTGTGAATTAGATATGTCTATGCCGGTCGTCGTAGCGATCCCGATCATACTCTTGTCTCTTCTCGATTTCTTTTACAGCCAGTGCTCTTGCTGCGAGGGCTCTTTCCCTAATTGTATTCGAGTCCGTATCCGGGCTGGGTTGTGTTAGATTTGCTTCCGTGGGTAGTACCGCTTCCCGTCCATACACCAGCATGAACGGCGACACCTTCGTGCTGTCTTGCTTTGCGGAATTGTAAGCGAACGTCACGTGTGGTAAATGTTTGTCTCAATCCGTCTGTTCGGTATTGGTGTACATACTTAGCATGTTGGCTAGTGTCTTATTCAACCGCTCGGTTAGTCCATTGCAACAAGGGTGGTAGGCTGTTGTGAATGTACTCACCGTCCCCATTGTCTTTAGTAGCTCGGTCACTAGTTCTGACTGAAATGTTCTTCCGCGGTCACTTAGTAGTATCGCGGTGCCCCGTGGCGTGCGATTATGTTTTCCAGTATAAATTTCGCTACTGGTCCGGCTTTCCCACTGGGTAAGGCTGCTGTCTCCGCCCAACGAGTGGCGTAGTCGGTGGCGACGATAATCATCGTCTTTCCGTTCTTGCTTCTCCTAAATGGTCCTAAGAGGTCGATTCCCACCTTGTCGAACGGTGTCAACACTGGAATTGGCTGTAGTAGTCCTTGTGGTTTTCGATGGTGTTCTCCTTTTCTGGCTTGGCAGTCCGGGCACCCCTTGACGAATTTTTCTACGTCCTTTTGCAGTCCTCTCCAGAAGAACCTATTTTTTACTTTGTCAAGTAATATAATATAATAATAATATAATAGTTTATTGTTTCTAAAGTTTACAAAATAAACTTATAACAAGAAAAATAGATTGAAGGCAAAGTAAAGTATATACAATATATGTAAAAAAAACATATAAATTAGTAAATAACCCTTAAATTAGCGTTAACACACATAATTGAGAGAAAAAAAAAACCAACTCGTTGACCCCAGCACTCTTGAGATGGAATCCTCTCATATTCTGTGGACTTCCGTGGACACGACATAAAGCATGTTGCAAGGCGGTCTAAAGGAATGTAGTTCAAACTAGACAGGGAAAAAAGGAGAAAACATTTTTCACGCCTCAAGGCGACTTGTGCAAAGGTTGGTCGGCCCAGGAAAAATTGGCTGGAAAAAAGGACTTAGTACAGAAGGTGGGAAGACAAAAATAAAGTTTTTATTCAAACAGAATAAATGCCCTGGTCTTCAAAGCGCCGATTAGAAAATTAGTCAAAAGCTTCAGATCCTCCTATTTGTGGCTGTTGAGAGTTTCTAGAAGAGATGAAAAATCTTTCAAGTAGTTCAAGTTAGAGTTGTGAAAACAGGCATAACCTGGACATTTCAAAAACATATGCTGCAAGGTTTCAGGTACCCGAAGATTGCAAATAGTGCATATGTTACTGGTTGTAATAGAGTACATAGCTCCATTGTATGTGAAGCGAATTTGTTGGTTACCTGATAACCGTATCTGTGCAATTAGCTTGCTCATATAGATAGGTACATCTTTCACTAAATACCACTGTGGAGTATCAGACAAAGTAAAGTTTTTATAAAATACGGAAAAGTTGGACAAGGACAGCTTGTGTCGATCACCTTCTTGTATGCTGAAGTGAAATTTACTCAGTAAAGTAGCCTTATTCACATTGATATACTGTGAATTTAGAGTATCCCAGCTTAATTCTTCGTGAATGTGTTCAAAAAAAACTCCTTGCTTAGACCAATTATACTTAGCTGGACCTGGAAGCGATAGTAACCTTTTGAAGCATAAGTAGGGATATCGGTTATGAGGCATATTCAAAAGTTTTTGGACCCAAGACAAGGTGTTTTTGAAAATTAGATGGGATAAACAGACCGTTCCCGTTTCCAGTCTAACCATTTGTTAGGAGTATTTTTGGGAAGAGATAGTAAATTCTTAAAAAAGTGAAGTTGGATTTTTTCAAGTAGCTCGGTATAACGTAGAGACCAGACAACGCTGCACTGGCCAACTAATCCCAAAACCACAGACTTAAAAATGGAAATTCGAGAAGACCAGGTCTTAAGTTTGGAGTCAACAAACAATTTCATTGCTGCCCCAATAGCTTGCTTAGTCTTGGAAACAATAGGATTTGTCATTGCCAGAAAGCATGTGGATGACGAGAAAGTGACCCCAAGATAGCTAAATGTTTTAACTAGTTCAAGTTCTTGATTTTTATAAAAAAAACCTCTGATCTGGTGGCTCTAGTAGCGCCTCTTGAAAAACACATTACTTTAGATTTGGCCACGTTTACTGTGAGTTGATTAATAGTGGCATATTCAGCCAAAGCAGACATTTTTTTTTGTAGATTAATTTTAGAATCTGCAAGTATTACCACGTCATCAGCATAAAGCAGTAGAGACAGTTCGTTTAACCCATCAATATTAAGACCTCGTATGTTTTTTAATTCAAAGAAAGCATCTAAATCGGAAATAAAAAGCGCAAATAACAATGGACTTAAGGGTTCCCCTTACAGTATTCCTTGAGAACTTTCAAATTCCCTGGAAAGGCAATTGTCTACTTTGATTTGAAATTTAGCGTTATTGTAAAGTTGCATGATTATCCCAATGATTTTGCCACTTAGACCTATGGAGTAGAGTTTGTTCCACAATAGAGAGTGTGAGAGAGAATCAAAGGCTCTTTGGAAATCTATAAAAGCAGCATAAACTTTTCTGCCCGGAAGTCTTAGGTGGAGTTGTGTCATGGCATGTAAAACAAAAACATTATCGAAGCAACCTCTGCCCCTTCTGAAACCTGATTGGCTTTCAGGAAGTATGTTGTGTTCGTCACACCACAAGAATAAACGTTCCAATATAATTTGAGTAAAAATTTTGGTCGTGGTGTTGAGCAACGCAAAAGGTCCCAGATGGTTGAAGCTGAAGCCAATTTTAGGAGTGGATAGGGTATCGTAGAATGCTTCCCAGTCAGACAACGAAATTGTGGCTAGAGCGGGTCTAGAGCGGGTCTAGAGCGGAATGTTTTTATATAGGACCAAAATTCAGACATGTTTTTGCAGTTATTTATTTTTTTGATTATTGACTGATGGTGCTTGCCTTTTTTCAACTTTAGAAGAGCTTTGTGTTTCTGCTTACAGGATAGATAGTTTTTCTTATAAATGTCCAAAAAATTGAAATCTTTGCATATCTTGAAAGACTCCGCTAAGCGTTTTTTGCTTTGTCTACAATCTGCATCAAACCATGGTTTGTCATAGCGTTTTACCCTGGGAACTGACTTAGTCCGAAAGAGACCTAGTTCTTGAGAAACATTTTTTATAGTTGAAACTATGTTCAGATACATGTCTTTGGTGGAGAAGTTGAGGAGTCCAACATTACTCGAGTAGTGCATTGCTTCTGTGTACACCCCAGACAAATCATTATCCCATTTAATTACAGCTGACTGACTTTGGTTGGGCAAAAGAACGGGTTCTGAAGGAAAAGGAGTACAAGAGAATTGTAGCTGTTGAATGGGTTAACTGATTCAACGCACGCAGAATGAACACAAGAACTTTATTAGTGAATAACAGTAATTACAGTAGAAAAAGTCTAAACACATGTATTCAAGAAAAACAAGATTGACCAGCCACACGTGTTACCTTTGCTTGCACAAAACGGAGTGTACCCGCGCCGCTTCGTTAATAAACCGTAGACCGGGTCGCGCGTAGTAATGTAGATCGAGTCTGCGCACTATCAAGTTATTTTACGGTAGGGCTATGGCGGCAACTATGAAATTTACGTTTGCACAACACTCTCACCACATGAATAGTTGCTGACACTCAGCATGATTTGAAGACCTTCTCGATTCCTTTCAAATGTATTCCTCGGTAATGCCTTTGTTAAAATATCTGCTAACTGCTGTGAGGAGGGTACGTATTCGATGTCGATCTGGCCATTATCATATACTTCGCGTATAAAATGGAAGCGGACGTCGATGTGCTTCGTACGCTTATGGAATTCAGGATTCTTAATGAGTTTGATTGACCCCTGATTATCCAAACGCATCAAAGTCGCATTATTATCCACCGCACCAATCGATGTTAACAGTCGCTTCATCCAAATAGCCTCCTTCGTAGCCTCGCAGGCTGCAATATATTCAGCCTCGGTCGTGGAGAGTGCAACAATTCTCTGTCGTTGGCTCATCCATGAAATTGCCCCTCCGGCAAAAACAGAAACATACCCACTCGTTGACTTTCGAGTGTCGGTATCAGCAGCATAGTCGCTATCAGAATAAACAATTAAGCCTTCTTTGTTGTTTCCATCATACATGATTCCATAATTCATGGTTTCCTTAGCATAACGGATTATGCGTTTGACTGCTTGCCAGTGATCCGGTCCTGGATTGGCAAGAAACCGACTGACCACTGAGACTGCAAACATTAGATCAGGCCGCGTTACACACGCAGCAAACATCAACGATCCAACAGCTTCTCTAAATGGTACCTTGGACATTTTCTTTTGTCGTTCTTCAGAGTCCGGTGTATTCAATTCACTCATCTGTAAATGCGCTTCGGCTGGAGTCGAAATTCCTTTTGCTTGGTCCATACCAAATTTTTCGGCCACTCGTCGGATATAATTTGATTGCATAATCTTGATCGTTTTCTTTGATCGGTCCCGTTGTATTTCTATACCAAGAAAATATTCAGCTGATGCGACGGTCACTTCAAATTCCATTTGAAGTATCAGCATTACTTCATCGATCACTTCTTTTGATTTGCTCATTATGAGCAAGTCGTCAACGTACAGAGCCATTAACACACGTTTTCCAACAACTTGTCCAATAAAAATACATGGCTCAGCCTTGCTCGGGTTGAAATCAAACTTCGTCAAAAATTCAACGAATCGCCGATTCCATTGACGTGGCGATTGTTTCAATCCATAAAGAGACCTTTTCAACTTAACCACTCGACCTGAATCTGGATGACCTTTTGGCAAAACCATATAGATGTCTTCTTCTAACACTCCGTTTAGAAACGCTGTCTTGACATCACCTTGTACCATTTCAAGGTCTTCTTCAGCACAATAAGCAAGTAAAGCTCTCACCGACTCATAACGTACCACTGGGGCGAACGTCTCAAAGTAGTCGATTCCCTCCCTCTGTGCGTATCCTTTCGCCACCAGTCTTGATTTGTATCGAATGGGTTTGCCATTTGATCCCAATTTCAACTTAAACAATAACATCGAGTTGATTGGCTTGCGCCCAGCCGATGGGTCTGCAATCTCCCAAGTCTCATTTTTCACGTGTGATGCTAACTCGTCATCAATTGCACGCTGCCACATCTCAGCATCCGGTCGTGCCATCGCCTCTTCATACGTCCTCGGTTCCTCAGCACAGATGTGATTTATTTGGACAAAATCATTGAGATAATTAGGAGCTCGTAAATGATTACGTGGTCGAAGTGACTGACGACGGTCATCAGCTCCGTGTTCCTGTTCATGATTGTCATTCGGTGTTTGTTCGTTGTGTGTCACATCAGCTTCTTCAACTTGATCAGCGACCTCTTCAACGTCAGCAGTATCATTAGTCATCTCGTCGGACTCATCTTCATTGTCAATGACTGTCCTTGGGTCCTGGTTCAACATGTCAGTAAAACGTTTACTGAACATGCTATCACGTTCGTTAAACGTAACGTTACGAGAACGGCTAATACGTTTCGTTGCCAAATCAAGAAGTCGGTAATTCTGCGACTCGCTATCGTACCCGACAAACACTTTGTTTTTGGCTTTCACATCCCATTTTGATCGCTTTGAGTCGGGGACATGCTCAAACGCAACACACCCAAAAGTGCGGATATGTGACATATCCGGCTTCTTGCCAAACCATTGTTCGTACGGCGACGACGTTGGTGTTTTGGAACATGGCGTTCGATTACTCAAATAGCAAGCACATAGAACAGCTTCGCACCAGAGCTCAATGGGACAATTTCTGGTAATTAGCATGGTTCGCGCCGCTTCGACCAACGTTCTATTATCTCGTTCGGCTGTACCATTAGCTTCAGGCGTGTACGGTGGTGGTGTCTGATGATCAATCCCCTTTTCTTTAATGAAAGCTGTCATCTTCGCATTCTTGTATTCAGTACCATTATCAGAAAATAGCACTTTCACCGGTCGACCAAAATGAGTGACAATTCTCTGATGACATTCGATAAATCTGGAGTATACTTCATCTTTATGTTTAAGAAAGTACACAAATCGAAATCCTGTAGCTTCGTCCTTAAACGTCACAAAATACCGATTCCCACCATAGGAGGCTTTGTTCATAAAGCCGCAGACATCTGAATGTATTTTCTCGCCAGGCAGCCAGTCAACTTTTAAAGGTGTTTTGAATGGTTTTCTGCTCATTTTTCCCATCTGACACGAATCGCAAAACATTTCATCACTAGCAGGAATCTTCAGATCAGGAATCGCACCAGTTTTCGCCAACTGCTTCATGCGACTGATTCCCGGATGCCCGAGTCGCTCGTGCCATTGTTTCGGACCGATAGTATTTGCTTCAATTGGAGCACGACGAACGTTCAGCGCAAATAGATTGTTCGATGTTATGCTTGCAGTCAACTGCAGTTCATTTTGATAGTAGAACCTCATTTCATCATCTGCGGTTTTGCATTGCAATCCGCGACGATTGGCAGTTCCGACTGAAAACAGATTTTTCGACAGACACGGGACTAATAGTACATTGAGCAGTTTACCTTTTGTCCAACGACCGTTGACGAACCGCTCCAACTCTACAGTCCCGATTCCTTTTGCGACCACCTTGCCATTGTCAGCGAGATTGCACTGAATTTCCCTCATCTCAAATTGTGAATACCAGTCCGATTTGTTCACCATGTGGCAAGTGGCGCCACTGTCGGCAATCCACTCATCTGCTTCTCCACCCAAATCATGGTCCATTGCGAAACAGAAACGGCCACCATCTTTGTTACTAGAACCGCTCCCTTGTCGTTGTCGATTTGAACTGCGTCTCCGCTGAGGACACTCACGTTGAAAATGACCACTGGCACCACACTTCCAACAAGTCTTTTCATGTTTCTTCGCATCGTTCTTCTTCTTCGGTTGCATCGATGATGAGCTCTTCGCCACGGCATGGGCAAGTTCCGTTTCAGCATTTACGGTCATCCGATTATCAGCAGCAAGCAGCATACGTTTCGCATTCTCTCGTGTTTGATCAGCCGGTAAAACCACGTCCCAAGTTGCCAATACCGAATTAAATCGCTCAGGAATACGTTCAAACATTTTTGCGATAATGTTTGCTTCGGAAACAGGCTCAGAAACAAGAGCACACTGTTGAGCAAGATTTTCCACACGCGCAATATGCTTCGACATTTCCGATCCATCATATGAGTAGCTGTGATACTCACGCAGCGAGTTAAATTTGGAGGTTGGATCCGATCGCTCGTATACGGCTACCAAATTGGACCACATTTTCGCCGATGTCTCCGCCGAACTCACATAATCATGTTGCAGATTGTCAATTGAAGCCAAAATGGCCATCTGAGCACCTGCATCATTCTTGATCCATGCAGCTGTCCTACCACCTGTGTCATCGGTTGGTTTGGTCACTTCTCCACTGACGATATCCCACCAAGCATGATATTTCAGGAACGCTTTCATTTGTAACTTCCACAGTGGAAAATTTCCACTTCCACTCAGCTTCTCAAATGTGGGCATTTGTGGATTCTTTGACATTTTTCTGCACTTTACTCTTCACTCTTCTTATTCACTAACCTGGCCGTGTTTTTAAAGTGTCCACACTTCAATTGAGTCCAGTTCCAAAACAACAAAAAACAGTTTTCGCGAACACTCAAATGAACGAACAAAATGGCGCACCTTATCAAAACTCCCAGAACCGATTCAATTCGCGCAGTGGAAGCGTGCTGGGCCCATAACCTGTTGAATGGGTTAACTGATTCAACGCACGCAGAATGAACACAAGAACTTTATTAGTGAATAACAGTAATTACAGTAGAAAAAGTCTAAACACATGTATTCAAGAAAAACAAGATTGACCAGCCACACGTGTTACCTTTGCTTGCACAAAACGGAGTGTACCCGCGCCGCTTCGTTAATAAACCGTAGACCGGGTCGCGCGTAGTAATGTAGATCGAGTCTGCGCACTATCAAGTTATTTTACGGTAGGGCTATGGCGGCAACTATGAAATTTACGTTTGCACAACAGTAGCATTAGAGATACTGGAAAGTGATCAGAAGAGCTTTGGGAACTCAGTACTTTTAAGTAGTAAATATGCTCTAGAGCATCAACCGAACAACAAGCCAAGTCGACTACGCTTTCACCAATTTTGGATAAAAAAGTGTATCGGCCTAATGGATCGCTTAGCGAATGGCCATTGATTAGAAATAATGAGTTTTCATCTAGGAAATTGATTAACTCGCGTCCTCTGCTGTTTAAGACCGGGTCCATAGATGATCTACCCGGAGACAAGTACGTATTGCCCAGTAGCTCTAAGGGAAGGTGATTTATATTGCCGATCCGCGCATTAAAGTCCCCTACCAATACAAACGGAAGATTTTGATACGCTGCTGTTACCTCTGAGAGACTGTTCTGGAGGCACTCCAAAGTATAGACTATATCATATAAAGGTCTAAAATAGTCCAATACTAGAATAAATTGCATGTTATCTTTTTTACAGTAAATTATCAACGAGGAAGGTGTGGTATTTAAGAGTTTAACGTGGTAAGACTTGTGATAGAAAATGACCAGACCGCCACTAGCTCTGCCTTTAGATTTTTCGGGGACAGCTCCCGAGGTACCATAGTTGAAGGTGGATAGGATATTGGGTACATTAATGAAGTTATCCGTGAGCCATGTTTCACAGATACATAGAAAAGAAAAAGTAGGGAAGTAGTCGTTAAGGAATGTTTCTAAATTGGTTAGACCATGACAGTTCCAGAAGATGATTTCTAGCTGCTATAAATGAGTAGGATGAGTAGCAACAACTGATCTACCTCGTTTTGACTCAGATTGGGCAGAGGGAGATGTTTCTTCTTCTCTACGCCTTTTTGCGTCAGATTTAACAATAATGCATGGTACATGATTTTTATAAGTGATTACAAGATTTGGTTCGCCTTTTGACTTACGCAACTTCAGTTCATTAACGATACTTAGATGTTCTTGTCGTTGAAGTGGAGTACGATCCAAGCTTAAGGATAAAAAAGGAAATTGAGTAGACTTAAATTTGCTGCGATTCTTGAATAACTCAATTGCGCTTTTGGTGTCAGGTAACTGACATAATAAAGGGCGAGGTTTTTTGGCAGAGCTGTCACCTAGCCTTAAGAAACTTGAAATGGTGTGGTTAAAAAACGGTAGGCATTCTTTTATAAGATTAGATACCGTGTCATTGTCCTCGGTATCAGGGTTTTCTGAACAACCAAAAAATATAACGTTACGGCTACGATCGATTCGAGATTGAGCCTCGGAGACCAAATTACTGAGAGAATTTGACTCAATTTGCTTTTCCAACATCTCTATCCTTGCTTTAAGTTCCGCATTTTCACTTTGCAGAGAATTGATACCTTCAATGCAAAAATCAATTTTTTCCGCCTGAGCGGTTGCTAATTCAGTAAGTTTTTCAACATTGATGTTGCAACCATCCATTTTATTGTTAAGACCCCCAAGCTGCTTCATAATTAGGTCCAAGTGATCCGTAGTTAGTTGGGTCATTGTGAAAACAATTTAAGCAGATATTTCGGTGTTTAATAAATATAAAATGCTGCTAAATACGATCAAAAAAAAATTGAGAAAGAGTAAAAAAAGAAGCAGGCGACACCGGGCACTTATGCTAGCATAGAACGCTAGGTCATACGGCTATAAAAGGTCACACACCATCGAAGCTAGGAATTCCACAAACAAAAAACATGCGAATAAATTTCGATCAGATAAATTAAGACAAAATTTACCAATAACATATAGTATAACGATATAACTATTAATCAGATCCTGAATAGAAGAAATATATAGTATATAGAAAATAAAAATAACGAAGCTTACCAAATTTTTATAATGAAACAGACTATAGAAGGTTTCCCACTTAAGCAAAACTGGATATAGAATTTCTATTCAGAAGAAAATTGCACTATTGCACCAAGCTTAGATAAAATCTTCAAGATAGAAAATCTAAGAGTTATAAGTAAAAGAGAACGAAAACTACACCGGAATATAATTGGAATGGTAAAATAGCAACGGGCTGTGAAAATCTCAGCACAAGCGATGTGAACTCGACGACGTCTCAATCTATTCTCTAATCTCTCTCTCAAGTGTTTTGGTGATACCTAAATGGCCAGCCAGTGGTTCACTGTGGTGGCTAAACAAAATTTCACCTACAAGGAGTCTTGGTACAACCAGTAGATTGTCATTGCCGATCAAGCTAGCATTTTTTTTGTATAACACCCCGTCTAACATACAGAAGTTTTTTGCATACCGTCGCGACGCTATTGACCCTTTTGATGAGTCTTGCATGATTTCTATTAGTCTCTTCAACTCCGGGTCTCTTCTTTGTTGTTCGCCTAAGTCGTTTTGGTCGAATAGGTATGTATGCAATTCATTTGCTTCGTCTTCGTCTTTGACGTCCGCTGTCTTTGTCGGATATCGGGAGAGGCAATCTGCATCCTTGTGCGCTACACCACTTTTGTGTACGATTGTGTGGTCAAATTCTGATAATTTGATTGCCCATCTAGCTAATCGTCCTGTAGGGTCCTTTACCGTCTTGAGCCAACAAAGAGCGTGATGGTCTGTTACAATCTTCACGTGTCTGCCGTAGATGAGGTGCCGTAAATATCCGAGACACCAAATTACAGTTAATCCTTCCAGCTCTGTAATCGTGTAGTTTTGTTCAGCCTTTGTAAGACTTCTGCTTACGTATGCGATGGGGTGTGCCTTTTTGTCGTCCCCTTCTTGGAGGAGTACGGCTCCGATTCCGTAGGTGCATGCGTCAACCCTCATTTTGCATTCTATGTTGGGATTAAAATAATTCAATACTGGGGCGGTTGTTAGTTTCCTCTTAAGGTCTTCGAATGCCTGTTCTTGTAGTGGCCCCCAGTTAAATGTCAATGCCTCTTTTGTGGACTCGTATAGTGGCCTGGCTATAGCAGAATAGTTTTCGATGAATTTCTGGTAGTAATTACACATTCCTAGGAAACTTTGTACGTCTTTTATTTTTCGCGGGAGAGGAAATTCTTGGATACCGGCCACTTTCTCATTGTCCACCCTTATACCGTTATTCCCAACTATAAAGCCTAAGTGTTTCACTTCCTCTTCTAGGTATACACACTTACTAGGTTTGAGTGTTAGGCCGGCGCTACGCAGTCTTTTGAAAACCTTTTCCAATTTCGCTAGGTGTTCTTCAACATTTTCCGAAAATATTACTATATCGTCCAGGTATATCAACACTTCACTCCACTTCATCCCTTGGAAGACAGTGTCGGCTAAGTGTTGGAACGTCGCCAGCGCGTTGCATAGTCCAAATGGTAGTACGTTGAATTCGTACAATCCGTGTCCTTGTGCTATAAACGCCGTAAGTTCTTTATTCTCCTCCTTTACGTTTACTTGCCAGTACCCACTGAACAGGTCGAGTGTAGTAAAATACCTAGAGTTGCCTAGGTATGTCATAATGTCGTCGATGTTTGGTAGTGGGTACGTTGATTTTTTCGTTACGCTATTTAATTTTCTGTAGTCCACGCAGAACCTCATTGTCCCGTCCTTTTTCTTAGCTAGGACTACTGGGCTCGCCCAAGGCGAATGACTATTTCGAATGATTCCGTTTTTTAGCATTTCGTTAATTTGTCCGTCAATGATTGACGGGACACTCTGTATGGTTTGCTTCTGATGGGGTCTGCACCTTGGACGTCAATTTCGTGCTTGCACCACCCTGTACTGCCCATTGTGTTTGTTGTTTTAGAAAATACGTCGGAGAATTCCTCCAGCAGTACTTGTAATTTTTTTCTTTGCTGAATCGGGATTCTTGGATTTATTTTGTGGTCGTCCGTCGTGATTTTTTCTTCTGTCTCCTCGACATATAGCATTATTCCTACATCGACGGCTCCTTCGGCTTCGTATAGCCATCCCACCGTCGTATCCTTGAATATTCGCTTCGTCGAGTGTCCTCGATTTTCTATCACAATTTCAATCCCTGCACCCCTTATTCTTGGCTTTAATTTAAGGGCCAATCCGTGTTTCGTTATGAAGCGTTCGGCTGCTTGGAAGTCGTAGTTGTCCAGCGTCGTGATAGATAACCTTGTTTGTTCCCGCATGGCTAGTTTCATTGTTAACTCACGTTTTGGGATCAGCTTGTAGTCGGCCGCCGCGCCTAATTTTATTCCTTCTGGCGTCCTCTTGAGATTTTCCACTGTTAGTGCGCTGCCCTCACTGGTATCCCTGCCAAATGGTAGCTTAATCCTTTTTCCATTGTTTGCTAGTTCGATTTCACTGTTGGAGAAGTCTACCACAGCGTCGTATGCTTTGAGAAAATCTACTCCTAGGATCGCGTCTTTTGGCAATTGTTCGATGACCAACATTTCGTGACTGCAGCAAATTGGTCCGATACTAATCTCTACTTTTGTTTTTCCCAGGGCGACAACTCTGTACCCCCCTGCAGTTGTTAATACCTTCGTAGAGGTTATTAGTGTTAAGTCTTTCGCGAGTTCCCTTTTTATTATACTTGCTGTTGATCCTGTGTCTAGTACGAGTTCTACTCCTTGGCAGTCTTGTATTTTGCCTTGGACGGTCAGGATCCTCCTATATGCCCCCACTGTTTCTTTCTCTGCGTGGAGGACGACATTCGGGTCGTTTAATGTCGTCTGCCTCAGTTTGGGTTCGGCGATTCTCGACCAACAAACGACACTCTGCGTTCTCTGTTCTGAGGTGGTTCTCTGCACATTGATGCGATGTGGGTCGGTCGATTGCAACTGTAACACTTCGGCCTACCTTCGGTGGTGCGTGTGTTAGGCAGTTGCTGTTGGTTCGTTTCTCTATAACGAACATCTTGGGAGTTTGGTCTTCCTCTATACCCCTCGTTGTTGAAGCTTCTTCCCCTGTTGCAACTTCCGCGGTAGTTCCCTGATCCGTTCCCATTACCATATCCGTTTGTACGCGAAAAAGAGTTTCCACTATTACTTTGGCGATAATTACCCCTGTAATTGTTGCCTCGATAGCCCGTTCTGAAGTCCCGGTAATTAGTACGCAGATTTGATCCTTGTGGGTATCGACTGCTTTCTTCTTGCTGTCTAGGGTAGGCTGTTGGGTCGTACAGACTTAGCCCCCTAGCAGAAGCCTCCAATTGACCATCTGCTTCTGTATCGTTCCACTCGTTCAGTTTAAATGCCAAGCTTTTTATTTTATCCCTCGTCATCGTTTCGTCCTTGTGCAGCCTGTACGCGCGGCGTAATACTGGTTGCAGTCCATTTTCGAAGAATTGTCCGAAGTTTTTGTCGGACATTCTTGGATCGGCTTCGTGTGCTAAGGCTTTCAGCTCGTAGTAGTATGCTTTTACCCTTTCCCATGGGTGTTGTCTACGACTAGTGAATCTAAACATAGCGTTATTTATCTCGTCTGCACCTCCGAATTCTTGTATAAAGTCGTCACTTATGTCACTCCAAATTTTGGAACAGTTTTCGGGTCTAGTCTTGTAGTCCTTGTACCAAGTGTTTGCAACGCGGTCCAAAAATGTTCCAAAGTATAACATTTTGTAGTTGTCGTCCCATCCGTTCGCCGCCGCGCACCTATCATATTGGCGTATGAATGATAGCGGATTGGTCGATGACGGATTGAATAATTTAGGCGCAATAAATTCTGGGACCGATGGTGTTCGTGCTGCTGCGTTACTGTCCCCTAGCGTTATGTCTGCCATGTTTTCTCTTCTAGTTTTGTCCTGCTGCTCTAGGTCGGTTATCCTATCTGCTTCTTCTCTTCGTAATTTTTCAATTTTTTTCTTTTCTTTTTCTGCTTCCTTAGCCGCGCTTTGTCTAGCTATTTCTTCGTCCTTCTCCTCGTCGGTGGTATCCCTTCTCCGTCTTTCTTCTTGCTCTTTCCGTAGTGCTTCGCTTGCTGCTAGTTTTCTTTTTCCTTCTTCTTTTCGTTGTAGCGTTTCCTTCGACGCCTTTTCTGCTGCCTCCTTTTCCAATTTCCTTCTATTTCTTCGCTCTCTTCTTCAAATTCCTTTGCTTCTTGCTCTCGTTTGTCTTTCGTGGCCTTCTCCAAGGCAGCCCTTCGCTCTCGTTCTTCTTTTTCCTTTTATTCGCTCAACATGAAGCACGCGTTATCTTCGTCTTCGCGTTCTGTGGTCGTGTCTCCTACAGGTCTTACCACCACTTGCACACTCTGTTTTGCTCTTGGCGCGGCCTTGATTTGGCTTAGGTCTGGTAAGCCCGTCGTAGGTCTGCTTGTAACCCGAACACCTTTTCCTGTTTCTTCCGGTACGTATGTTGAGCTTCTTACTACCGGGTTACCAACCGCTTCCCCTAATTTCTTAGATTGTAGTCTCGTGTGAGGTTTGTCTGCGTTTGACATACTTCATGTCGACGAGTTTGGGTGTTATACCGTTTTTAATTGAATGATGCCCTACTGGTTATACTGCGTCTCGTTCTTGTCAGAGTCATCTAACATAATATATTACAGGCCTTTACGATAAGTGTGATATGGAATGAGAGTATAATTATGCAATAACAAAAAACACACAAGTCAGTGAAAATTAATGTAACAAATTGGGCGTGTGGCAAATGGGTAATAAAACTACAGTTTCAATTTATTATTCACTTGTGTCAGGGTTAAATTGTGATTTTAAATTATAAATTCGTGAGTATCAATTTGTAAATGCATAAATTGTGCGTAACATTTAGGCGTTTCGTACCCAACCACCAGGGTGGATGCCAGCCTCAGCATCCAGTTTGAAGAAAGGCTTTGGTCCCTGGTGTTTGGTTTATCTTGAGGCCCATGTTATTACGCATGTTACGGTGTTATAAGTTTTTCAGGGGCTGAGTTAATTGGCTACTGTTTTACGCTTATTTCGTTGACATTAGTTTTACGTGTTGCGCGAGAAAGAGGAGAGCAACAAAAATTAGTCGAAATAATTTTATTATATTAATTAATAGTTAATTCTTGGCATCGATACGGGGTAGATTTCGGGGAATCTACCTAACTCGGTGGAACTCGGCGCCTCCACCATATGTAACAATTTACGCGACTGGGGAACATAGCGGGTTCGAATTTCAATAAATTAGTCGAGAGGCCAGTGTTAAAATGATATTTATTAATTCACGTATTGATCCCCGCACATTAGAGTATTCATTTACTTACATCATTATGGGTCCTAGCGGCAACGAGCGGAGGGCAATGGTCATCTTGGCACTTGGTCTTCTATCGGTATTTCTCTGACACCAGTTCGCGACGCGTTTATTAAATTTGGATCGACCTATATGGTTCGATCCTCAAAAACAGACTAACTCTTTTTTGCATTACAATAATTATTGTTACTTTGCAATTTGTGTCAGCTCAGCGTTCGATCGGTCATCCCGTTCGATCACCTTGCTGGCACCGCGGCTCGTGTTGCTTTTCCGGTGTCTTCAATAGCGTGAGATTCATGTAATCGCTGATAAGGCGAATCATTTGTTATTTGCATAATGCCAAATAATTCCACAATAATTTGAGTCTTGACAATATAAAGATATAATATGTTTCTTTAAACTAGTTTTTTATTATCGTAAGCTTTAGTCAAGTGTAACCATAATCCCTTAAAAAACACTTATCGGCGTTAGTGGTAAGTGCGGCTATTTAAATGCAATTTCAGTACAAAAAGACGTGATATAAAAAAATCAGACGCCGCACTGCTCGCTGAACTGTTCGTGTCACTGCTCGCGGAACTGTGTTAGTATATATTTACGGCACCATTTTAACACAATCCCAAGATACATATTTTTATTTTCACTTGTAATCTCACAAGAGTATGAATTCTATCCGGAAATTTTTTTGAGTGCATTTCAACAACGTATTAATCGGCCCAAGTGGAACACGAGGGCCCGATTACGTTGTTGGAATGCACGATAAAAAAATTCCAGAATATGAATTCATGGTCAAGTGCAGATTCGGTAAGAAAATCGCACCAATACACTTACAAAAATTGATCAAAATTCAAAAAAGTTTTTGTTATTTTTTAATCAAGTTGCAATAGAATTGCGTATCTATGCACCGATTGTAGAAAACAAAATACTGAATCTGTTAAAGTAAAAAATGTCGCGGTTTGGAAAACAGTCATTGGATACAATAGATAAAGCTGTGGAAGATACGGTACCAAACAATACTAAACGAAGCAAATCTTCAGTCTGGAGTCAGTTTAATTTTTTTTAGTTTACTTATTTTTTTTTGTATCTATAGTTCTAATTAAATTATAATTTACAAAAATATTTATTTTGACATTTGTTTTGACATAAAAATTTCCGCTGAAATTTTCTACTGCTTGGTGTAGTAAGATAAAATTTCCGAAAAATTTTGTTGTTACCATGGTAATTTATTCAAATGCAACGTTTCTATTGGTCTTAAATTAGTATGGTGCGATAATCAACAGTAATACCACAAGACCTTTACAATAGCCGGCTATTTTTTTTTCATTAATTTATCAAGAAAGCTTGCATTTTAATACTTTAAACGAGAACTTATCAAGCATTAATAATCTGATTAAAGCCCGAGAGCTTTAGCTCGAGAGCTTTAATCTTTGATTATTAATGTTTGATAAGTTCGAGTTAAATTATTCAAAAATGCAAGATTTGAGATAAATTATAAAAAAATAGCCGATATTGTAAAGGTCGAGTGGTATTTAGAAAGATTATTTATTGAATGAAAATTTTGATCGCTTCTCAATTGGTTTTCAATTGCTTTTGCAGTAAAATTATAACATGTAAAACTGTCAAAATTAAATTTGCGTCGCCTACTTCAAATTTAAAAATTTCACGTGATCGGATATTGCTACCGATTAAAATAGTCGCTGATATTCTCATCCCGCAGTAAACACACATGAAATAAATAATCTACCAAATTTATGCAATATATTCAAATATCCTAAGCACGTCGTTGGCAGCATGTAAAATATTAAATCATTTCAGTTTGGATAACATCTATAAGTCTATACTTATTTATTTAAAATTTACCAATAACAAATAATAATATATTTAATTTCCATTGGATATACAAATTGCACATCTAGTGGATGTACAAATTCGACATTTTCTGGATTTTGGAATTGGACATCCAGTAGATATGCAAAGTGAATATTTAGTAAATATACAAATTAAATATTTTCTGGATTTTTTAATTTGACATATACTGGATATGGAAATTGCATATCCAATAGATATACAAGTTGGACATCCATTGGATATTTCATGTTGTGACATTTTACGATCTACTGGATATCTATTATATATCACAATCCTTTAACTGGATATCTACTGGACATTTGTATGTCCAGAAAATATTTCCTCTAGACATCCACTGGATATATTTGTGTTGTATGGGTAATTAGCCCTCTTTTATTTATTTTTGGAGCTACTATTATATTTTGTAATTTTTCCTTTGCGTTATTAAGTTGAAATTTTAAAACTGTTCTGTACGTTCGTTTTCGTTTTGTTTTAATTGTTTTATTGTAAAGAGACAGAGAGAGATAGATTTTTTGCTTTAACATTCCTAGTTTAGAGAAGCGGCGAATTTTGTGTTTTTGCACTATTTTTGGCGTTCGAGCGTTCACGATCGTGGCCAGTGGAGCCGCTCTCCCGCTTCGACCGTTAACGTTCCGCAGTTCGCTTTTGCTATTCGAATACGCGCCGTATTACTCGCAACTCTTTTCGCTTTTTTGCAATTCGTTACATTTACCACGAGGCTACCTTTTTCTTTTGCTTTTCCTTCGTTTTCGCTTCGCTTTTCCTTCCTTTTCGCTTTTTCCTTCCTTTTTCGCTTCACCTTCGCATCATAGCTTCGCTTTTTGTCTTTCGTACCACCAGGACGAGGATCACCATCAACTTTTCAACGACAACAGCCACCGAACCAAAAGGTAAGTGCATTTTCGCTATTCGCCGTTTTCTCTTTTCGCTTATTTTAATTTGGTGCGAAACCGATTGAACTTCGCATTAACAAAAACATTTTTATAATTGTCGAATTCGCGGAGGAATTGCTGACTTAATCTATTGTGAAGAGTTAGATTCAAATCTTTATATTGGTTTTCTATTATATTAATTTCATCAACTACTGGTAATAAGTTAAAATAGTGAATGAATGTGCGTGAGAAATAGTGAATTTTTGCTTGTCCTAACTTGAAAGGTAATATTCCTGGGTTATTCTTGAGATCGGTAATTATGATGTCTTGGGTAGAGATCATCGATATTAATCTGTAAAAAGTTAATTTTGTTTAGAAGGGCGTTTAATATTTGCTTTATGTACATATTTATATTTTGTTGTTGTAATGAAATTTTTATTGTCCTTCAGAATTGTTTCTGTTCCACTGTAAATAAACTGTGGACACTGTAAATGATTCATAATTTATTTTATCTGGAATATGTTTTTTTGCTATTTCCGGGTTTAAAAATGATTTGGAAGATCCTGCATCGATGAGGAGTTTTAAAGGGGGGTTAGCTAACAGAATGTATGGAAATTCTTTACGATCCGTGGTATTCTGGTATCCGTAGTATTCTATTATGTTCTGAATCTTGTATGAGGGCTTGCGTGAAAATTTGTATCATTTTCATTTGGGATTTTTGGAGATTCTGGGATATCATTCAAATCTTCATTTTCAATTACTTCCGTATTGTATAGTTCTTCGGATACAAAATTTGGTGAGTAGTTTCCTCTAGAAGTCGATGGGTTTTGATTATTATAGTTTGGCGTATACGATGGGAACTGAGAGTTTCGCGTATTAACACTCATTGGGGTTGGCTTGTTTTGTTGCGTAAAATTACGCGTATTAACACTCATTGGTGTTGAATTATTTTGTTGGACAAAATTACGTCTAGGTTGCCAGACATTTTGATTTTGTTGATTATTTCTACCAAAAACTTGCCGGTTAGTGAAGAATCTCTATTGCACTGGTCAATTTTGTATATTTATTGGTTGGCTTGGAAATTGCGGTTTATGTGAAGGATTAACAAAATTTTGCTGATAATTTGAACTTGCATTTGGGCGTGAATAATATTAGACTTATACGAGTTATGGTGTTGCGGTATATTTTGATACTGATTTGGTCGAGCATTTCTAGGTGGTATATTAAATTGCTTATTTTGAAAATAATTGATATTTTCTTCTTGAATTATGAATTGCATTGCCTGTGCTAAACTGTTAGGTCGCATTATTCTTATATTAGTTCCTAGTGGATCTCGAAGTCCAGAAAGAAATGTTTTTAGGGTTAAATCTGTATATAAATTCCGTTTTAACTGTCTATCATTCTGATTGCCTTCGTGTATGTCTATATAAGAGCAAATAATATTTAATAAATGTAAAGATCGTTCATAAAATTCGTGTGAATTTTCATTAGGTTTTTGTCGCATACTAACTAAGTCGCGATTAAGACATGCTTCGTCTCTTTGGTCTGAAAAGTTTCGTACTAGAACGTCTCTTAACTCAGCCCAAGTTGTAATATTACTAATGTTTGCAACTAATTTGGCTTGGCCTTCAAGTCGGTTAATAATCGAATTAATTATAAAAATATTTCTGAAATTAGCTGGAGCTGCAGCATCGTAAAAACTAGCAACTATTTGCTCGCATATTTTTAAATATCTTGGGAGCTCGTTAGTGTCCCCATTAAATATTGGAATACATTTAAGATAAGTAGTATCAAAATTCGCCATATCTTCTAAATGAAAATGATCGTCTTGATTTTGATTTTCTATATTATTACCTTGTAAATTAATGTTGTTGAATAACGCAACTAACTCAATTTCGGAATTTTCTAAATTCTGTATTTCTGACATTCACAATATTATGTTATTACAAGTTATTTGCTTACGATCAAATTATTGCAATGATCATCTCTACTGTTGAGCCGTTTTTCCGGTTGTGGTAAAGTTGTCTTCTGTGTCCGATACACTGGATCGCAAGTGGATTGCAGGTCTTTGATGTTGAGGTGTTGAGGAAAGTCTTTCTATTTCACAAGTTCCACAATCCCGATTCCAAAATAGTTCGTTAATGGTTGAACCAACGTAAAAGTCCGTGAATTAAATCAGGTTTACGCGAACTATCCTACCGACTGCGTCAAATAAATTCGAAGACCGAAAACCTTGCTTTTTAAAAACTAACTTCCACAAAATAGATAGAGTAAAAATTAGATAGTTCTTTATTGTCTGAAGACCAGATTAATTATGATATAAAAATAAGAATGATAACTAAAACTAAAATAATATTATACGTTAACAAAAAATAGGTGATTCTGGAAATCATGAAGAATCAGCATTTTAATATCTGAACAAGCTAATTTACATTGCAAGTACACATGTAATTGTAATGTAAGTATGCGAAAACTACATTATGATAAGTACAATATCAGGTTATATTACAAACATACTGCTCTTTAATATGGTGGCATAAAGCTAAGAAAAAGAAGTCAATTAAAAAGTTAGGCAGCCTGCAAAGACTGGTCTTACTTAGAATGACGGGAGCAATGTTAACAACGCCTATAGCAGCCATGGAAGCGCTGTTGGATCTTCCTCCAGTACAATTAGTGGTGAAGTCATAAGCTCTAATGGCAGCCTACAGAATAGGAACAAATGGGTATGGGATCAAAACTCCAAAGACAGGACACCATACCGAAATAGTTCAACAACTATGAGTAAAAATGGTTGCAAAAGACCTACTTAGAAAGAAACATATAAAACACTGGATGGGGGGCTTCTGGACTGAGGCAATCTTACATGTTTATAAACGAACCATCCAAGGAAAAGGCTAAAGAAATATTACAGCTGAGTAGAAATCATTGGACTTCTTACAGGACACTTTTCACTAATGAAACATCTCACCAACATTGGTGTGAAAGATAATCCTGACTGCACGATGCGTAGCAAAGAGGAGAAAACTTCTCAACACATACTTTGTGAATGCTCGGCTCTAGCAAGCTGGAAGCGTCCGGTCTTCGGGGCTACAGTTATAAAACCGGGGATAATTAAAACATCACCTGTAGGACATATCCCCAAACTTACCGAGGTTACAGAATTAACCGGGTACAAAGCTATGTGGGCACAATCAGCTTAAGCTACAGTGCTATGGGATCCAACCATACCTCTTAAGGAAAAAAAAATAACAATGACCACCAAAACTATGACAAGGTGAGAGAAGTAATGGCGGTAAAGCCTTTGAAATTTAAAAGTTCGCTCAAAACTTGCAACTTTATTGTTGATTTTCATGATGGTCTTCATTTTTATTTTCGTTGTGGTGTTGTATGTTTGTTTGAAAGAAACTCATCGTTTATAGATTGGGTTTGATGGTGAAAAAAATCCGGATTGTAGATTTTTTAAAGTTAAGAATAACGTCCTTGAAGTCGATTTATGTTGAAAGAAATTAGAAGGGAAAAGGACCTTAATTGAATTAAATATAACTACATGTTACTCATTCAGCTAACAGTTTCGCTTTAATTCTAACAGTTCGCCTCAGCAAACAGTTTCGCAATAATTCATATTCCATGATCGAACTTCAGCGAGCAGTGCGGCGTCTGATTTTTTCATGTCACATCTTTTTGAACTGAAATTGCATTTAAACGATATTGTATGAAACGATATCGGCAAGGTCTTTATATACTAGGTTTTCTCGTAACTTTCCGGGGATATCCGGGGCATTGCGGGGATATCGCGTCATCATGAATCCACTTCAGTTCTCCTGTATACAGCACCGAGTACAGCTAGTGCTTGTTGACGGAGTATTTAAATTAAATAAGTGAATAAAATTAAATAAAAGTGAATAAAAGTGAATAAAAGTGAAAGTTATAAGTCTTAAAGTTTTACATTTTACTAAGTCTACCAAGCAACGTTACGGTACGTTTTTAAGGCATTTTTTGTCATGAATTATTAATCTATATTTGTTAATAATGCTGGAAATGTACAAATCTAAATTTATATTATTTAATTTTAATATTTTAATGGATTTCTAAACCAATCTAATTTTTTTTATTTCTATGTGTCATAACTCTGCAATTTTTTGGTTTAGAGATAATTCTAAACCTAAATTTGTGAGTATAATTCTAGTATATTATTGGGCCGACACGATTTATTAATTAATTTAATGTATTAAATTTTGTAATAGTTTCAAAATGCCGGGTATGATTTGCAGTATAGCAAAGTGTACCAGCATTGCATCCAAACCCCCCCAAAAAAAACTGGAGAAGCAATATCATTTTTGTCGTTTCCGGAAAATGAAGTGTTTAGAAAAGCGTGGATTGAGAAATGGAGAAAAACTGATAGATTTGACGCAAGAACTAAGAGAATATGCAGCAAACATTTCAAATCCAGTGATTTTCAAGACGAACTTCAAGCTCGCCTTCTAGGAACTAGACCAAAAATACTAAAACATGATGGTTCGCATACAAATAAAAATTCAATAACTAATTTTATTAGTTTTGCTTTTGTTTACAGCGATACCTAATTTTAATTAATTGAAATAAATAATCTGTTGTCTAATCCAGAAACTAATATTCAAATAAATCTGGGCACATTGTCGTCAAAAGAGAGCACACAATCAGTTGAAAGTCTTTTACAATCTTTCGTATCTGCAAAAGTACCTGTTCCAGGTACTACTGGAGCCAGTTCCAGCGAATTTCGTGGTAAGAATTTTCAAGAATTGCTAAGAAAGCTTTGCAGAAGAAAGTTGCAGATGATGAAAATCATTTTGTTTATTTAAATAATAAAAATTTGGAACTGCAGAATAGCCTTAATGATTATAAAGAAAAATTTTCTTCAAAAGTACAAGAACTGATGAAAGATTTACTTACACCAAATCAACTTGAGATTGTTTTTTTAAAAAAAAATGTCAAGCTCGTTGGAATACAGAAGAAATTTCAAAAGAAGTTTCATTAAGATACTTAAGCAAGCGAGCATACATTTACGTTCGTGGAAAACTCAAGTATCCCTTACCTGGTTTATCCACGCTTCAGCGTTGGGCAACCAATATGAATTTAAGAAATGGAATTTTGGAAGATGTTTTGCGAATTATGAAATTATTTGAAGAAGATAAACAAGTACTGACTACTTGCTTAACAATTATTTTTAATAATGAATTGACTAAATTATATTATTAAGTGTTCGTTCTGTTTTTGTTGTGTTTTTGTGTTACATTGATCAATCGTGCTGTACAAATTGTTAATTTAAAAAAAAATGTCCAATACACTACGATGCCACAACCAAATTATTACAATTCCATTCATAAATTTTTATCTCAGGTAATCTATAATAATTAATATTATATAACTTTCCAAAATGATAATAAAATGTATTTTGTAATTTCTTTCTCCGTGGATTTTTAACGCTAACTATTGACTTTTCTGATTCGTATTGTTGTGTATTACCCGATTAATTGTGAATTGACTTATTAATTATAGATGCTCTGAAGTATAGACTTATAGATGTTATCCAAACTGAAATGATTTAATATTTTACATGCTGGTAACGACGTGCTTAGGATATTTGAATACATTGCATAAATTTGGTAGAAAATAAAAATATGTATCTTGGGATTGTGTTAAAATGATGCCGTAAATATATAATAACACAGTTCCGCGAGCAGTGATGCGAGCAGTGACACGAGCAGGTCAGCGATCAGTGCGGCGTCTGATTTTTTCATATCACGTCATTTTGTACTGAAATTGCATTTAAATAGCCGCACTTACCATTAACGCCGATAATTGTTTTTGAGGGATTATGGTTACACTTGACTAAACCTTACGATAATAAAAAACTAGTTTAAAGAAACATATTATATCTTTATATTTATACAAAATAAAATTATAGATATAAGTAAAAATGGTATTTGCTTACATTTTCAGCATACATTTTCAATAATATTACAATTTATAATAATAAATTGATAATTTTTTTATTAATCTATGAGCCTTTTATTTTATAATGTTGGTAGGCTGTGCTTTGTGCTTTCAAATTTGTTTCTAGTGCAAGCAGCAAAATTGTCCACCGGTAAAATTTTAACTATTAAAATATCGCTGATAAGGATCTTTTAACTAAATTAACAATGCAGACAAGGGTAAGTTTACCACGTTTTACTACTTCAATTATTGCTCTAAACTAGCTGTCCACATTGTTGGGCATTTTTGTGAGGTTAGTCCGCCCGGCTAACCGCCCGATGATTCATGTATACTTTCAATTCAAACTACAAACCGTCTTAATTTGCTGTTTTGCCATTGCGACATGATAATTAGTTTCAGGAAGTGGACAGCCCACGCGTCGCACTCGATCTGTGTCGCAGAGTTCCTTGGGCTCAACTTTACTTAAGGAAAATCAGACAGGGGGCAGCACATGTCAAAAAATGGCAGTAGACGACTGACTGATGACGGCATCATTTGTCCTACTCCCCGCAAATGCTCCAAACCGAAGTTATATTAGACGATTTCTGTTGAGCTGAATATTCCTGACTATAGTCAGCGTTTGGTCTGTCAAATGTTGGTTTGGTCAAGTATGGTTTGAACAAACCATTACGTCATATCTATCACAACTGAAATCAATTATTCAGCCGTGGTCTGTCACTTACCACCGTTAAATTTGAGGTTAAATTTGTTGTTTTGTTGAATTGAAATTTTGACTTGTTAAATTCAAGTTTTAAATATACCAATTTATAATGCTACGAAACAAGGGTATTAAAAGGAAACGCGCTTTGACAGCTCTTACCCTAGCATTGGAAGCAGAGGTCGAGTATGATGGTGATTTTATTACAAGCTTGTTTTTGCGTTCTCAACAAAATTTACTCGGAAATGTATGTTGGATCTTACAAAGCCACATTCATACAAATACACAACCGTTGGTACTTTACAATTTTGTGAAAAATGATCATTTTTGAATTCCACTATTTTACGAATACTGGATTGATAAATATCTGGAATGTGATTTCTTTGCTCATTTTCGATTGACGCGAAAATCTTTTGACATACTAGTAAACGAAGTCGCAAAACAAATAAAAAATGGTTATAAACTTCATTCTGGTGGATATTCGGAAGTTCCACTCACAAAAAGTGTTATGATAACACTGTGGTTCTTAGCTAAAGGTGGTACGCTAGTTTCGACCGCTGACAGATTTAATATTGGAGTTTCAACGTGCCATTCCGTTACTAATATTATAATTACCGCACTTGCCGATTTGAGACACAAATTCATAATTTGGCCAACCTACAACGAATGCTTAACAATATCCGATGCATTTGAAACAGTAAGTGGTTATCCAGGAATATTAGGAGCAATAGACGGAACTGATGTTTCATGTACAGTGCCCCAAGATCAGCATGACAGCTACCAAAATAGAAAATGTTATCATTCTATAAAAATTCAAGCCATTTGTACTACCAATAAATATTTTCTTAACATATTTGTTGGATTTCCTGGATCTGTTCACGATGCTAGAGTTTTAAAGGAGTCAAGACTGTTTTTGGACATTTTGGAAAATGGAGCATCGTCGTATTTTTACAATAGATACCATCTAATTGGAGATAGTGCATATCCCTGTTTACCATGGCTATTAACACCATATCGAGATTTTGGAAGATTGTCAGCATTGCAAAAATCTCACAACCATAAGCTGAGTAAATCGAGAGTCGTAATAGAAAATTGTTTCGGGTTGCTTAAAGGTCGCTGGAGAATCATGCAGCATATAAATGTGTATTCCATTAAGAAAGTGATATACCGGGTGTTTGATAAAAACCGCCGCACGCTATATTTTTGTTATTAATGGACTAATTTAGTTGAATAAAAAAATTTGTGCAATGATTGTTTCTGAACTACAAAATGGATTTATTTTTGATTTTTTTGTAATTGATTTCATGGTAATCGGATGGACAACTTTTTATTTAAAATAGAAAAGTAATTTTTTTATTGTTCTTTATGTTGAAAAATATTTTTCTGGATTCAAAAATGTATCACAACTTGCTTTTTTTCTAGTACTAATCAGAAAAAAGTAAATTCAAAGAACTTTTTTCTTAAGTTTTTCTCAGAACAATATTGCTTTGCAATATTATTCTGATTGCAAAAAAAAATTACAAAAATCAAATTACAATTTACGTAAATGTCACTGTCATCGTATTTTTCACTGATTGTGTATGAATTTGTACCAATATGAATTACCAACACATGACTGATATGATGCGAGTGTATTTTGAGTGTCGTAAAAATTCTGGTGCAGCTGTACGGTTGTATTCATATATTCATATTGATACAAATTCATACACAATCAGTGAAAAATACGATGACAGTGACATTTATGTAAATTGTAGTTTTATTTTTGTAATTTTTTTTGCAATCAGAAATTGCAAAGCAATATTGATCTGAGAAAAACTTAAGAAAAAAGTTCTTTGAATTTATATTTTTCTGATTAGTAGGTACTAGAAAAAAAGCAAGTTGTGATACATTTTTGAATCCAGAAATATATTTTTCAACATAAAAAACAATAAAAAAATTACTTTTCTATTTTGAATAAAAAGTTGTTCATCCGTTTACCATGAAATCAATTACAAAAAAAATCAAAAATAAATCCATTTTGTAGTTCAGAAACAATCATTGCATACATTTTTTTATTCAACTAAATTAGTCCATTAATAACAAAAATATAGCGTGCGGCGGTTTTTATCAAACACCCGGTATATCTCAACAGCTTGTTGTGTATTGCACAATTTTTGTTACTTGAATGAAGACACATTTAATGAAGCAATAATCAGCAATGATAAATCCGAAAATAATCCGAGCGAGGTTTCTGAATGTCCTTTGTCAGATGATAAAGCAGGACTTGAAAAAAGAAAATACATTACTGAAAATTTGTTGCAATAATTTTTTGTTGTATAATTAATGTATTATTTTTTTACACTCTGGAAATACAAAAAATAGTTATTTATGTATCAAGGCAGTAAAGTCGTATTTTTTATCACGAATGTGGAAATTATTTGCCGAGGCGAAAGCCGAGGCAAATAACCACGTGAGGGATAAAAAATGACTTTACTGTCGAGGTGCATATTAAATTAAGTAATATTAATGATAATAGAACAATTTTCGTTATTTTGTACATTGACAGGTTGTAGTTTATTAGAGTTTGTTAGAAAGTGTTGGTTTGAAGGGGATGTTGTAATCGGTGAGTCATTATTTACGCGTATTAAATCGGCAGTAAAGTTCTACTTTACTGCCGATTTTTTCTACTTTACTGCCGATTGTTGAGTACTTTACTGACGATTTCGGATAAAAAATATTTGTTTTATATTAATTTATAGATTTTTAATTATTTATTATTATTACAAAAAACACTTAGGTACATAATAACACAGTTGTCATCACACTGAAATCACTCATAGTAATATTACTTATTAGTATAATTATGTATGGTTGTTGTACATTTAATATAGCTTTTTCGTAGAACACTTTCTGACGGTTTTGGTCTAATCGAAAATCATAAAAGCAGTCCGTCAAACAAGCCACGACAAAATAAGTATCAAGACATACTCAACATTTAGTTTCGCGGACTGCTTTTTCTAATTTTAGATTAGACCGAAATCATCAGAAAGTGTTGTGTAAACAAAGCTTGTATTGATTACACCAAAAAAATACATGTCAAAAACCATATTTAAAAAAACATAAATAAACTCTAAATAAACTTTGTCTAAATCTATTAAAACATTAATACAAAAACACTATAGCTTACATATGTATTAAATAACACAGTTGATATTTGGCTGATTTCGAGGTATTGAGGCATTTTAAATAGGCGTTTCATAACTTGCGACACAAAATAAAATCTTTTAATAAAACTTTAAATTTTAACAGAAATTAAAAAATAGTTTTTTGTTCGTTTAATCTTCAAACAAGTTTTTTTTTATATATTGTGTCGCAAATTAGATAATACCTTGTATGCTAATTGCTAACATACTATCACAAATACAGATTTATAAGAGTTATCATAAGAGTTATGATAATTTAATCTTCATCTGAATCTTCATCACGCTTGCGCTTTTTCTTATCATTTGATAAGGATTTGATTAGTGATTTAAACATGTTATTGAAAGTTTCCCGTTGTTCCGTTTGTTTTTCCATGTATTTAAACCATTGTGTATTTTGGTCCAGTTGCAACTGCTTAAATGATTCAAATCTTTCATTTGTTTTTTCATTCATTGATCTTATTTTTGCCAAAATCTCGTCTTTTGCAGTTTTTGGCTTCACTGATTTTTTGAGAGATTTGAATCTGTCTTCATTGGGTTTTTTTATCGGCGTAAATTGGTTTACAAAATTTAAATCTTGATCAATAATAGACGAAGCAGATGACTCGCCCGAATCTGCAACACTACCTGATGTTGTTGGTATATTTTCATTTTCCAAAAATGAATGATCCGGTGTTTGCGAGGGTGTTTGTATAGAATCTAAAACATGTTTCGGCGCCACTTTGTCCTTCTCGCCCAGAACAACATGCATTTCTTCAAAATAGTCAGGTTTTGCCATGTACGCAGCTCCAGTTTGCCTCTGGTTAGTCGTGTATTGAATGTACCCGCGTTACAAATTGGAGAACTTCTGCCTACATTTTTCAGCCCCGGCTTTTCCAACTTTTAAATTAAATCCTTCGCAAATTAAAGTTTCTGCAATTTGAGACCATAATTGAAGCTTGTTATTTCTCTTGTTGTCAAACAATTTTTTAAATTTTTCACTGCCCCGTAATTGAAGCAATCTTAGTGCTGCTTGACTGTCAGACTCCGTTGTCTTTCCTTTCATTGCCCATAACTCAGGCTGATGCGGAAGTAATTCTAAAATAATAAACTAACATTAAAAAATTCAGACATACGATTTTATTTTTGAATATACCAATTTCATATTCTTCATCTGGATTTAGCTGCAAAAATTCTACCTTCTCATTCTTTTCTCCCGGTGCTGAACCATTGATAAATTCCTGTATCTCGACTCTCTGCACAATAAGATTCTTTTTTGCATCCTCCGGAGTTATACCTTGTGATAATAGAGAGTTACTCATTGCAGCTCGATGTACATAATCAAGTAATAACTCATCGTCTAGAAATCATTTCAAAAACAATTAAAAAGCAGTATAATATATTGTAGTGTAATTTACGTTATTTAACTAGAATAATTTAACTTACCGGTTAATAAAGGCCTCAAAATTTCAGATCGATCCTGGAAGTGTACTAGTTTTGAATTAACACACACTGTAAAGGCTTCCATAATAATCAAATATATCACAAAAAAAAACGAGGTTAAAACAAATTCAAAATCATAACAAACTTTTATGATAGAGAGAGAGAAAAAACATTAGAAAGAGACGAAAATATTAACCAAACCGCTAACCATCACTCGGAGATAGTTTGCGATTTGACAGACCAAACGCAAACCAAGTCAGCATATGACGTCATTGTTTGTCAGTCGAAATCGAGCGGTTTAGTTTGGTCAACTACATTCAGGAATATTCAGCTCAACAGAAATCGTCTAGAGCCTCAAAGTTTTGACATTTAACAGGTGGAAAATGTGTTATAGAGTAGTACTTGCCCAAAATGGACGGCTTATAACTATCTCACGACAACACCATTTGTCTTACTCTCCACAAATGCTCCAAACCAAAGTTTTGACATTTAAAATATGGGAAATGTGACAAAGAGCACTACCTGCACAAAACTTGGGTAGAATTTACCTTAAGGGGAATCAGATAGGGGCAGCACATGTCAAAAAATGACAGCTGACAACTGATTGATGACGGCATCATTTGTCCTACTCCCCGCAAATACTCCAAACCGAAGTTATAGAGTCTCAAAGTTTTGACATTTAATAGGTGGGAAATGTGTTATAGAGTAGTAGTAATGATTTATCCTACTCCCCGCAAATGCTCCAAACCGAAATTTGACAGGAATGAAATTTTTTTTCGAAAATCAAAGTTGCTTAGAAGTTTGTTGTTATGTAAACTACTTTCAAACAAGTTCTCGAGCAAGTTCTGCTATTTTTAAAAAATGTCGTGGTCAGACTGAAGTCTTCCCAATAAGCAAGCAGAAGCTTTTGAGCTTGCTGTGAGGGTCGGTCTTGTGCCAAAAAGACCTTTGTGCAAGACAAAAATCAAAAATCACTCTAAGAACCTAGAGCCACTGTCACATTATTATAAGACTGTAACAGATCTGGGAATTTATCGTTGCCCAAAATCATACAAATGTCAAAAGGACATTCCAGTGGCAAGGGGTACATGGTTTGAACAGTCCAGAGTACCAGCTCATGTGGAATTCAGGTAATGCAAAAAAATTCAAAATTGTAAGCATGTTTGTAGAATGTTTAGTTAAACACAACAATTGGAAAGCATAACTCCCATTTTCAATTTTTCCGATTCCCATTTCCTTTTTATTTTAATTATTCTAGAATTATGTATGGATTCGCATGGAATGAAAGTTATGAGCGGCTTCAAGCAGCTTGTGGAGGAGAGTCGACTTTAAGCTCCACTACCATAAGCCATAGATACAGATTTTGTCGAAAAGTTGTGACGTCACACTTTACAAATATCCAAAAATCTTTGGGAAAAATAGGCGGTCCTAATGAAATTGTTCAAGTGTGTTCATTCGTCTAAAAATGTTTAAAAGATACTTATAAATAATTAATTACGTTTACAGATAGATGAATCAAAGTTCGGTAAACGAAAATACAATAGGAGACGATTAGTCGGAGGTCATTGGGTTTTAGGGCTTATACCGAATAACTCCAATGACTTAAGACTAGTCGTTTGTCCCAACAATCGAAGGGATGCTGATACTCTAATCCCGTTAATTGAGGACCTTGTAGCGCCTAGAACTACTATCCATTCAGACCAGTGGAAAGCTTATATAAAATTAAAAGAAAAAGGTTTTGGCCACCCCACTGTAAATCACTCAGTGGAGTCTCTAGTGAAGGGACTCACACTCAAAAAATTTGGTCAGAGTGGAGAGAAGCAAAAGCTTTTTTTAAAAATAAGCACGTGCCGCAAGAGAAGTTCGCTGACAATTTGTGCGAATTTCTTTGGAGGCGATGGTGCAAAAAAAATAGAAAAAAATCCTATGGAGGCTCTGTTCGATGCAATTAGAGCAGACTATGGAGATTTCCGACAGTCGTCAAATAGGACAAATATGCCGAGCAAAGCGAGGCGGGCTTGAGTTGAGCAAAATTTTCAAAGCTTCTGCTTGAGTATTGGGAAGACTTCTGTCTGACCACGACATTTTTTAAAAATAGCAGAACTTGCTCGAGAACTTGTTTGAAAGTAGTTTACATAACAACAAATTTCTAAGCAACTTTGATTTTCGAAAAAAAAATTTATTCCTGCCAAGTTTGGGTTTGGAGCATTTGCGGGGAGTAGGACAAATTATTACTACTACTCTATAATACATTTCCCACCTATTAAATGTCAAAACTTTGAGACTCTATAACTTTGGTTTGGAGTATTTGCGGGGAGTAGGACAAATGATGCCGTCATCAGTCAGTTGTCAGCTGTCATTTTTTGACATGTGCTGCCCCCTATCTGATTCCCCTTAAGATAAATTCTACCCGCTTAATTTACGCGGTGCCTACAAGTGGAGGCAAGAAACTTGTAACTTGTGTTCTATTTATCTTGCCGTTTGTGTCGATAGTCCAGGAGAAGGTTTGGGCACTTTCGCAATTCGCAGTCAAATTAAGTTTTGTCGTGGAAGAATACGCCGGTAGTAAGGGCGGGTATCCGCCACGAAAGCGAACGAGATAAAATGTGATCTACGTTGCAACAATCGAGAAGTCCTCAAATCTAGTCAATAGTTTTATTGCTGAAGGTCGACTGAATGAACTAGGTTTAGTTGTCATAGACGAACTGCATCCGACTGGCGAAGCGCCCAAAGGAACGGTTTTGGGGTCCTTAATCACTAAATTACTTTACATGGATGGTAGATTTGGTCGAGGAATAATTGTTTTGTCTCAATTACCTCACGTTTTATTTTAGCAAATATTCAAATCGTGGATATGAGCGCTACCATCGGCATTATTGACGAAGTCACAGCCTTCATGCATGCAGCAACATTTACTCGAGATTTTTGCCCGGTTAAACTAAACGAATATGTTAAATGCGGTTAATACATTGGTGAAGTAAACCCACATCCAATTAAAGGAGAAGACTGGCTTATCAACAAGCGAACACGTAGATTTGAAGTAAGAATTATTAATTTAATTAAAGTAAGTTGACTGATCGAACTTTAGCAATCAGACGCATCGGCCCCAATAGATCCGGATATGATTGGTGCTCTCGCGTTGGAAGTCATCCCGGAAAAATCTTGCTTAATTTTCTGTTCTACGAAACTGAACTGCGAAAATGTGGCAGGAATGCTTTACAATAGTTTGCCAAGGTATAGCTATCGATTAACGTATAGATACGTTTTGTAATTGCTGGTTTTAGAAAACTGAGAAAACACAAAGCTGTACAAAAAAGCGGCTCATTGAGGAACTTGAACGTGATTTAGGAATCGACAACACTTTACGTCGATCTATCAAGTATGGTGTCGCTTATCATCATGCTGGTATAACGGTCGACGAGCGCCGTTTCATTGACGAAGCTTTCAGTGCAAAAACCCTGTGTATAATATGCTGCACGTCTATCTTAGCGGCAGGCATTAATCTACCGGTGGAACGGATCAGAAAATGAAATAACTTAAAAATGAAATTAAAAGATCACCATACATTGGCTCAGAATTTATTACCGTATCGCGGTGCAAGAAAATGGTGGGTAGAGCTGGAAGGGCGGGTTTTGAGCAGAAAGATGAAAGCTTTTTGGTGACTAGCCGAAACGGTTTTGCCAGAGTAAAAACGATGCTCTTATCGTCCATGGATAAAGCTGAATCGGAATTGCATTTGTATGATTGCGTTGGATTGCGGTAAGTTTCACTTTTTGTTGGACAATTGATATGATACTTACCATTCGTTGCGTTTCAGTCAAGTTCTATTGTCGTGCATAAGTTTGGGAATAGCAAACAATCGAAAGCAACTATTAGATCTGATAAACTACAACTTTATATCACGCCAAAGAGACCAGTTGGAAGTTCTTCGTGATAGTGATAATATGTTGAAGGATTTGATTAAAATAGGTGCAATTCAGTCATCAAAAGCAGAAGAGAATATCGGACCTCTAGGAGATATTACTTTCCTGAACATAAACATAAGCAATGGTGTGATAATTCCCACATTTAATAAATTATTGTCAAATGCGTTTAGGTTGATGAAAAGTCAATAACGCCAGAAGGTACCAATAAGATCCAAATTTGTTCCACTTCAAAATTAGTTGTTACTGGATTAGGCCAAGCCTCTATTCGCGGTGGATTTGAGGTATTCTGATGTCGCCAATTGTTTGGCGATCTGGAAGATGCACAGAAATGCTTAGTTCTTAGAGATTCTTTGCATTTGCCTTATCTGGTAACTTCCTACGAAACTGCTGAAAACATGAGACCAAAAGTGGAAGTATATTCGAAAATTGTTAGTAGATGTATTAGATTTAATTTAATTTAGTTTTTACGCGATTCAAATTTCAGTTGGATAAATTGAGCAATACTCAAATAACTACCGCCAGGACGCTTGGTTTCAGTGAAGCGGTGTTGTGAAACTGATGTGCGGTACTCTTGTTAAAGTAAACGATTAAATCTTTGTTAACTGTACACAATGCTAATTGTATAATTTTTTGAGCATTACGAAGATTGCTTTTAACCGCTTCTGTTCGGCACTTATTTTATACGATCTGTTGAGTGGCAAGGAAATTAGCAAAGTGGCGATAAAGTTTGAAGTAAGTCGAGGCATCGTGCAGATCCTAATGAATAATACTGCCAGTTTCGCATCCAATGTAGTAAATTTTTGCGATCAGTTTGAAAAGTTCTGGGTATTTTCGGATTTGTTCAAGGGGCTCATAAAAAAAGACTGACTGATAGCTGTTTCAAAGATCTCAATCCGTTGATGGACCTACTTTTGGTGAAACAAGTATTTACTTTTTTTTAAATTTAACTATTTTGTTGATTCGCTTGTTTTGTAGGGTCGTGCAAAACAAGTATAAAAAGCAGGTTTCAAAACCATCCAAAACATTGCAAAGACAGATGCTGAGAAACTTTAGTATCGAAAATTGATTTCACGCCAACACGCGTTGCTATTCAACTAATTGCTGCTGCCCAGGTAAATATGACATATAATTAGAATTACAATACCCATAATTTTGTTTAATTGGTTTGTCAGATGATCCTTTTTGAAAAAGTAGAGAATCTACGAGAAGGTGCTGATGCTCTTTATGCTGATTAATTTAGCAGTAATTTTTGTTTTAAGCAATTTTATTTACATGTGATTTTAGTTGATAATGAGTGAGAAGACTGAAATCATCTGTTATTGTCTCATATTTTTGTATTTGTCAAATTAGATCTTTAAAATATGTTGTAATAATAAATAATATTTTATAACCAACTCCTTACTTTATACTTTACTAGAAGTTTACTAGAATAGGCAATAGAGGCCGCCACTCGAACATCAACACTGTGTCATCATTAAATTTAAAAGTGAACAGCGAAAATTGTACGTAGAGCGCTTGCGTGGTGCATATGGTGACCCTCATTGTAAACGCTGTTGCCATTGACGTAGCAGATGCCGATTGCTAATACTGAAGTATCAAATTTTGTGTCTTCCTAAACAAAACAAATTAAACTTACAAACGTGCGTTATTTGCAACTAATGGCAGATCGTACTCTTCGTTTAAGTGTAGTGCGTACGAATCAATCAAACATGCAGACAGGCCACGTGGAGATGGAATCTTACACAAATACTGAGCTCGCTGATATGCATTTTGTGTTCGGACAAGTTGACGCCAAAAAAGCAGACGAGTTATACAAAAAAAAGTTTTCCGCTCGTTGTCACCCGGGTCACGCCATCTTTTCTGCAGTTGACGGATGCTTGCGCGAAACGGGTTTGTTACAAGCACAACCAAGCAACTTAACATCGACTCCTGGTACTACTACGACTCCAAGGACGAAAGTAGAAGAGATGCATAGGATGGTATAACTAATACGCCAGGTACGATTGCAGTTCTACAAATGGTTTGTTAATCGTTGCGCTGAGAATCCCCAATTCAATTCGGTGGTAATGTCTGGCCACAAAGCAAAACTAAGTCGATTTTTACTTCTCTCGCAGTGGAAGTATTGTATTTATGAAAATATTATTTTACTGCTTGAATATTACTCGGATTTCTTTCAAAATTGGATTCCAGTAGTAATTTTAACTTATTTAACTTATCATTATTTCTTAATTAAATTGAAATTAGGCTAGAACCCACATATCACAATTGTAACGTTTAATGCACCCCTTAGAGTTTGATTTGTCCGATCTTTCAAATTAGTTTTCTAATATTAAATTGATTCATAATTTTAACTAGTTTATTCAAAAATAGACTAGAATCCTCAATTCATGTTTTTAACCTTTAACACACTTCTTACACTAAAAGAATTACTTCAAACTTTGAGTTATATTGTTAATTTTAAATCTTGCTTCAAATAGTTTCATTAAAATAGAGTACCTACAACACATTTATCACTATGTAATCTCTTCATACACACGTTTCAACTTTATCGCTTAGATTTGTTTCAAATTTGTTTCCTAGTTAATTTTTTATTGTTGTAAGATTTAGTCAAGTGTAATAAGGTCATAATAGAAAAATGAAAATAATAGTGTCATAATGAAAAAATGCATATCAGCGAGCTCAGCATTTGA
>OY744573.1:41996-87760 GCA_963556235.1 Cryptophagus acutangulus | reverse complement strand
AGCTTGAGTGTCTTTATAACATTTTACGCCTACGTGATAAAAATTTTCCTCCAGTGACATAACTTCATTCGCGTGACCTTGGACAAGCCTATATTCAATTATCAACAAAGTAAATTAAAAAAATCAAATAAACAAAATTTATTCTTGAAAACTATGTACAATACTACTGGTATCAGATATAGTAATATCACTTTCCCTATGCATACAATTACTCATATCGGCATCTTCGTCTTCATCTTCCTCGCCTTCCATTTCAAATAACTTAACTTTTCGTTTATTTTCGGATAAAACTATGCAAACCCGCCGACTACCCGAAACAGCAAATCGAGAAGCAACCATTCCCTCTATTGATTTGAACACTTTTGGCATCAGATTAGAGCCATTTACACAAAGTAATTTCTCAAGTCTGAGCCCATTTTCAGATTCAACTACATTGGACAATTTTTCCAAAGCGGCTGCAATTGACAATTGAAAAAGTATTGAATTGGTTGAATTGGACTCCTTTAACAATATAGATAAAATACTGGTTGAATAGAACTTAATATCCAATATTTGATAGTTAGTCTTATCTTGAGAGTCTCGATCATAGGAGAGAAACTGCTCAAAATACATTCGGCCGTTTCTAGCTTGGCAGGAATGATTCTCACCGACATGAATTTGTAACATATACAGAAAGTGATTAGATGTTGCAAACGAAAACAATGTAATTTCATTATTCAAATTAACACTGGAACTTTTAATCATTGCATCATTTTCAAATAAATGAAAAACATGCAATGCTTTAAAATGTTTGACAATTACGGTTTTTGGTAAATTAAAAACATCATCCACTGATGTTTGTAGATGTTTGAAATGCTGTTTGAATGACATATCAGAAAACTGTTTCAAAATGCGTTGATTCTCATGTACACATTCATTTTCCAGCAAAAAATTGGTCCATTTATTTCCATTCATATCTGATTTTACATGCAAAGGAACTTCAAATAAATATTGACCTAATCGCTCCAAAATAAATGCTGGTTTATTTTTTACTCCGATATTATCAAAGTTTTGCAAAAATTCGGTTATATATGACAGTTCTTGCTGCGTCATTCTATGCATATCTGAAGGAATCGATTCATCCATTAGATGCATAATGGCAGTATATAACCATCGAAAAAATGCCTTGTAGTTTATGATGCTATGATTAATAATCTGTTGCATTTCACCAGCTTTAATCAAAAATGCTCCGGTCGATTGCATGGCCTTCGTAATGAGATTTTCGGATAATCCGAACATTTTGTATCGGTTTTCCAATCGAGATGTCCCTCGTAACTCGCTTAAATGATAGGTAATATTTTGGCCCGAAATTAAAATATTCTTCAGTAAAAGTAATTGAATATGATTGTAGCTCATTTCAATATTTTGTCCAAATTTTTCCAAACCTTTCTTAGTTAAATCGTTAACTAAAAACTCTTCCATTTCGTTTGAGCAAATTCCGAACATTAACAGATCGAGAAAATCAGCCGTTACGCCACCACTAGGAACTTTGAGAGCATATTTTAATAAATTGTTGTCAATTTCTAATAAGAAATTTTCCCATGTTTCTAGAATGTTTGTCAACGTGTTTGAAATGTATTGAAGAAAATCAGTCAAGCTGATGTATTTCATACCCAATTCAAAAAATTCATTATTGTGTGACTTCAGAATAGTGGAATCAATTACAATTATATCAATAATATTATTTGAGTTTCTTATTGTTACAAACAGTTTGCTCAAATCTTCACTCAAGTGTAATTGTTCTATCGAACAAGCACAATCTAAATATGTTTTAATGTCTATAACACAACATGTCAAGCAACCGAAGAGTTTAATATAAATTAAACCGCATTTTGTACCAATTAATAAAAAATTCAACTCATTTTGATAATGCAAAAAATTTGATTTTAATGGTTCCGCCTCGGTCGCTGAATTTGAAGCATCCAGCGATGCTGCAGTTGATGGTAGGTGGGATACGTATATCTTGGACAATTCCTGAAAATCAAAGTCTCGTTAGGTATACATATAAGAACAATCAAATTGCTGATTCGACAATGACCAGAATACTGGAGTGGTAATTTACAATAGCATAAATCCAACATTACGATTATTTTTAGTTTTATGTACAGAGTGATTTACTATTAATAGGAGGAAGCCTCAGACCTTTTACTCGAAAACAAAAACATAAAATTGCTCTAAATATATATATATGTCGCAGCCGGAATGCAAAATCCGCCGTTTTATAAAACGTCTAGTCGTTTTATAAAACGGCGGATTTTGCATTCCGGCTGCGATATATATACATATATATACATATACAAATCCAATCCAATAACTTAAGGGTCCTTCACCCGCTGTCTCGAAGTTGTCTGCAACCAGCATTGCATCAGAGAAAAGAGCGCGACTGATTGGCGAGAGCTTAGGAGAGAGTGACAAAAATATATAACAAACACGCGTATTTATAATTACTGTATTTAGGTTATGCGTTGATAGTTTTTGATGAAAATAATGTCAAAATATTTTGAAAAGATCAATCTGTTTCCTAAAACTTTTTTTTTAATAGTGAATAATTAAAGGCATATTTGACAAACAAAAATAAATTAACATAATTAACAATAATTAATTACAATTATTCAAATTTAGTGAGCTTCTTGCTCTAAAGAATTTTTTCTGATTATTTTGACATGATTTTCATCGAAAACGCGTGTATAAATACGCGTGTTTATTATATACTTTTCTCACTCTCTCCTAAGCTCTCGCCAACCACTCGCGCTCTTTTCTCTATGATGCAATGCTGGATGCAGACAACTTTGAGACAGCCGGTGGAGGACTCTTAATTAATATTTATGTAATTATTACCAAAATAATTCATGAAAAAGGGTAATGCGTGCTATAAGAATCCCAACGCTGTCAATTGTTTGGCATTTAATATAAAGAGCAAACGTGCCACAAGAGCTTATTTGTAAGGGATGAAACTTTCGCCAACAATTCCTTCACTGCATTACTAATAACCCTTGTGCTAGGTATATACTTCACAAATATAATTTATGCTGTTTGACCCCTTAATCCTCAACAAAATTGCAACCTTTTAACATAAAAACTCCAGATTTTATTTTAATTTAATAGCTATTTATGTAAAAAGACAGTAAAGTGACACTTTATCGAACAAGTTTGGATTGCGAGCCAAGGCTTACAATCAAGCGAGTTCGATAAAGACATTTTACTGTCGTGTCAATGTCACTTTACCTACCTTGGCAGGTATATTACAAACCGAGGTTGAAAGTATTTCATTTCTGTCGAGAGATGAGATAGTTGTCCGAGGCGCGAAGCGTCAAGGATTTGACGCTTCGCGCGTCAAATTTTTTTTATAGAATCTACATATATTATATACCATTGCTATATTTTTTAGAATTTTTTTGAGAAATGTTTTAAAAGTTATAGAGTTTAGAAAATTAATACAATTTAAACGGTCAGATAAGCGCAGCGGCATACCAGTGACGTCATTACCCTAGTTAAATTTTGCCGCTTTAATTTAAAATAGTAGGCAAATGTCGAGGCAAATGTCTTGTATGACGCGTCTTTAAATTTACAAAAATGCCGACTCCTAAAATGAGCTACCGATATTGTTTTATACCGCAGTGTAAAAATACGACAATACGTACTCCAAATAAAGTGTTCTTCTGTGTTCCAAATGATGCGGAAAAGAAATTAACGTGGTTTCGCTTAGCAAATATATCTTACAAGCCTTAAAAAAAAAAAACACAAACTGTCAAACTGCAGAATTTCAAACACAATCATGATTGCGCGTATAAATTCAGGGTAATGTGACGTCACACCAATAAGAAATCGTTTCGCGGAATTCAAATTTATGTAGATTTTAAAAGGATTTTAACAACCCATAATAATAAAAAAAAAATTATTTTATAGTAATATATTTACGTTATACTATCAGAATATAGCAACCATATCAATTTTTCTTCTTCATGTTACAACCCAAATTGGGTTGCGTCATTACATTGGGTTGCGTCATTACATATATGATTGTAAATAAAATACTTTTTCGTCAATCGTACAAAAATAGTCATATTTCGCTTCTAAATGCGCAACTAAGAAGTAGATCATTTTCATATTAGTATAATAATGTCGTGTTTATCTGGTTGCCAGACTATCCTACAACGTGTAATAAGCTCCAATAAACAAATAGTCGGAAAAAGTTATGCTGGCATACTTTTCGCATTTGGCCAAAACACTTAAAAGTTCTACAATGTGGGCTCAATATTCGATGATCAAAGCTGAACTGAATATAAAACATGATATAAACATTGCAAAATACACTAAATTATTGCATTTTTAAAACGACAAGGCGAAGGGTATAAACCCAAAAAATCAAGAATATTAACCCAAGAAGCAATTTCACAACTTCTTGTTAATGCATCGGTCGGTAGAGATTTGGCTACAAAAGTAAATTTTACATAAAAAAAAATATTATAGCAGCCAAAATGTTTAGGATATTTTGATATTCGAAGTTACCGGTGAGTGCCGTTGCGACAAACTATTAAAATTTTATTTTAATTTATCAAGAGTTTTTATCAAATATCAAAACGATAAATGTCATCGTATTATAATAGGAATACACAAAATATCAAAAGTGGCAAGAGACGTCGCATTATATTTAAAATTACAATATCCGAATGAGTTTACAGGACACTGCCTTCGACGAACAGCAGCAACACTTTTAGTAGATAATGGTGGTGATATAACTTCTTTAAAAAGACATGGTGGCTGGAAATCAAGTACTGTAGCTGAAGGATGTATAGAAGAATCGCTTGAAAACAAAAAACAAGCCGCAAAAAAATATTAGCTCCAGTTGACATCAATGAGCCTATAGGCCTAGTACATCCCGAGAAGAAACAAACACATATGAAGCTACTTCATTTACTAAACTGGATAGAAAATATTACCAAAAAACAGAGTACACATAATACAAGCAGCACAAGCAATGTAATAAAGAAGAATTTAAATGAACTTATAAATATAGATAACAATTCGGCTACTACGAATTTAAATTAAAATTTTTCTAATTTCTCTAATTGTGTTATAACATTTAACACAACCGTTAATAAATAAACTCATTAGTGTTATGCTAAATCCAGTACATATTATTATAGTATATAGTTCCAATTTACCTCTCACATAATCAATGACATTTGTTATTTTAAATTACCATTTAATATTTTTGACATATTTACTTAGTTGACAACTGGAATTTTTAGTTGACTTTTTACATATTTAGTTGACATTTAGTCACTTACAGTTGAAGTTTACAATTTTTAGTCTATTTTTAGTATCTGTAGATGACATTTGTTACTTTTAACTGACATTTTAATTTTCAATTTACTTTTGGCAATTTTAATTAACATCTGTCATTTAAAGTTGACATTTGAATTATTTAGTTGGCAGCTTTCACTTGTAGTTGACGTTTGATATATTTAGTTTACTTTTAACATATTTAGTTGACTGCAGTCGCTTTTAGATAATATTTAAATTTTGAATCACTATTGGCAAATTTATTTTACATCTGCACTATCAGGTATACCTTGAACATAATTAGTAACATTTTGTCACATTAGATAGAAACTTAACTATTTTGAAAAACTTTTGACATTGATAGTTGATATTTGACATATTTAGTTAATTTGTCACTATCAGTTCACGGTAAATTATTAAATTTACCGTGATATTAGTTAACATTTTTAGTTCAAACTTTGCATATTTAGTTGACATATGTCACTTCCAGTTCACTTTAAACATAATTAGTGACACTTCTCACTTTAGGTTAACATTCAACATGAGCATTTTTACATATTTAGTCAATAGCTGTCACTTGTAGTTAGCATTTGACATTTATTATAATAGAAATTAATACATTTATTTTTAAATTTTCGATTTTTTTAAATTTGGATAGTAGGCAGGTGCCAATTGAAATGGATTTGGTATATAGTGTCAGTTGTTTTTTAATTAAAAGAAAAGTCAGTACATCTTGTAAAGTCGATGAAATGGTAGTTTTGACATAATATCTAAAGATCTTTTTCTGTTGTAAGTAATCTACATATATCCAGACATTATCAATTAGTACTATTTCTCTAATTCTACCTACAGTGCCGGTCATTGAATTTCGGGCAAACTTCTCTGTCACTGTCATTTATAGCATTGTAAAACAATGTAATTTTAAACTGACAGTGAAAGTTCTGCCCGAAATTCAATGACCGGCACTGTACAGTGGCGGCCAAAAAAAACGCAACACCTAATATTGCCCTTTGTAAATACGACTTTTTAGCATACTTGATATTAGTCACATATTTGTTGTCAGTGTCAAAATAATTTTATAATAAATTATCACAAAAGACTTAAATCCTTCAAATAAATACCTCAATTAAACACATTTCAAAAATCCAGAGCCATTGCCAAATTAGAAGACGGTTGGTCGAGAAGTTGCTGCAGGAAAAAAATATATTTTTTGTTTTTTAAATATCAATTTTTTTTAATTTTGTTTTTCAATTTTAATATAATAGCTATTTATGCAACCAGTTAGGAAATGCATTTTTTTGTGTAACGAGCGGATTTCTGCGGGACGAGCGCAGCGAGTTCTGCAAAATAACGCGAGTTACACAAAATAGCATTTCCTAACATGTTGCATACAAGATTTTTTCTAATTTTTACAAGAACCTTCTCAAAAAAGAGTTTTTTAAACTTATGATATTAATAATTTAGTGAATTTTATCAAAACAAGTAGGCTTTATTCGGAACTTTTCATCACCAGTTGTGAAATATTTTTCATTACATCACCAGTTGCGTAAAATGTGCCGTTTGCCAACTACAATCGATTTTGAAAAGTCACATTTTACATGCCAAAATTAGAAATAGTTATTTGCGCTACTAGTAGCGGTAAGTAAACTTTTTTGTCCGAGGTAGAAGTTTGTGTACCGAGGCGGAGCCGAGGTACACAATCTTCCGAGGACAGAAAAGATACTTACCTGCGTGTTGCGCATTACGTTTTTCTCACTACCAATTTGAAAATCATTAGTAAACTCTACTAAATTAATAAACTGACATTCCATTTATATCTATCAAAAAGTCGCGGCACACTGGTTTCGTGTTTATATTTATAATATTATAAAATCTAGTCGTCTATGCTGAATGGTTGCTAAGGCAATGTATAATTTGATATTATATATTATATTTGCTTATTCTATTTCAAATAATCAAGAAACGAAAAAAATTGATCAAAAAAACAATGTTCCTTCAATTACCCTTTCAAATTGTTCAAATTGTTCTGTTAGTATTAATTTTAATAAATAAATTAAATTATTTTAAATATATTCCTCATTCGTTTGGTATATTTTTAATTTTTAGACACCCTAGCGCGGAAAGTGTCCTATCGCGGAAAGTGACCTAATGCGGAAAGTGACCTGCCGCGGTAAATATTGTTTTTACATAGTTACGGCGCGTTGTTAAGGTAGCTAGGTGTTCTACTTTCCATTACATTTGATTTTTTATCAATGTAATGTCAATTTACCTATATGGTAGTGAGAAAAGTGTTTTACGCACTAGTGCCTAAAAGTATGTCATTTTAAAACTCAAAGGACCATAAAAATGGCACTATTATAAAATGCTGTTGCAAAAAATATATTTTTTCACAATCGTTTAACAATGTTAGCATTTTTCAACTCAAAAGAGTGTACTTTTTATTCACAATTGAGAAAAAAATATGTGTTGTATAAATTCGGGTGTTAATTAAAGGCACAAAAATTATAAGAAATGAAAAGAAGGCATAGTTTATTTAAGACAAGAAAAAATTGCTTCAGCTACACTGCCGCGATTTATGCATGCCATTTTTGCTCGAGATATTTAAACAAAACATTTGAATCAAATCAAAATTATCCGATAAAAATTGTATCACGTATGAACTAAGGCTTGCAAGAAAAATGTAATACACGTGTATATTTAGATGCCTAACTTATTACCAAAGATTGAGTGGTGTGAAGTAGAAGAAAAACTGGTAATTTTATAATATAATTACTTCTCTCGTAGAGGAAGTATTGTATTCATGAAAAAAAAAAATTCTCTAAATTTTACTTTTTTCTACATTATAGAATGCGTAGATTACGAAAATCATATTCACTAATTTCCGTCTGTCGGTCTGTGCATTTCTTTAAACCACTATATTTCGGAATCTACTGACCCGATTAAAGCAAAATTTGCGTCCTTTTTTTCTACCTGCCCATTGATTAGGTCAAAGAAAAAAAAGTTAGGAAATTCTCAAGGACCTGCGCGTTAGAGGCTAAAAATGGCAAAATCGGTAGATCCACTTAATCTTCTAAAGTTGCTGACCGATTTTAACCAAATATTGAACATATATTTCGTGCATACCCCAAGTGGTGAATGCTTTCAAAAAATCTGGAGTTTATTATAGGGTTGAATTTTCTATATATAGGGTTGAATTTTCTATAATTTTTTATTATAGGTTGAAGGGTCAAAAAGTTGTAAAAATGAATAAGTTGTAACGTGAATACCTGCCAGGAGGAATATTTGATTTAGTCCAAATTTGGTACACATATTAGGGATGCATTGAAGAAAATGCTGGTAAAAATTTCATCCCCCAAAAATAAGCCCCTACGACCCATTTGCAATTTAAGTTAATTGTTCAAAAATTGACGGTGTTGTGATTCTTATATGGCAGCATTACCTACACTTTTCCATCAGTTATTTTAGTAATATTTACATAAAGAGTGAGTAAAAATAATTTTCGACCCTTACCACACACCCCCACCCCTCCTATATAGAGTTTAAGTCATATGGTTCGGATTTTCTTCATATTCAATTTCTACTATACATTTTAAACATATTTACGAATAATATAATTTAAAGTAGTATGCAACCCTTATTTTGCAATTTCAACCCCTAACATACCATGTACAGTCAAAATGCTCGGATTTCTTTCAAATTTGGATCCTAGTAGTAAGTTAACTTACTTAACTTATCATTATTTAGTAATTAAATTAAATATTAATTAAATTAAAATTAGGGTAGGACCTACATATTACACTTGTAACCCCCAATGCAGCCCTTACAGTTTGATTTGTCAGTTTTCTTTTAAATTTGTTTTTTAATAATAAATTGAAATATAATTTAAAGTAGTTTAATCAAAAATGTCCTAGAATCCTCAATTCATGTTTTTAACCCTTAACACACCCCTTACACTGATAGTTCTAGGATTTACTTCAAACATTGATTTATATTGGTAATTTTAAATCTAGCTTCAAATAGTTTCATTAAATTAGAGTACCTACAACAAATTTTTCAGTTTTTATTTTTTTCATACACACTTTTCAAGTTTATCGCTTAAATTTGTTTAAAATTTGGTTCCTAGATAAAATTTAAAAACATTTTTAAATAACCCGATAAATTTTTTTTAGTAAAAAATGCCTCAAAATTCTAAAAATTTGAATAGCCAATTTTAATATAGCAACGAGAGAAGTACTGTGGAATCTCATTTCCAGCGAATTTTTAGATTATGGTAAGAAAGATGTAATGTCAATACACGCGTTCTGTGTATATTGAAATGTTTAATGTTATTGTTGTTGGGTATTATTTTATGTAAAGAATCGTGTATTATTGTATGAATGTGCTAGTGTATATTCATAATTAGTGTTTGAGAGTTAAGACTATATTTTGTAAAAATGAGCAAAGAGTTGTTTGGTTTTCTTGCTGAAAGGTAAGTGCCGACACTGGCTTTAAAAATAATTCGACGTTACTTTAGCCACTCTCGCTCGCAGACGCTGGGCTCTGTCAAAAACGACAAAACAAAACAAACTTTGTAAATAAACAAGTGGTTTATGTTGGAACATAACAAACCGCGCATTTCGGTAGGAACAAATTCTTTGGTCTATTCCTCTATTCTATACTCTAAGGTAAAACCAGTAAACTTTATATTGACAACTGTCATTCATGATAGCGAAATTCAAATATACAAAATGTTTAAGGCTCCCTTAGTCAAGTGTTTGCAACCAGTAATACACCAAAAAAAATAATGTTAAGGCTCCCATAGTGTTTGCAACCAGTAATGGACAAAAAAATGTAATGTGAAATAAATTTATCTTAGCGTTTGTCGATCTTTTGCTTTCAAAACATGTTTAAAAAAAAGATATACTTAGTGTGCACTAGTGCAACCTATTGAAAATCGCTATTATAGTTTATCGCGTGCAGGAGCAAGGAATTTTCATTTCGGTAAAAATTTATCCGTTTTGCTTCTATTTCACTTTTATTTTTTATTCGATTTTGATGCGTGATACATCAATGGTTTCAGAAAGCATGCGCCTTCAAAAATAGAGTAAGAAAAAGTCCTTTAACATAATATATATTTAATAAGAAATGGTTGAAATTTTAATAACATAATGAAGTTCATCTATAAAACTTTAACTATTTATTATAATATTAAATATACATTATTTTAAAGGACTTTTTCTTTCTTTTTCCTTAAAGGCGCATGTTTTCTAAACCCATTGATGTACATCAAAATCGGACCAAAAATAAAAGAAGCAAAACTGATAAATTTTTAGCAAAATGAAAATTCCTAGCTCCTGCACGCGATAGACTATAATGGATATTTTCAATAGGTTGCACTAGTGCACACTAAGTATATCTTTATTTTTTTTAACATGTTTTGATGACCAAAGATCGACAAACGCTAATATAAAAAATTTTAACATTGAATTTTTTTTGGGAAGTACAGGTTAAACTCCGGGTCGGCTAATTAACCTGAATTTGGGGTGTTAAATTCTGAAGTATTGTTTAAAAATAAATATTTCAAGTCGTGATCATCACCCTCCTGTCTAACCTCCGACCGCCGGTTGTCAGTCAATCAGCCCTGGTTGCTAGTTCTTATCATAGGCTAGCTAAAATAAGCTGCTTTCGATCGTACGAAATCAAGTAATCTTGACTGAATAAGTCATACATTAATCTGATTTAACTCGCCACATCATAATGCATAATAAAGTTAAAATTAAGTCATTACACAAACGACAGCCGCTATTATTAAAAGCACTTACATTATATTTCGTGTAACTATTAGGGTCATTGCGTTCTTCTGTCACTAAATCAGCATTAAACACATCCTTCTGTTTGATGTCTCGTTTTTCTTGCACCCACACCATGCAAGATACTGTTTCTTCGATGTACTGATCGTTAGCCAAGGATTCCTTATTTTCTACACTTACAAGCAGAATTTTGCCTTGGAATATAAATAAGACTCAGTATTTATAAAACCCAAAATGTATAATGTATGTATAGATTACCGGAGCTATAGGCAACGGCTAAAAGTTTTCCATCTGGTCTCCAAACAATACTTGAAACAGTGACGCCTTCGCTTGGAGGATTTATGTTCCACGCTCTAGTCCATGTTAAACGATGTAAAGCTACATCCCCTAAAATAGAATGTAAACTATAGATTCCCATTATCGGAATATCAATGTTTGTAACTTCATATGCATACCTTTTATATTAGAATAAGCAACTAAATCCATTCGATCACTCCATACCATGTGATCAATTTCATTCGCCACATTTTTCTCTTCCAGTTGTTTAATTGAATAAAATGATGACATGCTTATTAAACAGGGTTATGTTTACATCACAGGCCCGGTCCGGTATTTCGGGTGACAACAAGTGTGAAATTATCTATAACTGTTAGCTATAGATTTACACCACGGAAAATTTTCTTTTAAGAGTTCTTCACCGGCTATTTCAAAGTTGTCTGCAACCAGCATTGCACCCTAGAAAAAAAAGCGCGAATGATTAGCAAGAGCTTAGGAAAGAATGAGAAAAATATATAATAAACACGCGTATTTATAATTAGTGTATTTCGTTTATGCGTTGATGGTTTTTGATGAAAATTATGTCAAAATATTCAGAAGAAAATTTTCTAGGGCAAGAAGCCGACTCAATTTGAACAATTTTAATTACTCATTGTTAATTATGTTCAATTATTTTTGATTGTAAAATATGTCTTTAATTATCCACTATTTAAAAAAAAAGATTTGGGAAACAGTTTAATCATTTCTGAATATTTTGACATGATTTTCACCAAAACCCATCAACGCATAACCGAAATTCGCTGGAAATGAGATTCCACAGTACTTCTCTCGTTGCTATATTAAAATTTGTTATTCAAATTTTTAGAATTTTGAAGCATCTTTTACTGAAAAAAATTTATCGAGTTATTTAAAAATGCTTTTTAAATTTTAACTAGGAACCAAATTTTAAACAAATTTAAGCGATAAAGTTGAAACGTGTGTATGAAAAGATTAAAAAGTGAAAAATTTGTTGTAGGTACTCTAAGTTAATGAAACTATTTGAAGCTAGATTTAAAATTACCAATTTAAATCAATGTTTAAAGTTAATCCTAGCACTATCAGTGTAAGGGGTGCTTTAAGGGTTAAAAACATGATTTGAGGATTCTAGGACATTTTTGATTAAACTAGTTTAAATTATATTTCAATTTAGGTATTATTAGAAAACAAATTTAAAAGAAATCTGACAAATCAAACTGTAAGGGGTGCATTAGGGGTTACAATTGTAATATGTAGGTCCTACCCTAATTTTAATTTAATTAACTAAATAATGATAAGTTAAGTAAGTTAAATTACTACTAGGATCCAAATTTGAAAGAAATCCGAGCATTTTGACTGTACATGGTATATTAAGGGTTGAAATTGCAAAATAAGGGTCGCATACTATTTTAAATTATTTTATTCGTAAATATGTTTAAAATGTATAGTAGAAATCGAATATGAAAAAAATCCGAACCATATGACTCAAACTCTATATTGGAGGGTTGGGGGTGTGTGGTGAGGGTCGGAAATTATTTTTACTCACTCTTTATGTAAATATTACTAAAATAACTGATGAAAAAGTGTGGGTAATGCTGCCATATAAAAATCACAACACCGGCAACTTTTAAACAATTAACTTAAATGGCAAATAGGTCGTAGGGGCTTATTTTTAGGGGATGAAACTTTTACCAGCATTTTCTTCAATGTATCCCTAATATGTATACCAAATTTGGTCCAAATCAAATATTCCTACTGGCAGGTATTCACGTTACAACTTATTCATTTTTACAACTTTTTGACCCTTCAACCCTTAATAAAAATTCAACCCTATAATAAACCCTAGATTTTTTGAAAGCATTCACCACTTGGGGTATACACGAAACATATGTTCAATATTTGGTTAAAATCGGTCAGCAACTTTAGAAGATTAAGTGGATCTACCGATTTTGCCATTTTTAGCATGTTTTTGGCCTATAACGCGCAGGTCTTTGAGAATTTTATAAACTTTTTTTCTTCGATATCATCTATGGGCAGGTAGAAAAAAAGGACGCAAATTTTGCCTTAATCGGGTCAGTAGATTCCGAAATATAATGGTTTAAAGAAATGCACAGACCGACAGACCGTCAGACGGAAATTAGTGAATATGATTTTCGTAATCTACGCATTCTATAATGTAGAAAAAAGTGAAATTTGGAGAAATTTTTTTTTTTTCATGAATACAATACTTCCTCTACGAGAGAAGTAATACACTAATTATAAATACGCTTGTTTATAATATATTACTTCTCTCGTAGAGGAAGTATTGTATTCATGAAAAAAAAATATCTAAATTTCACTTTTTTCTACATTATAGAATGCGTAGATTATGAAAATCATTTTCACTAATTTCCGTCTGTCAGTCTGTCGGTCGGTCTGTGCATTTCTTTAAACCACTATATTTCGGAATCTACTGACCCGATTAAAGCAAAATTTGCGTCCTTTTTTTCTACCTGCTGATAGATGATATCGAAGAAAAAAGTTTATAAAATTCTCAAAGACCTGCGCGTTATAGGCCAAAAACATGCTAAAAATGGCAAAATCGGTAGATCCACTTAATCTTCTAAAGTTGCTGACCGATTTTAACCAAATATTGAACATATGTTTTGTGTATACCCCAAATGGTGAATGCTCTCAAAAAATCTGGAGTTTATTATAGGGATGAATTTTTATTAAGGGTTGAAGGGTCAAAAAGTTGTAAAAATGAATAAGTTGTAACGTGAATACCTGCCAGGAGGAATATTTGATTTGGACCAAATTTGGTATACATATTAGGGATACATTGAAGAAAATGCTGGTAAAAGTTTCATCCCCTAAAAATAAGCCACTACGACCCATTTGCCATTTAAGTTAATTGTTCAAAAATTGCCGGTGTTGTGATTCTTATATGGCAGCATTACCCACACTTTTCCATCAGTTATTTTAGTAATATTTACATAAAGAGTGAGTAAAAATAATTTTCGACCCTTACCACACCCCCCACCCCTCCAATATAGAGTTTGAGTCATATGGTTCGGATTTTCTTCATATTCGATTTCAACTATACATTTTAAACATATTTACGAATAATATAATTTAAAATAGTATGCGACCCTTATTTTGCAATTTCAACCCTTAACATACAGTCAAAATGCTCGGATTTTTGAATCCTAGAATTTGGATCTTAGTAGTAATTTAACTTACTTAACTTATCATTATTTAGTTAATTAAATTAAAATTAAAGTAGGACCTACATATTACAATTGTAACCCCTAATGCACCCCTTACAGTTTGATTTGTCAGATTTCTTTTAAATTTGTTTTGTAATAATAAATTGAAATATAATTTAAACTAGTTTAATCAAAAATGTCCTAGAATCCTCAATTCATGTTTTTAACCCTTAACACACCCCTTACAGTGATAGTGCTAGGATTTACTTCAAACATTGATTTATATTGGTAATTTTATATCTAGCTTCAAATAGTTTCATTAAATTAGAGTACCTACAACAAATTTTTCACTTTTTAATCTTTTCATACACACGTTTCAACTTTATCGCTTAAATTTGTTTAAAATTTGGTTCCTAGTTAAAATTTAAAAAGCTTAAATAACCCGATACATTTTTTTCAGTAAAAGATGCCTCAAAATTCTAAAAATTTGAATAACTGTAAACTTGTAGATTTTTAGGGTTACAAATGTTTATTTATGAGTATAAGTAGTTTAACAAAATAATAAGGGTAGTTGGAATAGATTTAAGTAATACACCCGATTGATTTGGATGCCAAAGAATAAGTGTCGCTATGAAGTATTCTTCCCAAAGTTCCCACCGGATCGTCGAAGCCTTCTTTCTTCTTATCTCTAGTTTTCCCTTATTTTAATGGTGTTAATGTAAACACCACTTATGACGGCGCCAGGGCAGCGAGCAGGTCCTCAAAAGTATGCAGATGCTAACACGGCCTTTCCTGACAATCAGAAGCGTCCTCGCGTTTGCCAGTGGAATTTGGAATAAACTGGATAAAAAAATCAAATAATGAGAAAGAGTTCAGCATAAATGCGTCTTCATCATTTATTGTCAAAAGCGTCCTCTTGGCACAAATGAATCAAACAAATGAAAAAAAAAAAGTGTACGTAAAGAGAGGAAGGATTTTCTGGGCGTTGTTATTTGTCACAGACACAGTCCTCTCTAGGACACCGGTCACCGGACATAACACCCAAAATAAGGTACAGGTTCCCTTGCTAGCCGGTCACCGTAAACAGACCCTAGGTCACATGAACAGACCGCGCCGCTGGGCTACGCATTGTTTCTTAGTTGTCACAGACACAGTCCTCTTGGACACAGTCACAAACACAATACCCAGATTTGACACAGACCAACTAGGTCACCGGTCATAGGATCCAACTGGCACAGACCACACAGGTCACCGGCCAGTGGAAACTCACCACATTAACCTTTTTGAGCGGACCCCAAATAAATCCATGGCTTAATATTCTCAATACCAGCAACTCCCAGATATGGTTTTTGAGAACGTTTACACCCTTTTACTTCGGATACTTCGTAACGATCATTTTCGAATATTTTCGAAACTCGAAATGGTCCTCTCCATTTAGGTAGTAGCTTACGACTGGTACCTGTAGCCTGTAGCCGGTAAACTAGTAACACGTATTAGTACTAGATCGTCTACTTCCAGTGCTTTGGGTTGAATTCTTGTCTGGTCAAAGCGTTTTTTTGTTGTTGTTGTTGTTTATCAATCCGTTTTACGATGTCCTGACGTAACTTAGTTACATCGATGAGTTCCTCAATGTTAGGTTCTCTGTTACTATGCAGAGACAATCGAAAACCCATTAACGCTTCACTCGGGGATACTCCCAGTGTTTTGTTCACGGTGCTATTGAGACCAATTTGAAGTTTTAACAATTCTTGATCCCATTTATTCTCTTTGGTTCCATTAACCATTGATGCTAATGATTCCTGTATGGTGCGATTATATCGTTCAACCTGTCGATTACCTCTAGGCAATGCTACAGCATTAAGGTGGTGAGTCATACCTAAATCGCTCGTAAAACTTTGAAAGTTGTGAGAGGTAAAAGCCGTACCTGCATCAGTAATAACGCGTCGGGGAACTCCGAATACTTTGACGAGATCTTTAAAACATTTTAAAACGTATTCTGTTTTTGTGCCTTTTACTGCGCTAATTAGAATAAATTTGGTAAAAGCGTCAATAATTACTAGTAAATGTGTTTTGCCTGATTTTGTTTTAATAAATGGGCCTAAGTGATCCGCGTGAATTGTATAAGGGAACAGGAATTTTTGGAATAGGGTGCAAGAATCCAGGTTTCTTTCACCAATTGTTTTAAAATATAAGCAGCTTAAACAGTTTCGGATATACTTTTGAATAAATCTTCGCATATGCGAAATCCAATATTCAGAAGAAATTGTTTCTAATGTTTTGTCAAACGCGTAATGCCCTATTTCGTCATGATTCATACTGGTAACAGATGCTTTTCCTAACTCGGACATGTTAAGGGCGATGCAATCCCTAAATTCATTTAGTAACTTAGCTAAACGATTAATGACTTTTGGGTCTTCAATTCCAACATGTAACAAAGTTCTGCTAATTTTTGTGTTGGGAGTATTAGGTGGCATTTGTGGTCGTGAAGTATCAACACTTAAAGAAAATAATAATGAGTTATGTTTCTTAGTGTAGACAATATCTGGCAATTCGGTAAAATTTTGACCTATAAGTACATCAGTGTTCATAATTTTATTTGGTATTATATAGAAGTCAATGTCTTTCGGTATTTCGTCTAGTATAATTAATGCGCGTGTGGAATAACTAAGGCTGATGAATTTGTCTGGCAAAAACGACATTAACTTAATAAGATTACGCAAAGTTTCAATAGGCAAATTCAGTTTTTGTACTAGCTCCTCTGTAATTAACGAACACTCACTGCCTAGATCGACATATGCTAGTTGTGGTTTATTATTTAAAAATATATCTTTGAAAAATTTACGATTGGTATTGTTGCTGCTGTCAACGAGGTTGACGTTGTAATTTATTGCTCTTGCGGTGTATTTAATCTAGGGGACGTTCTGGGGTGGTTTTATATTTTTGGACAAGCATTCCGAACATGACCCTGCTTATTACATAAAAAGCACCGCCGTTTATCGCTCCAATTATCGCGAGTCGGGTATTTATTTTCTAAAGATCTATTTTGAGTTTGTGGTTTGGTTGAAAATGATGGTATTTCTGAAGAAATTGAAATTAACTTTAAGTGATTAGCTAATATTGAGGGATTTTTAATTCCAGCGGTTTCAACGGAAAAGCGAACTTGTTGATTGGAAACGGTACCCATAATCAAATTAACTTTGTCTTCGTCTGATAAACCTAGACGAAGTTCATTAATGAGCGACAATTTCGAGAAACAATACGCGTATAAATCAGTAGCATCTTGAGGCTTGAAATTTAGCATTTTGAATAACATACCGTGTAAATCGCGATTTGGTGGAAAGGTGAGTAACAGGAGTTGTTTCAATTCATCCCACGAACGAATATGAGTTTCTAAACTCTTATACCACGTCTCTGCTGGACCACGCAATTTTGACACGGCAAAATGAATTGTTGTAATCTCATTCCAATTATAAATAATAATATACTCGTCAACCGAATTTAACCACTTCTGAATATCATCAAATTGAGGATTATACTCAGAAATAATATTAGCAACCGAATTTAGTCTTAGGCCATCGCCAGCGTTTCGCGAGTTCCCACAATGCTTTACAATTTGATCGATTCCGTTCAAAAACAAAGTACTCAGATCTGCGACCGATAATGAATCTGCAGACTCACCCCTTTCTACTGATGGAGTAGCATTCCCAGATCCACTTGGAGTTTCTCGGGAAAGACTTGAACGGGATCGGTCTCGTTCCTCACGTTGATGTTCCTCGGGAATAACAAGCGCGCTGCTGCGGCTTCGGCGGCCTCGTCGAGTATGCATTTTCTTGGTGCGTTCACAAATTGACGGAACTGACACAATGGATTGTATCCCACTTCTGATGTAAACTTGTAGATTTTTAGGGTTACAAATGTTTATTTATGAGTATAAGTAGTTTAACAAAATAATAAGGGTAGTTGGAATAGATTTAAGTAATACACCCGATTGATTTGGATGCCAAAGAATAAGTGTCGCTATGAAGTATTCTTCCCAAAGTTCCCACCGGATCGTCGAAGCCTTCTTTCTTCTTATCTCTAGTTTTCCCTTATTTTAATGGTGTTAATGTAAACACCACTTATGACGGCGCCATTGCAGCGAGCAGGTCCTCAAAAGTATGCAGATGCTAACATAACCAATTTTAATATAGCAACGAGAGAAGTACTGTGGAATCTCATTTCCAGCGAATTTTTCTCACTCTCTCGTAAGCTCTCGCCAATCATTCGCGCTCTTTTCTCTATGATGCAATGCTGATTGCAGACAACTTTGAAACAGCCGGTAAAGGACCCTTAAGTATTTTGTATTTTTAATCTCGTAATCCATTGTAACAGTACTACCAAGATATTTTGACTAAGAGACTAGATTTTCTCAATAGACAAGATGAACAAGAATTATAGATTTAAGGTAGCCGTCTTTAGCTAAAGTACAGCTAAGGTTATATACAGATGTGCCATCATATAGGGCAATATGTTTCGCATTGACAACGCTCGACAAGAGATGGCTTTTATGAGTTCCAACGCACACCACGGGGATCGCAGTTCCTGTAGAATGGAATGTGTATCATATGGTATATGGCTCTGCAAAATAATAGAATACTCTAATAACTTAATATGAAATCATCGTCATATGGCCCAAACCACACCCAATCAACCATAATTCATATTTTAGGCACGCCCTTGTTATAGAATTTAATTGTAGCAATTATAGTTTTGTTGCATTTTAAATTAGAAAAATAGTTGCCAGACCACGCCCTGACATAATTTCTAAATCCATCCGTTAAATTATAGAGTGATTACAGTTTTCTTTCACAACAAAATTAAATAAATGTTTTACCACGTTTTACAACAGATTTCTATGGTTTTACTCCTAGATGTAGGCAATTTAAAATACACTAGGCTGAGGGGAACTGAATAGGTAGCGAAACAAATAATGTTGAAGACTAGCCTATCTGTATACTTATCTGTGGCTAAAGTCACGCAATGAGTATGGACAATGAGTAAGACAGAGAACGCTATATTTTTGGTCTCAAAATGGCTGACTCAGCTCAGCTGATTGACTGACAGCTGTTTGTAAATTTGGAAATTGATTGCGGAAGCAAAAGCACAATTTTTGATTTGAAAAAAAAGGTGCAACAAACGCACAATTTACGCAGAGTGGAAGGTTCTGGTGCACCAAAAAAATCAACCGAGGAAGACGATCAGCAATTAGTGCAATATGTCGAAGAACATCATTTTGCTACCGCCATAAAAGCATCAGAAGAAACTATGTTTCTTGCGTCAATTCGAACGGCTAGAAGAAGAATTAGAAAGGGAGGATTAGTCAACAGAGTAGCAGCCAAAAAGCCACGATTGAGTAAAGAACTAAAAATAGAAGGATGCAATTTGCAAATAATTATTTAAATGCAGCACCAAATTTTTGGGAAAATGTAGTGTTCTCCGATGAGAAGATTTTCCAGTCGTCAGCCAACGGTCAACAAAAAGTCTATCGTCCGAGAGGTGAAAGATTTCAAGAACGTTATTTACAAAAAACAGACAACAGCGTGTAATGATCGGTGATTTGTTACTTTTCGTTGAGCGGTTGGAAAACTTCAGGTTTATTTCTGACACCAGCCAATGTTATAGATTTTTAAATTGACTTACTACTTAGGAGCGACGGCAGAACCATTGGCAATTCTGGGCGGTTGGACTTGGACTTCTGTGGGCGTTGTTATCGGGTTCGTCTTCTAGGTTTCAAGATACTTTCTTCCCTCTGGGATTGATCACGGATGAACGTTCAATAAAATACTCGATTCGGATTTAACTTTGATATTTATTCAAAATACAAAATAATGATGATTTCGGAAATTACACAATTTCTCTTAGCTTATTCTAGACAACTCTCGTATAACTTTCTTCTAGGTAAAGTTAGTGGCAATTTAGACTTTAATTTTATTATTTTTTAAAATGCTATCTGATTTTTATGTTTGGACTGACTATGACTTGATTAAGACTGGATACTGTTTTCTTATACTCGTTACTTGCTAACTGCTTTCTATTACTCGCTACTCGCTGCTCTTATTCCAGTAGCAATCCTTTTTATATGATTTCTCCTTCCGCTACTGTTTTTTAGTAGGATTATTCAAATCAATATGATTGGCTAATATGAGTCTAGCTACTGTAAGCTTGACCTCAATTCACACGTGTCCTCTATTTTCTAGGAACTCATATTCATTTGCAGCTGCATAAACAAATGCGCTCAAGTCATCATGAAAAATCTCCAAATAATCATTCTAAATTATTTAATATCTATTTTAATTTTATATAAATCCATATCACCACATACCTCCCTATTCTCAAGAAGAATGTAATGTTAAATATATTGCATTCTTCAATAAAGTTATGTGGTAAACCACTTACATCCTATTACTCTTAAATCTTTTGTACCTTATGAAAGTACATATTACATGCAACATAATAAAATACATTTAATTTCATTTAAACTAATTACTTAGCCACAATATGAACATTTTGTAAACTAAACATATTTAAAACATTAAAAATAAATAAACAAAAACAAACGTACCTAAAATTTTAAAACCTACATAAATTTATAAAAAATATATATATATATATATAATGTTTTCCTTTTACATCAAACACAATATTTTTAATGAATTGTTATGACAAAACACAAATTAATTCTCCTTTTTTTTATTATTTAAAATTAGAAATTAAACCATAACAAAAAAATTAAATATATTAAAACTACGTTATAAACTATTTTTTTTTTATTATTTCTATAACACAAATAAAAAATTAAATTGATTAACATAACACATAAAATTCGACCAATTTATAACATATACAAAAATCTTTTTTTTTTAGTTGATTGAAACAAAGATTCAAAATTACTAACAAGTATTCGTTTTTAATTTACTTCGATTTAAACACAACATTTTACACACTTGACTTTATTTTATCAAATGAAAGAGAATAATTATAAATTTTTACTCGTGCGATACTTCAGTGTACTATTTCAGCGTATTATTTTCAATTTTTATTTTAAAATTATTCTCGTGTGTTTCTGAATTATTTTCCTTCGTGATGTATGTTATATGTTTCTGTTTCGGATTGTGATTCATTGTTAACTTCATCATTTAAAGGAAATACTAAAGGATAATCATTTGGTTGATAATTGGGTAAGTCCATATTTACTTGAGTTTTATTCTTTATATCTTTAATATTTTCCTCTGCATCTTGATTCAAGCAGAGTTTTAATCTATTAACATGAACTATATGTTCTTTTCTTCCATTTAACTCCTTTATTCTATAATTTACTGGACTTTTAATTTCAATTATTCGATACGGCCCTGACCATTTCGGTTGAAATTTTGATGCTAAATTATAAGTTTTAATTGCTGGAGTATATAAATACACTTTGTCTCCTAATTTGAATGTTCGATCTTTAGCTTTTTTACTATAGTCTGTCCGTTTATGATAGGCTATTACGTCATCAATTGTTTATGACGCAATCTAAAGGTCTATTCCGATTAACCTGCGGTTCCGAGTCACCAGCGGTTTTTTATGAGTTAGTTTTGAGGGCCCTGCAATTGGCAGGTCTTTGTTTTTGCCAGCAGCCACTCTATTAACACTCGTTAAACTTATTTTAAGTGCATTTGCCACCAAAATTCGCCGAGCAAATTTATAACCAGGTTTTTCACTTCACTAGAAAGGCACTTTTGTCCTGGCGAATGTGAACTATACTTTTTGCGTGACCAACAAAACGTTGGTAATAAACTAAATGTCACTAAAAATAAAATCTTTTTTGCCAATTTTCTCAGTTAATACCTCATATTATCGCCTAATTTTTATACCAATATTAATATTATTAATTACTAACGGATTTATGCCTAAAAATAATTGGATTTTGTCGTTTTAATTTTTATTTTAGCGGTTGGTATTAACTACGTCATAACTGCTAAGCAGTGACGTAATAGCCTATCATAAACGGACAGCGTATATAATTTAATCCTTGTTTAACAGCAGTTGCTTTTAACGTTTCTTCTGCTTTTTCATGAGAAATTTGCATTCGTTTCAACATTTCTGTGGCATAATTTTCATCGAGATCATATTTTACTGTTGGATCTTTAATAAAGCAGTGCTGTGGTAATTCCATGTCTCGTCCGAACATTAAAAAGAAAGGTGTTTCTTTGGTCGATTCATGAATATGATTTCTGTAAGCCATGGTTGCAAAAGGTAGCCAATCATCCCAAGAATTATTATCTTCTGTGATATAGTGTGATAGCATTGTTTTCAACGATTTATGCATTCTCTCAACTACTCCGTTACAAGCTGGCCTATAAGGGGTAGTTTTTAACTTATCAATTTCTAAGATTTTGCAAATTTCTTTAAATAGCTTTGAAACAAATTGCGATCCACAATCTGTCAAAATTTCTCTAGGCGTTCCATATTTTGTTATTATATTGACAACAAAAGCTTTTGCCACAGTCTCAGCTTATATCAGGTATCGCAACACATTCTGGAAAACGCGTCAAATAATCCATACAAGTTAATATGTATGTCGGATCAAGCAAGTTTTGGGCGTTATTTGAAGACATTTTAATGATTCAAACAAATTATTAATTATTTAAATAAAATAATTAAACACTAATTATAATTAACAAGCGATTTAATAATACAAATTATTTATAAAGATAGAACAAAGCGATCCGGAGCCAGATAGGTCTAATCACTTGCGTGTCTATCCAATCAATCCCCTTTCGATCATCCTCCAAGTCGTACCACTGGCCCCGTTCCGCTCCCCTTGAGTCCCACGGGAATCTCAAGTGCGTTCTTCTCTTTTACAAACATAGTCACATAATATAAACCAAAATAAACAAAGTTAATATAAGGCTAGACATAATAAATCTTATTAATTAAAATAGTTTGTATTTTAAAATATTGATCCAAATATTAGGCGCGCCGACATGTATTTATTTCCATCTCTAGTTCGGTTTAATGGTCCTACTAAATCTAAAGAAATTCTTCCAAATACTAAATTAGGCATAGGCAATTTTTGTAAATTAGCTGGCGGAATATAATTTGTTTTTCGTAAGTTGCATGAATGACATTCTAAACAGAATTTCTTTACATCAGTACTCATGTTTTTCCAATAGAAATCCTTCCGAATTAATTCTAAGGTTTTTCTTTGTCCTTCATGTGCGGCGGTTGATGATCGATGATACAGATTCATAATTTCCTTTTTAATACAATCAGGAGCTACAATTTTGTCTTCTCTTTCTTCGTGCATGTGTTTTTTGTATAAAATTCCTTCGTTATCCAAATAATAAATGTCTTCTTCGTTATTATTATCAACATGTCGAATAATTTCCATTAACTTTTCGTCCTTTATTTGCATTTCTTTAATTTCTGGACGAGTCCAAATAACATCCACTACGGGATATATTTTGTCATCTTCCACGTTAGCATTATAAATTGCAGCTATTTCTTCAATTAATTCAGTTTTAATTTCTTCTTTAAATTCCAATAATTCTTTGAGTAATTCTGATGATGGTTCAATTTTAGCATCCTTGTCATTTTCGGTAATCTCCCTAAGTCGAGTTAAAGCATCTGCATTAGTATTCATTTTTCCGGGTCGGTAATCAATGTCAAAACTGTATTCTAACAGTACCATTGCCCAACGTGCTAAACTAGAGCTCGAATCTTTAATTGTTAACAAATATTTTAGTGGTCTGTGATCGGTTAAAATTGTAAACTGTGTACCAGTTAAATAACATCGATAATATTTAACTGCCCAAACTATTGCTAAACATTCTTTCTCTATTGTTGAATATTTTCTCTCGGCTGAATTTAAAGTACGGCTTGCGTAACTTATCGGATGTTCTAAATCGTCATATTTTTGACATAGAATTCCACTAATTGCTACATTACTAGCATCCGTAACTTATATAAATGGACGTTTAAAATCAGGATATTTTAATATAGGTGGTGAAACTAATGCTTTCTTCAAGATGTTAAATGATTCTTCATGTTTGTCCGTCCATTTGTATGGTACATCTTTTTTTGTTAAATTTACTAACTGTTGAGTAATGTCAGCAAATTTTGGTACAAATTTTCTATAAAAACCACATAATCCTAAAAACGCTCTTATTTCCTTAACTGATTTTGGCTGCGGGTATTTTCGAATTATTTCCGACTTTTCTGGGTCTGCTTCACAACCCTTCTCTGAGATAATGTGTCCTAAGTATTTTGCTTCATTTTTCATAAAATGGCATTTAGTTGGTTTAAATTAATTTAAAATTTGCGCTTTCACGCATTTTATCGAATACATTTTTAAGACGATTTAAATGAATATCAACATCATTTGTACTAAATACAATAATATCATCAAGAGAAACTAAACATTCTGTTCCGGTTAGACCGCTGAATATTGCGTACATCATGCGCTGCCATGTAGCAGGTGCATTTTTCAATCCCATACTCATTCGCTTAAATTCATAGTGGTTATCAGGTGTTGAAAGGCACTTTTCTCTCGATCTCTTTCATCAAGTTCTACTTGAAAATAACCGCTAGCAAGATCCATTGTAGAAAACAAGCTAGACCCAGTTAATTGATCAAGTGTATCCTGTAAATTAGGCAACGGAAAAAAATCTGTTTTTGTTATAACATTGAGATTTCTGTAATCAATGCATAATCTAAATTCTGCATTTTCACCATCGTGCCTTCGTTTTTCTACTAAAATTGACGGAAAAGACCACGGTGATTGACTTTCTCCAATGATGTCGTTATCAAGTAATTCTTGAATTTTTGCATCTAATATTGCTTTTCGCTGATACGGCACTCTGTACGGTCGCTTCGATATCGGCGGTACGTCATCTGTTATGATTCTATGTTTAACTTTAGTGGTGCAGGTCAGTTTTTCATTAGGAGCTTTAAATATGTCTATGTAGTTTGCTACTAATCTTTTTAGTTTCTCTACATCTTTATTCATTGGATTCTCTAAGCCCAATTGTTTTAAAATTAAATCATTATCTTGCTTCATAATTATCGAAATACTTTGAACATTTATCATTTCTTTTTCACTTTCTACTTCGTATGCTTTACCTATGTTTGTCTTTCATTTTAAGACGATTTCTTCTTGAGTCATATTCATTATCCTTACAGTAATAATTTCATTATTCTTATGTAAACTTCTTCCTAATAAAATTCCATTATCAGTATTCAAATTGGGTTCAAAAATAATGTCAGTCGACTTGACATTCTTATTCTTCTTTAATTTCCCCAAGCACGTCATCTGCGTTCTTGGCGGAACAATAATATCTTCCAATGCAAAAACATTGCTATGAAAATCATTAAGAAATTGTTTAGATGAAGAGGCGCATCTTGATATGTCCAATTCAGTAACAATTTCCTTTTTTAGAAAATTATTTTCAACAGAAGGTTCTCGAGCACCTTCATCTACTTTTGGAATTTTTTTCAAATAGTCATTCGATGAAATATTAGTAATAGAGCGGCTGATCCTCGCTTCATCACCTTCATTTTCAGTCAGGATCAGTGAATGAAAATGAGATTTGCTATTTTTAAAATTCCGCTGGAGTTTACTTATAACCCCCTTTATATTTTCTAACTCCTTAAAAAGTGTTCCATAATTTTTCTCACTACTTTTAGTGATAATTCCGTTCCGTAACATTTGATCTTTCTTTAATAACAAAAACTCTTGATTACATATTCTCAAAATTCCTTTTTCCCAATTTAAATTTACTTTAAACTTTTCCAAAAAATCTATTCCTATAATAATGTTTCCATCAAAACTTAATGTATCCGAGACATAAAACTCATGTTCAACAGTATTCTTATAATTCTCATTACTAAATGAAATAGGTAACTCAATTTTTCCATTAATTGGAATTCTTTGTCCCTGTATATCAGTTAAACATACATTACTATTTTTATCTAAATCTAAATCCCCGATACTATCCGATTTAATTAGAGATACAGCTGCTCCTGAGTTAATTAATGCTATTATATTAATATTATTTATCTGAACCTTTACTATGTTTCGGGGTGTTTTTAAACATTTCGTTGCTGCTTGTATCTCCACTTGACTCTGTTTGCTTAGATTTCTGAGGTGGCAGCCGATCTCTGGGGCTCGAAATGGGCTGCATTGGCGTTTAAATGTTGCGACGGAAGTGATCTACACTGTGGTGCGATATGTCCAGGCTTATTGCATTTAAAGCAAATTATGTTTTTTGGAGTATTCATTCTTTCTGAATTTTGATTCTGATAACAATTTCTTGATTCGTGTCCATTTTTCTTACAATTAGCACAAAACAGTATATTTCGAGAAGGATTCTTTGTTGTTATATTTCTACAGAACTTTGTTGTTATAGTTCTGCGACGGCAGAACCATTGGCAATTCTGGGCGGTTGGACTTCGACTTCTGTGGGCGGTTGATCATTAACGTTGTTATCGGGTTCGTCTTCTAGGTTTCAAGATACTTTCTTCCCTCTGGGATTGATCACGGATGAACGTTCAATAAAATACTCGATTCGGATTTAACTTTGATATTTATTCAAAATACAAAATAATGATGATTTCGGAAATTACACAATTTCTCTTAGCTTATTCTAGACAACTCTCGTATAAATTTCTTCTAGGTAAAGTTAGTGGCAATTTAGACTTAGATTTTATTATCTTTTAAAATGCTATCTGATTCTTATGTTTGGACTGACTATGACTTGATTAAGACTGGATACTGTTTTCTTATACTCGTTACTTCCTAACTGCTTTCTATTACTCGCTACTCGCTGCTCTTATTCCAGTAGCAATCCTTTTTATATGATTTTTTCTTCCGCTACTGTTTTTTAGTAGGATTATTCAAATCAATATGATTGGCTAATATGAGTCTAGCTACTGTAAGCTTGACCTCAATTCACACGTGTCCTCTATTTTCTAGGAACTTATATTCATTTGCAGCTGCATAAACAAATGCGCTCAAGTAATCATGAAAAATCTCCAAATAATCATTCTAAATTATTTAATATTTATTCTAATTTTATATAAGTCCATATCACCACAAGCGGAAGATTTTTAGTTCATGTTTGGGGCTGGATATCGGCTCAAGGACCAGGAGTCCTGCACTTTATTAATAGTCGGTTAACCGGCCAACGATATGTTGAAATCCTGAATAATGTTATGCTTCTATCTGTAAACAATCGTTTCCAAAATTTGGTTTTCCAACATGATCACTCACCTGTGCACACTACTCATGTTGTCAGAAACATGTTAAATGAAAATAACGTGGTAGTACTCCCTTGGCCAGCAAAGAGTCTTGATTTAAACCCGATTGAGAATGTTTGGGGTTACATGAAAATGAGTGCAAAAAAATGAAAAATTATCGATTTAGACCTCAAAATAGACAAGAGCTTTAAAACGAAATCCAAACCGAATGGGATCATTTAGATATAGATTATAACATTCAAAATTTAATTGCCTCGATGCCTACAAGGTTGAATGAGGTAAATAACAACGGTGGTTCAACAAAATATTAATTTTTTTTTATTGGTGTTTTCATTAGTCATAATAGACTCGTTTATTATTATTATTGCCTATGGCGAAAATAAAAAAACTGTTTAAATTTTTTCAGTTATTTAATGCAGCACGTTTTTGGATTCATGGTGAACATTTGTTTCAGTTTGGAACACGAACGGAGATTTCTCATATGGGTTTCTGCTCGGGTTTCTGCGTCGTTGTAGTACGGGAGCTAGACCCTCGAATTAGACACCCTCTATACAACACGGAGTAAAATGGACAATGAAAATTGATTCGTATGCAGAATCACCTGCCGGATCCGAATCTGGAGGTCGCCTGTAAATCAGGAGTAGCAAACATGCCGAAAAGAAAATTATTTTCGATCAATTTTAATGCTTAACTTCTTTTTTCTCGGGAATGGAAGGAGCCACTAAAGTGTCCTGATCATCAAAGTATTATTATAATCAGATAAAATATATAGATGAATACCAATGTCTTCACAACAATAAAACACTTTATTTTTCAGTTTTTATAACATGTTTCGGCAAACGCCATCATCAGATAACAAATATGTTTTTGCAATAAATACAATATTTGACAATAAATAAAATATGACATACGAAGGTATCACGATGAAATTAAATAAAATGAAATAAACTTGTATAATAAGTTGTATATATAAATGAATAAATTGAGTTATATAATGCTATCAAAAATGAAATTTGTAGAAAAATTTAATTGTTCATTAAGACAATTAGAAGAATTTTTGCATTTATAAATTTCAAACATTTCAAGTAAGTTCAATTTTAAACTTTTATTGCAAATATGTAGAATTTCAAAATTGATTTTAGGATCAAAATAATGTTCTTTTGAAAGAATATGGTTAGCATAAGAAGATTGAGTATCAGTTATGTCAAAATTAGTAAATTTTGAAATTAAACTATTATGTTCACTGAATCTTTTTGAAAATTTTCTTCCTGTTTGACCAATATAAAATGAATCACAAGTATTACAAAATAATTTATAAATTCCTGATTTATCCAGAATTTTAGTTTTGTCTTTTTGATTAAAAATTAAAGAACCTAAATTATTATTAGTGTTATAAGAAATTTTGATATTATGTTTTTTAAAAAATTTTGAAATATTAGAAGAAATTGTATCAAAATATAAAAGGGATCGATAAATTAAATTTTCTTCAGAAGAATTTTCAAGTACATTATGAGTTAATTTAAATTTTATATAGTATTTGTTTAAAAGTTTGTTGATTATATAAATAGGATAATTATTATTAATTGCAATTTGTTTTATAATATTCAATTCATTTTCAAAACTTACGTCACTTAATGGTATTCTAAAAAGTCTGTTAAATAGCAAATGAAAAGATGAAAATTTATGTGAAAAAGGGTGATTAGAATTATACGGAATTATTGTATCTGTTGTAGTAGGTTTGCGATAAATATCAAAATTAAATTTATTAACTGTTGATTTTGAAATAAGAATATCTAAATATGATAGGTTGTTATTATTTTCAATTTCTAATGTGAATTTAATATTTGCATGTATTGTATTAACATAATTCAACAAATTATCAAGTTCCAAAATATTACCATTAAACAAAATTATAATATCATCAACATATCTATACCAAAAAATAATTTTCTTATTAAAAAAATTTGATTTAAATATTTCATTTTCTAAATTGTCAATAAAAATATTTGTTAAAAAAGGTGACAAATTAGAACCTATACTAAGACCTGAAATTTGTTTAAAAAATTCATTATTAAATTGGAAAAAATTTTGTTCTAAAGCAATACCTAATAAATGACACAAGTTCAAAACATGAAAAGTACTAAGTTTACTATTTTTAAATAATAAATTTCTAATTATCGGAATACATTCTTCTGTTGGTATACTTGGGAACATATTCACGATATCAAAAGATGCTAAAATTGTATTACTTGGAATTTTGACATTTTTAATTTTATCACAGAGTTCTAAAGAATTTTTAATTGAAAATTTGCTATTGAATTTGGTTTCATTTCTAAGTATTTTGTTTAACCATTTAGAGAGAAGAGAAGATGGAGAATTACAGAATGAAACAACTGGTCTTATTGGTACATTTTGTTTATGTATTTTTGGCAGACCATATAATTTAGGAGTAGAAGGATTCATCGGATATAATTTTTGTTTATTAGTATTAAAAAATTTCAAAGTGTTATAATTGATATCTAAACATTGTTTCAAACTAGTGAAATATTTATTGGTGGGATTAGTTTTAATTTTAACAAAATATTAATTTAAATATTTTTTCATTTTTAATTTTAATTATAATTTTGAAGAAAAACATGTTAATATTTGGAATTTTGGATCAAAATTTAATCTTCCAAATAATTCTAATGATGACAATATCACTTCTTTGGCAATTGACTGTGAAAAAATAATTGAATCTACAAATATTCCAGAAAAAGATAAAATAAGACTCTTAATTTCAAATGATATCATAAAATACAAAAATACATTTTCTACAGAAGAATATTTAAAGAAAAATAATAATAAATTCTTAAAAAAAGATTCTATGTCAATCTCAAAAGTTCTGAAAAATAATGATTTAATTTGCTCAAAAGCAGACAAAGGTAATTGCATAGTTGTTTTAAACAAAATTGATTATATAAATAAAGTGAATGATTTTCTAAATTCAAAGGATTTTGTTAAAATTAAAACTAATCCCACCAATAAATATTTCACTAGTTTGAAACAATGTTTAGATATCAATTATAACACTTTGAAATTTTTTAATACTAATAAACAAAAATTATATCCGATGAATCCTTCTAATCCTAAATTATATGGTCTGCCAAAAATACATAAACAAAATGTACCAATAAGACCAGTTGTTTCATTCTGTAATTCTCCATCTTCTCTTCTCTCTAAATGGTTAAACAAAATACTTAGAAATGAAACCAAATTCAATAGCAAATTTTCAATTAAAAATTCTTTAGAACTCTGTGATAAAATTAAAAATGTCAAAATTCCAAGTAATACAATTTTAGCATCTTTTGATATCGTGAATATGTTCCCAAGTATACCAACAGAAGAATGTATTCCGATAATTAGAAATTTATTATTTAAAAATAGTAAACTTAGTACTTTTCATGTTTTGAACTTGTGTCATTTATTAGGTATTGCTTTAGAATAAAATTTTTTCCAATTTAATAATGAATTTTTTAAACAAATTTCAGGTCTTAGTATAGGTTCTAATTTGTCACCTTTTTTAGCAAATATTTTTATTGACAATTTAGAAAATGAAATATTTAAATCAAATTTTTTTAATAAGAAAATTATTTTTTGGTATAGATATGTTGATGATATTATAATTTTGTTTAATGGTAATATTTTGGAACTTGATAATTTGTTGAATTATGTTAATACAATACATGCAAATATTAAATTCACATTAGAAATTGAAAATAATAACAACCTATCATATTTAGATATTCTTATTTCAAAATCAACAGTTAATAAATTTAATTTTGATATTTATCGCAAACCTACTACAACAGATACAATAATTCCGTATAATTCTAATCACCCTTTTTCACATAAATTTTCATCTTTTCATTCGCTATTTAACAGACTTTTTAGAATACCATTAAGTGACGTAAGTTTTGAAAATGAATTGAATATTATAAAACAAATTGCAATTAATAATAATTATCCTATTTATATAATCAACAAACTTTTTAACAAATACTATATAAAATTTAAATTAACTCATAATGTACTTGAAAATTCTTCTGAAGAAAATTTAATTTATCGATCCCTTTTATATTTTGATACAATTTCTTCTAATATTTCAAAATTTTTTAAAAAACATAATATCAAAATTTCTTATAACACTAATAATAATTTAGGTTCTTTAATTTTTAATCAAAAAGACAAAACTAAAATTCTGGATAAATCAGGAATTTATAAATTATTTTGTAATACTTGTGATTCATTTTATATTGGTCAAACAGGAAGAAAATTTTCAAAAAGATTCAGTGAACATAATAGTTTAATTTCAAAATTTACTAATTTTGACATAACTGATACTCAATCTTCTTTTGCTAACCATATTCTTTCAAAAAAACATTATTTTGATCCTAAAATCAATTTTGAAATTCTACATATTTGCAATAAAAGTTTAAAATTGAACTTACTTGAAATGTTTGAAATTTATAAATGCAAAAATTCTTCTAATTGTCTTAATGAACAATTAAATTTTTCTACAAATTTCATTTTTGATAGCATTATATAACTCAATTTATTCATTTATATATACAACTTATTATACAAGTTTATTTCATTTTATTTAATTTCATCGTGATACCTTTGTATGTCATATTTTATTTATTGTCAAATATTGTATTTATTGCAAAAACATATTTGTTATCTGATGATGGCGTTTGCCGAAACATGTTATAAAAACTGAAAAATAAAGTGTTTTATTGTTGTGAAGACATTGGTATTCATCTATATATTTTATCTGATTGAATATACACAACATTTGAAAAAATGGATACATTACATAATTTTTATTATTATAATATTTCCATAGTTTGGATTTAAAAAAAAAATAAATAATTTATCAGTGAACAACAAATTTGAGACTTGATTTTTTCACGAAGCGTGCAACTATATTTATTGGTCCGAATTTTGAATACATATATCGAATGAAAGTGTCCAAAATGTCTGAAAAAGGACTAAGGATAGGTAGATTTCTAAAAAGTTGACATAGTAAAGAAGACCTTAATATAAGATTAGATATAAGATTAGAAATTTCATTGCAATTGGACTAGTTACGCCGCTATGGCAATTCAAAAATGCTATTTTACCATTTAACAGAGTTTCGTTTATAGTCCAGCCCAGCTCTGTATACAACTATGCACAGAATCCACCCATTATGTTTTGGGTCTATTTTATAATAATTTTAAAAATTCAATAAGATACTATTTGCAAATACTTTTAGTTGTGTTTTTTTCTGTTTGCTTGCAATCGAATCTGCCGTTTGCTTATCGATGAACGTCTATAATCTATAGCACAACGCACACACAATCACAATTAAAAGAATAAAAGATCGAAGAATTTCAGCATAACCAATAGCATAAACTTTTACACTCGTACATAAATAAATAAATATCAAAATTTAAGACATAAGCTGTATTCGGAACTCGTGATTGCAATCACGAGCAGTTTAGTTCGATCAAAAGAACACTTTTCAACTGCTTTTAATTAAGAACTACTTTAAAGTTCCAACGCTGTAGACTCCGCAAACGTGCGGTTCCAATCGACACCTCGTGCAATTCATTCACCTGAAACCATCGCTTTTGACCATCCTACGATTTTGATTATATTTTCAGGGATGATTTTAATTCCCAAATTATGGAATAAAATTGAGTTTAATAAAATCCTTCAAAGCGTAACAGTTATATGCCCTTTTAGATCCCGCTAAGCTTACGAAGCTTTAGCGCCTTAAATATTAAATTAAAATGATAAAAACCTCAGTTGTAAATTTTTGCTAATTAAATGCTCTATTAAAAAGATGCCGACACTTTTTTCAATGGGGTTAACCAAAAGCAACATATTTGGTCTATAAACTTTTCAACCCTTAATTTTTCAACTATTATAACTTATAACTTGCGTAATATTGGACTCACTGAAAAACCGTATTGATTACAAAATGTAGATAATTTTATTACATACACAGCTGGTTACACGTTTTTTTTTTCAAATACACTGTTTTACACATCGTACTCAACCCCGATTTGTACAATTTGTATAGATACTGCTCGGATTTCATTCAAATTTGCATTATAGTTAAAATTTTACTTATAATTACAAAAAGTTTGTATAAAAATAATATATAACTTTAAGTACCCTTTCTCAACCCTTAAAATATTCCTTATCTTATGCTAAGGTTTAAAAAAAATTTGGTTCCTAAATGAAATTTTAATTATTCTCAGGATAATTGCCAAAATAAAATTAATCAAATATGTCAAAACTGAATTAATAATGTCACATGTAAACTAAATGTGACAAATGTAAACTGAATACATATGTCAAAAGTACCTAAAAACCTGAAATATCTATTAACAAAAAAAGATGTCAAGTAAATAAAATAATATCTCAATTACATATGTCAAATATCTACTAAAAATGATATTAAATAACTAAACGTAACATATGTCGATTAAATATGTCAAAAACGAACTAAAACAAACCAACAAAAATTTCAAATGTTAACTAAAAGTGACAAATGTCCACTAAATATGTTAAATGTTAACAAGAAATGGCAAATGTCAATATAAAGGTACTTGTTAGAACAAACTGACAGATATAAACTAAAAATGCCAAAAATGAACTAAAAATGTCAAATGTTAACTAATAGTGACGAATCTCATTCTAATATCTAAAATGTAGTGAAAAGTAACAGATGTCATCTGCATATAGACTTTTTCAAATGTTGACAAAAAACGACAGATTTAAGTTAGTTTTTCTGTTTCAAGAACTCAAGATAGTTTTATTGATTGTATTTTGTTAAATTCTAAATGGTTTCTTGAAATTCTAAATTCTAAAATGATTTCTTACAAAAACACTGATATCCTATCACCATCAATGACAATCTCTACACCATTGAAACAGAATTCAAAATTTGATTTCAAAATTTATTGAATAAAGTTTCATAATGAAGCTAAACACTTGTGGCGACACCGACCACGCCACTGGAAATTGGTCAGTTAGTTTTTGGGTGGTACGACTGACTCCCTCTCTCTCACTCACCAGAGAGACCCAGACCACGAGATCGAGGCAATGGTGCAACCAAGATTGGTCTACAACTAAAATATTATAATTATCTCAATCATCCTGCATATGTAAGACGTTCAGTTAGCGAATAAAGAACCTCACATAATAGATAGAACAGGCATTTTCTATATTGGTGACCCCAACGTGATTCATAACTCCATCGACGCGATTTCGTGCAACACGTGTGGTCCTTTGTTCCAAAACTACCGACTTTGCTACGATTCCGGCCGTGCTTTTAACTCTTGCTTTCTACTGTGTTGTTCGGAATATTAGTGCAACACTTTGACTCAGTGACAGAACTGTAAGTAAATTTCCCATAATAATCGCGTACAAGTACAGCTGGCCCAACAACAAGCGCAAAACCCTATTGTGCACCGCGTCGCGGTTCGATTACCGCCTTTCTGGCCTGATAAACCAGAAGTATCGTCCGCGCAAGCTGAAGCCCAATTCATGATCGCAAACATCACCCAAGAAACCACAAAATATGTTGTGGCCCAACTCGAAACTCGATGGGCGGCCGAAGTGCAAGACATCATTACCACCCAACCGCCCCCAGCAGCGTGTTACACCAAGTTAAAAACCGAACTCATCCGACGCCTTTCGCTCACCGAAGAACAACGAAAATCACGTATCCCCAGCACCAGACACAGCAGACCTAGTTCGGCGAGTTGACACAGACCGTGGCTGAGCTTCGATATGCACGGAGCCATGTTCCTCAAGCTTTCAGGTCCCGCAGCCGGTCGCATTCTCAAATCGAACGATACGGCAACGCAAACCACGATCGTCGCAACGCTATCTCAAATTGACTATGCTGGTTTCATCACCGATTCGGCAACGAAGCAAGAAAGTGTGTCGCACCCTGTTCATTTTTTATAAAAAACTTCAACGGCAGCTATTAACGGCGACAACGGTCTGCCAACCAGGAGGTAACCGCCTGCTAGTAACCGACTAGATTTCAAAATGCCAGTACCTCGTCGACACCGGCTCAGACTTATGCTGTTTGCCACGATTACTTCTAAACGAACGGCGCGCTCCGACCAATTACGAGCTCAGCAACGCCAATCAGAGCACGATCAAAACCTACGGAGCGCTCTCTTTGCTCCTCAACTTGGGACTTCGACGAGACTTTTCTTGGCGTTTTGTAGTCGCCGACGTTGCACTTCCAATCATCAGCTCGGATTTCCTAGCTTAATACAATTTGCTACCAGACAGTCGAAACAAACGTCTGATCGATGGTGTTACTGGACTGTCTTCACGTGAACAACCAACAGTAACATCGCAGCGCAGCGCCAAAACGCGGGATATCAAAGATTCATCCTTCGATGACATCCTCGCCGAGTTTTCGGAACTAACCCGTCCGGCCGGCATAGTTTGCTATACACGTCATTCAACACAACACTGCATCATTACCACACCTGGACCGCCAGTATCCTGTCGTGCGCGTCGTCTTGCCCCCGATCATCTACGTATCGCAAAATCCAAATTTGACACCATGCTCCGTGAGGGCACGGCTCGTCGCTCCAAAAGCGCTTAGTCGTTGCTACTGCACATGGTGCCGAAGAAGTCTGATAGGTGGCGCCCCCTGTGGCAACTATCGCGCGTTAAACTGTCGCACCATCCCAGACAGGTATCCAGTGCATCACATTCACGACTTTACGCACCATATCCGGGGATGCAAAGTATTCTCAACAATCGACTTGCTTAAGGCCTACACGCAAGTCCCCGTCAATCCGGACGAAGTCCGAAAGACCGCCATAATAATGCCGTTCGGCTTAGTCGAATTTCCATATATGAATTTTGGCGTACGAAACGCTGGTGTCAAACATTTCAGCGACTAATCGACAAAATCTTGAACGACTTTGATTTTTGGTTTGCCTACGTGGACGATATCTTGGTTTTCTCAGCAAACAATACCGAACACCAGTCCATCCTACGAAAACTGTTTCAGCACCTCACCGATTACGGACTACTCGCTAACGTTTCGAAGACAACACTTGGCAAACCCACAGTTACTTTCTTGGGTCACGAAGTCTCCGCCAAAGGTATTCGTCCACTTGTAGACCGCATTGCTAGTCTTCAAGCGTACCCGCTTCCAAATACCGCAAAGGAGTTTTGAGGGTTTCTTGGCATGATCAACTTTTACCGACGTCTTCTGTTGGCATTAGCTGAACATCAGGCTCCTTTGCATGACGCTGTCGCCAACCTTCGTGGAAATTAACCGATTGCCTGGTCACCTGATCTAGAGCAAACTTTTAAAACTTGAAAAGAGGCGCTGTCAAAAGCCAGGCTATTGCATCACCCCGCATCTGGCGCACCACTAGGCCTTTTCACTAATGCATCTAGTCATTCTGTATGCGCCTGCCCACAACAATTCGTCAACAAAGTTAGGCAGCCCGTAGCTGTCTTTTTGAAGAAGTTTTCGAAAGAACATGAGAAACGGTTAACAAACGTATTCGCCAAGAAAACCGTAGAAAACCAATCAGAATGACCAGATTATTATCGAGAACTGCTCGCCGTATACGAAGCTGTGCAGCATTTCCGCCACATTCTCGAAGCACAACATTGCACTATCTTCACCGACCACAAACCTCTAATTTTTTCGTTCAAGCAACGTCGTGAGAAATGGCCACCTGTTCAACTCAATCAACTGTCATTTATCGCTCAGTTTGCAACTGATATCAAGCACGTCAGTGAATCAGGTGGCTGATGCGCTATCTAGAATCGCTGCAGTGACCGCCGCGCCTGTGGACTACCGTATTCTCGCTCAAGCGCAACAAGAAGACGCCAAGGCCAAAAGTTTCCTCAACAGCCAATCATCATTGCAGCTGGAACTCGTTCCTGTGCCAAGTTCCGACTCTACATTCTTTGTGATACGCACGCAAGTCAACCAAGACCGTTCATACCCATTCCACTCCGCCAGCAAATATTCAACTCGTTGCACAACTTCAGTCATCCAGGAATCCGCGGTTCCGCTAAGCTCGTTTCACAACGATTTGTTTGCCCGGATATTTAGCGTGACTGCCGCAAATGGGCACGCGCTTGCTTGCAGTGCCAACGATGAAAAGTCACGAGGCACGTTCAAGGTCCAATCGGTAACATCGCAATACCACCGACTTGTTTCACCCATGTCCACATCGACCTCATCGGACCGATGCCAATTTTGTCTGGTGTCAGATACTGTCTAACAGCAATCGACCGCTACACACGTTGGATGGAGGTCATTCCCATTGTCGACATCAATGCTGAAACAGTTGCTCGAGCACTCAACTTTGGTTGGATTTTGCGATTTGGTACACCAGAGCATATAACAACTGATAGAGGCAGACAATTCATCAGCTCATTATTCCGCGAACTGGGTCAACTCATCGGTTTTAAACAACACCAAACAACTGCTTACCATCCATGCGCCAACGGAATGGTGGAACGGCTCTATAGGCAAGTGAAGGCAGCACTGATGTTCCACGAAAATTCCACATGGACGGAAGCTCTTCCATTCGTTTTGCTCGGAGTACGCTCTGCTTGAAAAGACGACCTGCAGGCAACATCCGCAGAACTAGTGCCCGGGGAAATGATAGCAGCTACACCCAACCCAACATTCGCTACTTCCGAGTTCATAGCTCGACTGCGCCAAATCATGAACATCATCCGACCCCACCCTGCTTCTTGCCATAGTAATATAAACTCGTTTCTTTTCAAGGAATTAGCGACAACCCCACAGGTTATGGTTCGGGACGACAAGGTCCGCGGTTCCTTGGTTCAACCTTATAACGGCCTCCTTCCCGCCATTCGAAGAGACGACAAAACCATCACCATACAACGCAGAAGCCGGGACGACGTGTTAAGCGTACGTGTTAACCGACGAACACACAGAATCGGCCGTAAGGAACCGGCAACATGTTTCATTGCCGATTCTCACACCGCAGGAAATCTGCCAACCTACATCCAAATCGACGCCTGCGCCCACTCCAATCCAAACAACTAGATCCGGGAGGCGAGTAAAATTTCCGGTTCGCCTCACCGACATTGGATGACCGGGCCATCAATCTCCACAGGGGGATGATGTGGCGACACCGACCACGCTACTGGCAAGTTGCCCTAATTCCCACGTCACTGGAAATTGGTCAGTTATTTTTTGAGTGGTACGACTGACTCCCTCTCTCTCACTCACCAGAGAGACCTAGATCATGAAATCGAGGCAATGGTGCAACCAAGATTGGTCTACAACTAAAATATTATAATTATCTCAATCATCCTGCATATGTAAGACGTTTAATTAGTAAATAAATAACCTCGCATAATAGATAAAACAGACATTTTCTATACACTTTTAAAATCAAATTATTTTTATTATAATTAAAAAAAAAACTAGACATAAATAAAACGGATTAAAATCTCTTTTTCTCGTAGTTCCTATGTCTCCTAGTTCTGTGATTTTTTCTCTTTTTGGAATTTTTGGATTGGAATCAAAATTGGTTCAAGTTGTAGGTATAGTTGAGAGCATAGATTAAGTGCTTGTGATAAACTACTTCTTCGGGTAGTTTGTCGCGGGGTTCTTAAAGGTAGAATTAAACAGTACGCCTGGTTAAGTCGTTTATTCAATCAATACTGACGATACCTTCTTATGGTACCTCTTAGCATTAGCTAAGTGCTGAGTGAACATAAAGGTATTTAACTACTTAAAATATGCTTAAGTGTTTATTGTCATATATTTTGGAAGAGCTGTGTTGGACTATGGTGAAATAGCTGCGTATGCTATTTCAACATTCGGTACCAAAGTGTACCAAGTATGTTAATAGATTATTGAACTTGTGTACTATACACTGCGTTCATCCATCACATGCTGATAACAAAACTATTCAATGAAGAACTTCTTGTTAAAGCATTACTTAAGGTTCCATTTTCAAGTTGATAGGTTTGCTCAATTTCTTTGCTCCAATTAAATTCTGTTGCAGTCGTTTCGGGGGAAACAGAAGACAGAATAGGTCCATCAACTACTCTGTGTTCCAATTGGTTGTCGTCGTTTAATGAAGTTGATTTTCTTCTTGGTCCACTGTCTGCTACATGAATTTGTTGTTTTGTTTTGCTTTCAAAATTATTCTGCACGATAGTGGAGAATTTAACTTTATTTTTAATTGAAATTTTAAAAAATTTTCTATTTTTTTTTTTTGGCAATAAAAATATTTCATCTTAAGATATATTACATGGTAGGTTTCCCATAATACTCGCTGCATTTTCTCTATGGATTTCTAAACTAAATTGCTGAATGTGATAGTATTTGGAACAAATATCTCCATTAGCAATATAAATTTTTTTCCCAAATTGTCAATAAATTTAACCGCTTCCATGCACCATGGTCCAAGAGTTTCTACAGCAAATGGTATGAAAATGTAACCTGCTTCAACTATCTCATTATATTTTTTTTGTCATTTGCTGCATTATTAGCTACTTCTGTATTGGATTTACATGATACAGATAAATGAGAAGGAGCTAGATGTTCACCTTTTGATCAAGGAATTAATGTTTCGACACCAAAACTACTCGTTTTTCATCATTTCTAAATAGATCAATAGGTTCTAAAATTAAAGAAATGTTTTCTGAAGCAAGGGCTTTCTGAATAATAATATTAATTTCATGATTGAATTAATAATAATATTAATTTCATAATTTATTCATAATATTAAATTCAACTGAACTACTTCTTGTTTTTGAACTTCTAATTTATATCTTGTCTTATCAATTTTAAAAAGGTATTCTATTCATCTCACGTAAATAATAAAATAATTTAAATGAATTCTAATGTTACGTTTAGTACTTCTTTGTTTTAATTGAACCGACCCTGGCCATTGTCAACTATATCTAAAAATTCTCTTCTAGGTCCACAAATCACTTGCACATTTAAAGAAATCCAACCTTTCCGGTTTCTATATATTTCTGGATTTGAACCACCTGGATTTCTAATTTCTATGTGAGATCCATCTATACAACCAACTACGCCAGGATACCTATAGTAATATTGTAGAACTTTCTCTGGTTTTCGTGTTCTTGTTGAGGATTCGGAAATGTTATTAAACGTCCCACATCTCTTGAAAGATTGTCACTAATTTCTTTTACAATCCGACATACCGTGGATTGGCTCACTTTAAATAGATCTCCACAGACTCTCTGATAACATCCCGATGCATAAAATCTTAGAGCAATACAAAGTTTCATTAATGAAGGCATAGAATATCCACTACGAGCTAGATGATTTTCTTCTCGAAATGCAAGTGGAAAAATAGTATTCAAAATGTATGTCTTGAAAATCGATAACGTTGTAGCAATTCACTATTGGAAAAGACTTCTAAAGGATTCTCATAATCCCGAAAATATGGTCTATAGATTAAGAAAGATTGTTATAAATTTATATAAGTATATTCTATTAATAAGAATAATATTAGAATTCATACATTAAAATAAAATATAGCAAATGAAACATTTCATATATCAAATCAAAAAATAAATTTCCTCCAACGCCAATGAAGATGGCAAAGTTCCCATAACGCTTGCTGCATTACCACGTTGTATTGCTAGACTTAGCCTTTCTGTTAAAAATTTTTTAGATCGCACCTCACCAGTCACATCTACCATTTTTTTACCAAGACAATGAATAAATTTTTCAGCCTGATCGCACCATGGGCCTAAAGTTTCAACTGCAAAAGGAAGAAATTCATATCCAGCATCAATAATTTCTGTATATTTTCTTGTTTTTTTTGGCTGCCGCAATATTAGCTACTTCTTTAGTTGAGTTCGAAGTTTTAAATAAGTATGACGCAGCAAGGGTATCTGTACATGTTGCATCCCAGACAAGATGTTTTCCATGTGACCATGGTATCAAAGTCATTCCGTCTACTCTTTTTCCATCTTGTCTAAATAAGCCAACGGGTTCTAATTTTGATGGAATATTGGCTGAATAAAGTGCTTTTTGAATTAAATCATTAATATCTCGGTGACGAGACTGCCGACCTGCACTCTTTGAACAAGAGAGACCATGTGTTCCTTTACTATCAACCATCTCACCACAAATGCATCGATGAGGTTCACATAAATTGCACCCCAGACGTAAACCAACACAAATGCGGAAAACATTATCATTCATCAAAGTTCCCAAATTTTTGCAAGGCAATGTATTTAACCATGCACCAGAAAATTTAGATTGTGAAGCAAGAAATCGAGCTTTTTCTAAATTTGTATCAAATTTCAAAATTTCACATATTCTATTAGTGTTAATAATATCCCAATTTTTTTGAATTGATGGCTGGTTTGGAATATTGTCAGAATTTAAAATTTTCCAAATTTCTAATTCATTATTGTATCCACTAATCCAGGTCAAGCCATCCTCCTCAAAGTGTGACATAAAAGAGTTAGCTAGTCCTAAAGAAGCATTCACAGATGAAAGAAAAGCAGATAGGTGGACGTCATTGACTTTTCTGATTCCAAGTCCTCCGTTTTGAATTGGTAACGATGCTATCAAAATTTGTTTTTGATCTAGACAAACATTTAATATTTTCTCCAAAACTTCAAAAATTTGTTGGTCAATCTGATTTATAATGTTTTTAAAATCAGTTAGCGGGATAGTTCTTAACAAGTAAGATAACTTCGGTATCGCTAAACAATGTCTTAGTAGATAATAAGCCATATGTGAACTAAGGTGTTCTAAACGTTCACACATTCGTCTAAGTTCGACTATTTTTTTATCAAAAACTAATTCAGTAGCTTCTTTCACTAAAGGAGCTCCCAATAATACTAAATCTTCAGAAACTATTCGAATTCCAGGACAAAGATTTTCAAATAATTTATATGTGTTTTGGTTGTAAGAGCAGAAAAAAATTTCGCATTTTTGATGATTAATTTCAAGTCCTAAATGTTGACATTGTTCTAATAGCAATTTAAAATCTTTTAAAACTGATTCAGGGTCTCCACCAATTGTTCCATCGTCTAGATACCAAGCATTAAGTTCCGAATTAAATTGTGATATTATTGGTTGAATAGCGAGACAAAAAAGCAATGGCCCCGCAGGATCCCCTTGTTGTGCTCCGACTTGTGATAAAATTGTTTCTCTTCCAAAAGATAAGTAAGATGCATTTCTATAACATTGTGACAAAAATGGTAAAATTTGCGGAGCCTTTCTTTTAATTTCGCTTAGCATAATATCGCGTTCTATTGAATTAAATGCATTCTTAAAATCAATTTTCAGAATAACTTTATTAGAGCATTTGTTCTTTTCGATAAAACTACGAAAAGTATGTACCACTGCCTCACAACCGTTTTTTGTTCCAAAACCAACTTGAACTGGTCGAAGATAATTACCCATTTCTTCTCGTACTGTTTTGCATGCCAGTTTAGCTGTTAATCTACGATAGACGGTACCAACAGCAATAGGGCGGATCCCACCATCTTTTTTGTTTAAGGCGCATAGAGATGCTCCATAAAGAATACATGTAATTTTTGAATTTACTTTGCCTGATAGCATAAGGTTCACAAGTCTATTACAAGAATTTAAGAGTTTACTACCAGCTTCTCCAAGATTCAAAGATATTAAGTCTTTGAGATGTTGTGGACGTAAACTATCAATTCCTCCTGCAGAACCATTACGAAAACTCAAAATGGCTGCCCGTACATCTTCTTCATTAATATAAATGGGTACAATATCTTGTAGTTCCTCTGAAAATTCTAAGACTCTAGATGGGACTGGATGTTTTAGCTTTAGTTTGGATAAAGTTTCTTGATTTTGAAGAGCCAATGTATCATCTGAAGATAAAATTGTAATCGCGCCCCGAATATCTCCATCTGAAATTTTCGATTCTACTCTTTTTTGAAGAGAAATTGGTTTCTTTGTTCTGGATGTCACCGTTAACTCTGTAGCCTCTATTAGTTGATCTACGCAATTTTTCTTAATTAAAGTGGTCAAGCTTTCTTTAGAATTTTTCTTTGGTAATTTCAAAGCTGAGTAAGGAAATTTAAGTAGACATTCCCAAGAATTAAAATCATTTAAGGAGATGGAACGATCAATAAGGTAAGTTAAACGTTTGGCCACTGTACTACGTGCACCTTTGGGAATTCTCTTAATAATAATTGTAGACGATTTAAGTCTATTCAATTCTTCCGCTAAATTATTCACAACATTGTTTTCGTCATTTTCAATCATTCCAGCTAAATATTCATCTTTGTGCCGACAAGACATGTGCCGTTTTATTCCACGTCGATTAAAAGGTAAATTACAAAACTGACAAACTATTTTCTCAGTTGCAATATCCATTACTAATTGTCAAACAAACAGAAACTTCTTTCAATTTTGTTCAATTTTTGTTAAATTGATGTCAATTTTTAAATAATTTAGTATAAAATCTTTTTAGTCCAAAATGCAGCCAAACCTTCAATGGTTGGTGTACAGTAACACTCGAATAATAACCAGAACAGCAAATTAACAAATATATACAGCAATAAACCAACTTTTTCAATATATATGTTACGAGCAAAAATTTGACAATGTTCTCAAATCACAGATAGTGCGATTTTTTTATCGACTCATTTTGTATTTTATGTTAATTAATAAAATTTGACAAGTATTGTCAGACTACTTTAGTTTTTAAGTTTTATGTGCATGTAGTCATGGAGATAACGAGGTATCACATTACAATATCCACTAAATATCCACTAAAAATTTTGTTTCATTTTATCCGCTCATACATCGACAAAAACCGAGAAAAACATTGACTCATATGTCATAATATATACATGAGTAAGATTGTCATTAATATTACTAAATAAATATAGTTGTTAAAACTGTCATTGTCACTGATATAAAAACCTCAAAACAAAAATAATTATTATTAGTGTTAATAAATGCGATTTCGGATAAAATTTAATATGGACCTCGACAGTAAAGTCATTGTTTATCACTCAGGTGATTTTTTAATAATAAATTAATAATTTCCACATTCGTGATAAAAAAATACGACTTTGCTGCATTGATACATAAATAACTATTTTCTCACATGTGAGTAAAATGCTTACTTACTATTCACTCTTTTGAGTTGAAAAACGTTAACATTATTAAACAATTTTGGAAAATAGACTTTTTTTCACGCTTTTTTAGAACAATAAAAAAGAAGGCTGCTACAACATCAAAAATGACAACTCAAAAGATGTAATTTTAAGGCTCCCTTAGTCGGGTGTTTGCAACCAGTAATGCACCAAAAAATTGAATGTGAAATAAATTTTTATTAGCGTTTGTCGATCTTTTGTTATCAAAACATGTTCAAAATAATAAACATATACTAAGTGTGCACTAGTGCAACCTATTGAAAATCTTCATTATAGTTTAATGCGTGCAGGAGCTAGGTCTTTTTATTTCGCTAAAAATTTATCAGTTTTGCTTCTATTTCACTTTTATTTTTTATCCTATTTTGATGTTTGATACACATCAATGGGGTTAGAAAACATGTGCCTTTAAGAAAAAAGAAAGAAAAGTAATTTAAAGTACATAATGTATATTTAATAATAAATAGTTGAAGTTTAATAGATTTACTTCATTAGGTTATTAAAAATTCAACCATTTCTTATTAAATATATATTATGTTAAAGGACTTTTTCTTTCTATTTTCTTAAAGGCACATATTTTCTAAACCCATTGATGTATCACATATCAAAATCGGATAAAAAATAAAAGTGAAATAAAAGCAAAACTTATAAATTTTTAGCAAAATGAAAAGTCCTAGCT
>OY744573.1:0-41796 GCA_963556235.1 Cryptophagus acutangulus | reverse complement strand
TGGACCGCTTAGACATTTTGTTGCACAAATAAGGAAATAAACACACACAACGTTTATAACAGTTTTATGAGGAATAAAACAGACACAAGGTATAGATTACAGAATTCGCGATTGATAATTAATCGAACAAGGAACCAACAGTCCGCCGCCAGCTAGCCCTCAAAATATCAAGATCAACCCTCTTTGCGATCTACTCTCTCAATGCCTTCCAATTCTGGGTTCGCTGGCACCGTTCTGTTCGCATCGGTTACCCTTAGCGCGTTCCCACGTTCTTTATCTTAACATTTGTTTATATTAACAACATTAACTTATGAACTAATACAAAACCCTAAAATCTACTTTGGCTATCTAATATGTTGACAGCAATAGTGCCTTAGTGGCACCAAGAAAAGATGCAGGTCACGAATTAACCGGCGTGGCGCCGACATATATAATACAAGTGGCAATTTTTATCTGTCAGATAGATAACGAATAACTGTTGCAACGACAATTGCCACGAGCGCTTCAGTGCGTGTGGCGATTATCTAGAGGCAACCGCTTCGAGTTGATCTGACTGATACAAATTACCAAAAGATTGCTGCCACGAGTTGAATTCGACAAGGCAATCCAATGAATGATTTGAAATGATATATTCTGATAAAAAGCTAAACATTTCTAGCACTGCTATTCACAATTCTGGTAGTGCAAGTACTGGGCAAGGAACTCAAACTGTATACAATAATTGCAATGTTAATAACTATCATTAATTAAGTATTATTAAGTGTATTAAATAGCGTTCTTCTTAACTTCTTTTTCGTTTTTCGGGGTAACATTTAGAACATGAATTGGATTGTCATTAACACATGTAGTGTTTTTGTTTTTAGTAGATTTCTTAATTTCTAAGTTGTTAAGTTTTGTGTTTTTGAGCAACTGTGTAATAATTTGACATTAGTAGTTGGTGGTAAGTTGTGTTTAGTATAGATAATTTGATTTGCAAATTTGGAACTAGTGTTATTATAATGAATCTTTTTGAAATTTTCAATTAATTTATTATGTTTTTTAATTCTCCACCTAAGTGAACGACCAGTTTTCCCAATATACTCTACATTGCAATCAGCACAATTAAGGGAATAAACACCTGATTTAAAAAAAGGGTACATTTTACTCTTTTAAGAGTAAAATGATAAAATGTTTTTAAACATTTTATCATAAAATGTTTAAAAACATTTTACCCTTTTAATATTTTAAAAGGGTAAAATGTTTACTATTGAAAGAAAATATTTGGCAAAATAAGTAATATAAAAATAAGGATTTGAATTAAGAGAGTTATTTGAATATAATTGAAGATTAATCGTTTTTTGAATTTTTGTTTTGAAAATTTTATTAAATAAGCTTATAGAAAAATTATTATTCAGTGCCACTTGTTTAATTATTTTAAATTCAATTTAAAATCAATGTCCGAAAGAGGTGAGAATGAGAATGTTGATTCCCCACATTCTCATAATCAGTAATAATATTTTTTTTAAGTAATAATATTTCTCAAGTAATAATATTTTTCGTACTAGTTGATTTCTTATAATTAATTAAAAAGTAAATTTAAGTTGTTATCTGTACCTTAAAATACTACAAAAATGTTATCAACATATCTTTTACAAAATAAAATATTGTTATTGTTTATTGTTATTTGCAAAAATTATATTTTCAAAATGATGAAAAAGTATATTTCATAAATTCGCTGGAAATGAGATTCCACAGTACTTCTTTCGTTGCTATGTTAAATTTTTTTATTAAAATTTTTAGAATTTTGAGGAATCTTTTATTGAATTTTTTTTTGGGTTATTTAAAAATGCTTTTTAAATTTTAAATAAGAACCAAATTTGAAACAAATCTAAGCGATAAAGTGGAAACGTGTGTATGAAGAGATTAAAAAGTGAAAAATGTGTTGCAGGTATAGAACGTTTCACGATATTTGGAGCGGTCGTAAGGAATAAAGTAATAAAACTATTATGAGCCCAGCGGCAGGTCCGCTACTTTAATCTTTTATTTAAGCAGGGCCGTACCTACTGAAAGTAGGGTAATATATTATTTATTTAATATATATTTTGTAATACTATTTTGTTGTAGTTTTTTTATATACATTTTTGAATATTCTCAGTACGAACCACTGCTTTTACCTGCCCCAACAACTGGTAACAATAGACCGATAATAGCTCATAATAGTTTTATTACTTTAATCTTTACAACCGCTTCAATTTTCGTGAAAAGTACTCTACTCTATTTTAATAAAATCATTTGAAGCAAGATTTAAAACTACCAATTTAAATAAAAGTTTGAGGTAAATCCTAGCACTATTAGTGTAAGGATTGTGTAAGGGTTAAAATCATGAATTGAAGATTCTAGCCTATTTTTGAATAAACTAGTTCAAATTATATATCAATTTAGAAAATTAATTTGAAAGAAATATGACAAATCAAACTGTAAGGGGTGCATTAAGGGTTATAATTGTAATATGTGGGTTCTAGCCTAATTTCAATTTAATTAAAAAATAATGATAAGTTAAATAAGTTAAAATTACTACTAGAATCCAAATTTGAATGAAATCCGAGGATTTTGACGGTAAAGCGTATATTAAGGGTTGATATTGTAAAATAAGGGTCGCATAATATTTTTAATTAGATTATTCGTAGATCTGTTTTTAATGTATAGTAGAAATTTAGTATCAAAAAAAAAATCCGATCCATATGACCGATCCGAACATATGGATCCATAATCCGATCCATATGTGTAGTTAAGGTCATAAATTATTTTTAATCACTCATTATGTAAATATATATAAAATTACTGATGGAAAATACATATTTTAAAATTTTTGAACAATTAATTTAAAGAACTAACAGGTCACAAGGGCTGATTTTAGGGAATGAAACTTTTACCAGCATTTTCTTCAATGTATTCCTAATATGTATGCCAAATTTGGTTCAAATAAAATATTCCTCCTGGCAGGTATTCACGTTACAAATTATGCATTTTTATAACTTTTTGACCCTTCAGCCCTTGAAAAATTTCAGATTTTTTAAAAGCATTCATCACTTGGGGTATACACGAAACATATGTTCAATATTTGGTCAAAATCGGTCTGCAACTTTAGAAGATTAAGTGGATGTACCAATTTTGCGGTTTTTGGCCATTTCCAAACTTTTTTTTTCTTTGACTTAATCAATGGGCAGGTAGAAAAAAAGGACGCAAATTTTGTTTTAATCGGGTTAATAGATTCCGAAATATAGCGGTTTAAAGAAACGAACAGACCGACAAACGGAAATCAGTGAATATGATTTTCGTAATCTACGCATTCTATAAAGTAGAATTCGCTGGAAATGAGATTCCACAGTACTTCTCTCGTTTATATACTAAAATTTAAATTCGCTGGAAATGAGATTCCACAGTACTTCTCTCGTTTATATACTAAAATTTAAATAAATCTGACAATTCTAACTATGAGGGGGGTATTAGGGGTTACAATTGTAAAATGTAGGTCTAGCCTAATTTCAATTAAATTAACTAAGTAACGATAAGTTAAATATGTTAAAATTACTACTACCAAATTTGAAAGAAATCCGAGCATTTTGACTGTAAAGGGTATGTTAAGGGTTGAAATTGTAAAATAAGGGTCGCATATTATTTTTAATTAGATTATTCGTAAATCTGTTTTAAATGTATAGTAGAAATCTAATATGAAGAAAATCCGATCCATATAACTCAAACTGTATATTTGGGGGGTGGGGTGTGTGTAGTTAGGGTTGTAAATTATTTTTAGTCACTCAATATGTGAATATATATAAAATTACTGACGGAAAATGGTGAGTTATGCTGACATATAAGAATAAAAACACCGCCAATTTTTGAACAATTAATTTAAAGACCCAACAGGCCACTAGGGTTAATTTTTAGGGGATGAAACTTTTACCAGCACTTTCTTCAATGCATTCCTAATATGTATGCCAAATTTGGTTCAAATAAAATATTCCTCTTGGCAGGTATTCACGTTACAACTTATGCATTTTTACAACTTTTTGACCCTTCAACCCTTAATAAAAAATCAACCCTTAAAAAAATTACAGATTTTTTGGAAGCATTCACCACTTGGGGTATACACGAAACATATGTTCAATATTTGGTCAAAATCGGTCTGCAACTTTAGAAGATTAAGTGGATGCACCGATTTTGCTGTTTTTGGCATGTTTTTGGCCAATAATGCGCAGGTCCTTGAGAATTTCCTAACTTTTTTTTCTTTGACCTAATCAATGGGCAGGTAGAAAAAAAGGACGCAAATTTTGCTTTAATCGGATCAGTAGATTCCAATATATAGCGGTTTAAAGAAACGAACAGACCGACAGACCTACAGACGGAAATTAGTGAATATGATTTTCGTAATCTACGCATTCTATAAAGTAGAAAAAAGTGAAATTTGGAGAAATTTTTTTTTTCATGAATACAATACTTTCTCTACGAGAGAAGTAATAAATCTGACAATTCTAACTATGAGGGGGGTATTATGGGTTACAATTGTAAAATGTAGATCTAGCCTATTTTCAATTAAATTAACTAAGTAATGATAAGTTAAATATGTTAAAATTACTACTACCAAATTTGAAAGATATCCGAGCATTTTGACTGTAAAGGGTACGTTAAGGGTTGAAGTTGTAAAATAAGGGTCGCATATTATTTTTAATTAGATTATTCGTAAATCTGTTTTAAATGTATAGTAGAAATCTAATATGAAGAAAATCCGATCCATATAACTCAAACTGTATATTTGGGGGGTGGGGGTGTGTAGTTAGGGTCGTAATAGTATATTACAAACCGAGGTGGAAAGTGTTTCATTTCTGTCGAGAGATAAGATAGTTGACCGAGGCGCGAAGCGCCGAGGTCAACTATTTCTCGAGACAGAAATGAAACTTTCCACCGAGGTTTGTATACTATTTTATTTACAATTATACATAAAATTAAAAATAATTGATAATAAATTTAAATTTCTGAAGTTTTGAACCGTCAAACCAACATTAAATCAAAATTCCGATCAATATCAAGCTGGTAATTTTGTTTTATTGTGTTGGTTCTATGGAAATTCAAGGTTGGAAAGTGATCTCTTGGGTGGAAAGTGAACACTTTCCACCCAAGAGGGGAAAGTAAAAGTCAACAATGTATCATTTTCAAACTTTCAAAAATACAGAAACTGCGTCATTACATATATGATTGTAAATAAATTATTTTTAGTCACTCAATATGTGAATAAATATAAAATTACTGACGGAAAATGGTCAGTTATGCTGACATATAAGAATAAAAACACCGCCAATTTTTGAACAATTAATTTAAAGACCCAACAGGCCACTAGGGTTCATTTATAAGGGATGAAACTTCTACCAGCATTTTCGTCAATGTATTCCTAATATGTATGCCAAATTTGGTTCAAATAAAATATTTCTCCTGGCAGGTATTCACGTTACAACTTATGCATTGTTACAACTTTTTGACCCTTCAACCCCTAATAAAAAGTCAACCCTTAAAAAAAGTACAGATTTTTTGAAAGCATTCACCACTTGGGGTATACACAAAACATATGTTCAATATTTGGTCAAAATTGGTCTGCAACTTTAGAAGATTAAGTGGATGCACCGATTTTGCTGTTTTTGGCATGTTTTTGGCCAATAATGCGCAGGTCCTTAAGAATTTCCTAACTTTTTTTTCTTTGACCTAATCAATGGGCAGGTAGAAAAAAAGGACGCAAATTTTGCTTTAATCGGTTCAGTAGATTCCGAAATATAGCGGTTTAAAGAAACGAACAGACCGACAGACCGACAGACGGAAATTAGTGAATATGATTTTCCTAATCTACGCATTCTATAAAGTAGAAAAAAGTGAAATTTGGAGAATTTTTTTTTTTCATGAATACAATACTTCCTCTACGAGAGAAGTAAATTCGCTGGAAATAAGATTCCACAGTACTTCTCTCGTTTATATACTAAAATTTAAATAAATCTGACAATTCTAACTATGAGGGGGGTATTAGGGGTTACAATTGTAAAATGTTGGTCTAGTCTAATTTCAATTAAATTAACTAAGTAATGATAAGTTAAATATGTTAAAATTACTACTACCAAATTTGAAAGAAATCCGAGCATTTTTACTGTAAAGGGTATGTTAAGGGTGGAAATTGTAAAATAAGGGTCGCATATTATTTTTAATTAGATTATTCGTAAATCTGTTTTAAATGTATAGTAGAAATCTAATATACAGAAAATCCGATCCATATAACTCAAACTGTATATTTGGGGGGTGGGGGGTGTGTAGTTAGGGTTGTAAATTATTTTTAGTCACTCAATATGTGAATATATATAAAATTACTGACGGAAAATGGTGAGTTATGCTGACATATAAGAATAAAAACACCGCCAATTTTTGAACAATTAATTTAAAGACCCAACAGGCTACTAGGGTTCATTTTTAGGGGATGAAACTTCTACCAGCATTTTCGCCAATGTATTCCTAATATGTATGCCAAATTTGGTTCAAATAAAATATTCCTCCTGGCAGGTATTCACGTTACAACGTATGCATTTTTACAACTTTTTGACCCTTCAACCCTTAATAAAAAGTCAACCCTTAAAAAAACTACAGATTTTTTGAAAGCATTCACCACTTGGCGTATACACAAAACATATGTTCAATATTTGGTCAAAATCGGTCTGCAACTTTAGAAGATTAAGTGGATGCACCGATTTTGCTGTTTTTGGCATGTTTTTGGCCAATAATGCGCAGGTCCTTAAGAATTTCCTAACTTTTTTTTATTTGACCTAATCAATGGGCAGGTAGAAAAAAAGGACGCAAATTTTGCTTTAATCGGTTCAGTAGATTCCGAAATATAGCGGTTTAAAGAAACGAACAGACCGACAGACCGACAGACAGACCGACAGACGGAAATTAGTGAATATGATTTTCGTAATCTACGCATTCTATAAAGTAGAAAAAAGTGAAATTTGGAGAAATTTTTTTTTTCATGAATACAATACTTCCTCTACGAGAGAAGTAAAAAGTGAAATTTGGAGATTTTTTTTTTCATGAATACAATACTTCCTTTACGAGAGAAGTAAAAAAGTGAAATTTGGAGATTTTTTTTTCATGAATACAATACTTCCTCTACGAGAGAAGTAAAAATGGACCATTATAAATACCATTATAAATAACATTTAAATTTGGGTCAATACACAAAACATGTTTGCTTTTTGTTTATTCCAATATTTTAATTTGTGTTAAGTCGATCTGCATACTGCATTATATTACTGCATACTGCATGACGATTTGGTTCATTATGTGAACCAAATCGTCCCGAAAAACCATCGACAAAAGGAGTAAGGCAAATAAGAAAAAGTCTTCAAGAATGGTCAAGGTGCATCAAAGCAACAGGATTTTGTTTTTAAATGTTAAATTTAATTAAATGCATATATGTGAAATTCCAGCTGCAAAGAAAATATAAAAATTCTCAATATCTGTATTTAACTCGATATCTAATGTTTATTTTATTAGTTAAGAATCCGATTCCAACATATAATTTATTTTTTATTAAAATGCTAAGAAATTAGTGTAAATAATTGTATTTAATTAATCATAGGGTAAAAAATATGAATACAAACTAATCTCGAGCGTATAATTATTTTATTTTTATAAAAGTTTATGAAGAAAAAATTTGTTCCATAAATTCATTTTGTTAAAAATGACCAACATATATTTTGATATAATAAAGTACAACATACTTTATTCGAAAATAAGTGGCTTGAATGCAGAAACCAAGTTACAAAAACTAATACTTTCATTGAATTGTGCATTTATTATGTACAATACATGTTTGGTTGGTCTTTTGTTAGTGTATGAAGAACCCTCAATGGGTTTATTCACAACTGTTGCAGAATCTGTTTTCATTGTTATTCATGTAAATAAAATAAAATAGCATTTTTTTTTTAGAAATTCATTTATTAAATTTTTAGGGGTTTGAGAAAGGTATTACAGTATTTTGGAATCGAAAACGAATTGCTCAGTTTATCAGATCCATCAATGATTTCTGGTCGTTAGACGAATTTGAAGGGACCACTGTGGGTAAAGAAGCCACCAAAGAATTACTCAGATTGAAGTTTATTGTTCGTCTATTTATAATATTTGGAGCTTTTACTGCTATTTTATATGCGCTAAGTGGATTCATGCAATATGAAAAGCATCGGTTGCCCCTAGGAAGTTATGCACCGAAAAGCTTACCGTTCTACGCAAATTGTCTTATGCAGGATATTGGCATTTATTTCATTTATGTAAATACAATCTGCAGTGATATTTTCAATATTATTATATTTCTACTATTGCAATCTCAATTTAAATTGTTAAATTATCGATTTGAAAATTTAGATGTTAGTGATGGTCATGAAAATTTTAAAAAGTATATTAATTACCATAACAAATTGATTAAGTAAGTTAATAATAACTAAGAGCATAATTATTATAGAAACAATTTATTTTTTAAGGTATCACCAAGAGATTAACAATATTGTATCAACGTCGCTTATTTGTCATATTGGATATATGACTCTTGCTTTGTGCAATGAACTATACATTATTACTTTTTGGTTATACTTATTAGCTATACTCAATTAATTAAAATAATAATTATATTTAATATATTTTAGGACTTCTACTATGGTCTTAGTAAAATGTCTCTTTTATAGCCTTTTACTTTGTTTTGAATTCATTATGTTGTTTGGAATTCCTGCTCAAATTTTACAAAATGAAGTAAAGTCGTGATAGTTACTTATTTCCTGTGATTTATGTACAATTTTATCAATTCTTTTTACAGGCAGAACGAACGATGTTTAGTATTTATTCAAGCCCATGGTATGAAAAACGAAACATAAAACTCAGATGCTTATATATAACTATGATGACTGAATGCCAAAAAGATATTATTATTTTAGCAGGAGGAATTATTCCCATAAATCATGACCGTTCACTTGCTGTAAGATTTCTTTACTAATTTTTGACTAGATGACATGGCACTATCCATTTATATTTAGTTCTCTCGTGTAGGAACTACTCCAATATTGAAAAATTTACCTATATTACCAAAATTTTGTTACCCGCGAGAAGTAATCGGAGGTAAATGCACAAGAGATACAATTTTTATCGGATAATTTTATTTTAATACGGATGGTTTGTTGCTATCAAAATATCTCGAGCAAAAAAAAACTAAAGAGAAAAACACTCCCGCTGATATTTCCTCAAAGCAACAAACTATGAGTAAATTTAAAATAAAATTATCCTGATTAAAATTGAATCTTGAGTGTATTTTAGAAAGATTAATAAACAACTCAAACGTAACAACTTTGCATTTATAATTACAGTTTTCGAAGCGAAGCGAATCATTAATTTTGCTTTTTGCTTACTTTTCTGTTCTGACAAACCAAATTGGTTTGAAGAAGTTAAACTCCAACCTTCTTTAAAAGCTTGCATTTTAATAATTTAAACGAGAACTTATCAAGCATTAATAATCTGATTAAAGCCCGAGAGCTTTAGCTCGAGGGCTTTAATCTTTGATTATTAATGTTTGATAAGTTCGAGTTAAATTATTTAAAAATGCAAGATTTGAGTTTTGGTAATATTACTAGCGATGAAATAAACAAAGAAATAGATAATGCGACGCCCATAAAACGCACATAAAACGCACATTTATTTATTTGTTATATAGTCTTATTGAATACCACTCTTGCATTCAGTATTATCAGAATATACTTCATTGTTGCACTCTACATATTTTTTCGGAACACCACTCCTCCTTCGGAGTCGTGTTCCGAAAAAATATGTTTCGTGCTCAATACAGTATATTCGATTATTTATTTCATGTGTGTTTACTGCGAAATGAGGTATGCGTTAGCTGCATTATCAGCGACTATTTTAATAGGTAGCAATATCCGATCACGTGACATTTTTAAATTTGAAGTAGGCGACGCGAATTTAATTTTGACAGTTTTACATGTTATAATTTTACTGCAAAAGCAATTGAAAACGAGAAAATGGATAGATTTGGCGAAATAAATGAGAACGAAATCGACCAATTGGTCAACCAAGAAGCGCCAATTTTTCATTCAATAAATAGTCTTTCTAAATACCACTCGACCTTTACAATATCGGCTATTTTTTTTATAATTTATCTCAAATCTTGAATTTTTAAATAATTTAACTCGAACTTATCAAACATTAATAATCAAAGATTAAAGCCCTCGAGCAAAGCTCTCGGGCTTTAATCAGATGCATTTTAATAATTTAAACGAGAACTTATCAAACATTAATAATCAAAGATTAAAGCCCTCGAGCAAAGCTCTCGGGCTTTAATCAGATTATTAATGCTTGATAAGTTCTCGTTTAAATTATTAAAATGCAAGCTTTCTTGATAAATTAATGAAAAAAAAATAACCGGCTATTTGTAAAGGTCTTGTGGTATTACTGTTGATTATACTGAATGCACTTGTGATATTATAAGTGATTATTTATATTATAAGTGATTTTCTTGGTTGACCAATTCGTCGATTTCGTTCTCATTTATTTCGTCAAATCTATCCATTGTCTCGTTTTCAATTACATTACATTTGCAGTAAAATCATAACATGTAAAACTGTCAAAATTAAATTCGCGTCGCCTACTTCAAATTTAAAAATGTCACGTGATCGGATATTGCTACCTATTAAAATAGTCGCTGATATTCCAGCTAACGCATACCTCATCTCGCAGTAAACACACAAGAAATAAATAATCACATATAATACTATAAGTGCACAAATTATTTCCTGAAATTTTGTCGAGCTCACGAATGCATTAGTTGGCGTGAAAAGGAAATCTGCCCTCGTTGATTTTCTAACGCCAACTAATGCATGAGTGTAAAGCAAGACAAAACTTTTGGAGATTAATTTGAGCACAAATGGTATTCGGTAAGAAAATCGCATAACATTATTTAAATATGTACATTTATATTTTGATGACGTTTTCGTGCAATTGACAATTAAATTTAATTAATTTCGTACATTTGACAATTCCGTGCACTTCTGCAATTGGAAACAGTGTATCCGATGCTTCTCAGAAGCAAATAACTTATAATTATTGTACTTGTTAATATTTTTGTAATATTATCATTAATTAGTTTATTTGATTAACTTTTTGTTGGATTTTAAATATAAACATTATTGTTGATTTTGACATCTAATTAATCTGGTACCTCAAGGTAAAAAAAAAATTCAATACAATTCAATTCATGTAGAGGTTTCTGGCAAGCTTAGTCGCCATTTGCTGCAAATTATAGCAACAATTTTCTACACGTTGTTTTTTTTTCGACAATTTACATGCGATAAAATCGACAATTTTTGACAGATGTCACAATTAACGTCAAAATAATTAAATACTTTTTATGACAATGGTTTTTTAAAACAAGATGGTTCTACTAATAAGCTAATTAAATATTAGCCGTATTTTGCAAATTTTTTATCTCCGAATTTCATTTTTTAAGTTATAATGTACTTGTTTCAAAATTAAATTGACATTAGTTTACAAAACTGTATTTACCTTGTCAATCGTTGCCATGGTGCTGATCATCAGTCGACTAAATGCTTTCACAAAATAAAATGGAGCAATATTTTATTTATTCATTGAATTGTTTTTTGAATACCACTCGATCTCAACGTTATGTAGACAATTTTTGTCACACATAATTTTTGTCACATAATAATAGGTACCTAATTGTCGACATAACTTTGAAAACATGTGGTATTAGTTTTAACAATCCAATTCATGTTCTAAATGTTATTCTGAGAAACTAAAAAGAAGGTGTAACCTACGAGGTGGTTAACCGTCGGAGAAAATTACTGGTTAGGATATTCAATAATTTAAGTCTTCGAAATTGCGTGGTTATTTCATGTCTTTCACACCATATAAACGTAAGAATTGCGCTTTACGTCGACCGATATGGGGAGAACAGAAAAAATACACTCACGAACTTTACAAGAATTTGTGTATTTTCTTTGTTTTACATTTATTACCTTTTAAAAGAAACACATTAACAGGATGGTTATGTATAATAATTGTGGCTTAGATAAAGACCAGTTTTTTTAACCACACATTCTAGATTGTAATGAACTCTTCTTCTTCTTTCTTTCTTTCTCTCCTGTTTAATCCCCGAATCGGCAGGGGGCGCGTCGATCGCGGACCGTGCGAACATTCAAAGTGTTACACCCTCCCCCTCTGGATTCGACGATCGTGTCGGAGTCGGGTCCAGAAACGCTTTTTGGTTTGGAAGGCCTTCCACGCCTACGAATAGGACGGACGGGACCCGGAATATCACCTTGATTGTCTTCGAACTTAGTCAGATCTGAAACATGATATTTACCAAGTGGGGTTGGATTACCTTCGAGAGTAGATATTTGATACGCGACTGGCGAGATTACTTCGGTAACGACATAAGGACCATCTCTTTTTGGGTAAAATTTGGCGGACTCATTCTTCTTTGCGTTACTTATGGCATGGGTCTTCACTAAGACAAGTTCACCTGGTTCATACGAAGGTTGCGACCCACCTTTCCTCTTGGAATCGAAATATACTTTCTGTCGATCTTGTCCCTTTTCGTGATACTCTCTAATTTGGGTCATAGTTTCATCAACAGACCGCAAAATGGGCGCTAGCAGAGCGGGTAGATTTTCACTGATTTTGACGTCTCGAAAATCCCTTCTTACTTCGTCAATTTTTCTTAATTCCCGGGCAAAAGTGATATACGCTGGAGTAAATCCGGTAGTTATTCCTTCCACAGTGTTTATGGAAAACCTGATAGATGGGAGTTTGTCGACCCATGAACCATGGTCATTTGCAACCAATATAGCTAGTTGGCTTTTCAAATCCCTATTCTTCCTCTCAACAGGGTTCGCGGCTGGATGATATAATGGGATCACTTGTTGTTTGACATCAAACCAATCGCAAACCAACTGCATAATGGCACTCACAAACTGTACTCCATTATCAGAAATTACTTTCCTTGGAACTCCATATCGCAAGAAGATCTCACATATCAATACTTTCGAGCAAGCTTCGGCGGTAGCTTCAATTAAGGGGAACAACTCCACCCACTTACTGGCGACATCTTCGACTATTAATATCCATTTGTGTCCGTCCGGGCTCAATGATAACGGACCGAACAGATCGACAGCAATAGTTTCAAAACGTTGATTAGCGGCTGGGGTTCTCAATAAACCGGTGGGCTTAAAATGATCATATTTATATTTCTGATATTCTACGCACCCTTTGAGATATCGGATGACATCTTGTTTCATTCCTGGCCAATAATATTTGTTTGAGATGCTCCTGAATGTCTTCTCCACGCCGTAGTGACCACTCTCCGGAGTGTCGTGGTTTGCTCGCAAAATCTCGCCCCTTTCGTCTTTCGGAATGACTAAAAGAGGATTTTTCTCGTCATTCTCAGCCAAATAACGATATAAAATACCCTCATTCATGACATAGCCTCGATCTAACCAAGTCGCGACATTTGGATCGTTAGGTGTTTCGATGCTCTCTATGATCTTACGAATTTCCGGATCGGATAGTTGTTGCTCTCGTAGAACGCTAGCAGATAAAGTAGGAATTTCGATTTCCACAGTGCATAGTGAACAAGCGACATCTCCAGTCGTATGTACGGGTCGAGACAAGGTATCTGCAATTACGTTACATTTTCCGGAGACATAATGAATTTTTAGATCGTATGACTGAAGCGCTAGTGCCCAACGCGCTAAGCGACCGGTAGGCGACTTAAGTGATATCAGCCATTGCAGGGGCTGATGATCGGATCCAATCGTCACAGAACATCTGTCTATATATCCTCGAAACTTTTCACAAGCCCATACTACCGCGAGAGCCTCTCTTTGAGTAGTATCGTAGTTTCGTTCGGCTGGGTTGAGTAGACGACTTGCATACTCAATAGGTCGTTCATCAGCGCCCTCCCCCTGAAGTAAAGCGGCTCCAAGAGCGTATCCGCTGGCATCTGTGCGAATGACGTAAGGGAGGTTCTCATTGGCTTGACGTAATACCGGGGCCGATGATAAGGCATGTTTGATCCTTTTAAATCCATTATCTTGGTCGGATTTCCATACCCAATTTGCATTCTTCTTCAATAGTTTGGTTAATGGTTGGGCGATCTCGGAAAAGTTCGGGATGAACCGACGGAACCACGACGCGGTTTGGATGAAAGTTTTTAAATGTTTGACATTTTTGGGTGGTGCCATGTTTACTATGGCTGACACTTTACTGGGTTTGGCTTGAATGCCTCGCGCTGTTATTAAATGACCGAGATATTACACCGAAGCACGCACATAAAAACACTTTTCGCGGCGGGCTTTTAAATTGAAAAAGTTTAATCTCTTGAACACTGCAGTAAGGTCTTTCACATGTTGGTCGAACGATTCCGATATTACGACCAAATCATCGAGATACGCGAGCACTAATAGTTCGCCAAGTCCACTTCGGAAACAGTCGATTAGTCTTTGAAATGTTGCACCGGAATTTCATAAACCGAATGGCATTCGTTTAAACCGAAATGTGCCGAAAGGAGTCGTGAAACACGTTTTGTCCATATCTTTCTCGCGCATGCGCACTTGCCAATAACCGCATTGTAAGTCAATTGTCGACATGTACAATGTTTGTTTGGCAGAGTGTAGCAACTCTTCTATGCGTGGTAAAGGATACTTGTCAGCAGCTGTGATCGCGTTCAGTTTTCGGTAGTCAATGCAAACGCGCCAGCCGTTGTCTTTTTTGGGGACGAGAACTACTGGCGAAGCCCAGGGTGATTCGCAGGGTTTGATTATGTCTTCGTCGAGCATCTTGTCGAGTTCTACCCTCAAAATTTCTTTTTTGTGATTTGTTATCGAATATGGGGGTATTGCTACCGGTGTATGATCTCCAGTATCGATCTTGTGTTCGCCGAATTTTGCGGGTTCCCTTATGTGATCGAAAACGGCTGTGTAACAGTTGAGTAGTTCATCCATACGTTGCTTCTCATATGTGTTTAAATCGTTTCCTTCGTCCTTGCGCATTTGGATGGAGTTGATTTCGATTTTAGCGTCAATCCGTGAAAGATTATCTTCGAATGGTAATTCGAAAGTTCTCTGGGGGTTGTCTGCAAAATACCAAGTGCGATTTGCTATGTCCAATATCATTCCTGCGTCTTCGGCGAAGTCGATCCCAAGTAAAGTTTTGTTAGATTTGGCTTCTGGAAATACGAGGAAAGTTGTTTTAATTTTTTTGTCGACTAAACCTACCTCGACAGTGGTGAATAAGACGTTTCTGTTTCGTTCACGCAAGTCACTTGCATGTTGGTACTTTGGAATTCCTGGTTGTGGGAGAGGAGGAGTTCGTATAGGCGGCAACCAGCAATACTTTGTTTTGCAGCGATATCCACCAAGGCGTATCCTTTGCAATTATTTACGTTAATCATCATCATGGGCCTGGCTCGGGGATTAATCGGATGTTTTTCCATGCCAATGGAAAAAATCTCTGTGTTGTGGCCCGATGCATTTTGGGTCGATTTGCATTTCGCGCAGTTGCTCTTTATTACGCCAGGAGTACCGCATCCATAGCATGCGAGAGTTGAACGGTTCGTATGATCATTACTTGCTTCTTTTTTCACGGCGTTGTTTGGCGATTCCATAATCGCGGCAAATTTTCGGTAGTCCTTTTGATTGTGGCCGAAATTCTTGCAAAAATCGCAGCGAGGTCGTTGTTTTCGTTCGCTGTTGTTTTCTCTTTTTTCAGGAGCAGCTGGAGTTTTCTTGGCTGTTTCGGCGAATGTCATTTCGATATCGCGCGACTTTTCGATCAATTGTTTGAAACTATTGAATTGTTCGCGAGGCAAACGATTTCTGATTCGTCTGTTCATCAAGCCATATATCATGTTTAGCATATGCGTCTTGTCTAATACGGGTTCGGCAGGCAACTGCGCTAAAAGGGCACGGGCGTTACTTACGAATATATCTGTTGCTTCATGATCGCCTTGCTCTTTTGCGAATAGTTCGCGGAAAATCATATGCGGAGGTAGATGACGGCCAAACGCATGTCGTAGACCATCGAGCACTTCGTTCCATGTTGTCATTGATGATTTTGCTCCTTGAAACCATGTTGCGGCAACCTCGTCGAGTAGCATTGGTACACCTTTGATCGCGTTCGCGTCCGAAATATGTAAGCAGTCTTTGTAAACCGTTATTGCGTCGATAAAAGCGTTGATGTCGTCATTTTTGTTTCCCGAAAAACGCGAACTGCACTTGGAAAAGTTGCCGGTTTGAGGTAAGTTGGGATTCGGATTTTGATTACTCGGGCCCATGTTTTGGACGGCGGCGATCAGCTGCTGGAGTTGTTCGGTTGTCATTACTACATTTTGCGTATCGGGCATTTTGGTTGCGTCTCTTCTTTTTGGCCTTGATCTCAAATTGTACCGATGAACGCGGTTGGAGTCTTCTTGATTCGCAATTGCGGTGAGGTTATGTTCTACCTCGTTTATCAAACAAAGGAAAAACTGCACTTTAACTTGTAAATCTTGTGGGAGGCCCGACGTTGGGTGCCAGTGTAACCTACGAGGTGGTTAACCGTCGGAGAAAATTACTGGTTAGGATATTCAATAATTTAAGTCTTCGAAATCGCGTGGTTATTTCATGTCTTTCACACCATATAAACGTAAGAATTGCGCTTTACGTCGACCGATATGGGGAGAACAGAAAAAATACACTCACGAACTTTACAAGAATTTGTGTATTTTCTTTATTTTACATTTATTACCTTTTAAAAGCAACACATTAACAGGATGGTTATGTATAATAATTGTGGCTTAGATAAAGACCAGTTTTTTTAACCACACATTCTAGATTGTAATGAACTCTTCTTCTTCTTTCTTTCTTTCTCTCCTGTTTAATCCCCGAATCGGCAGGGGGCGCGTCGATCGCGGACCGTGCGAACATTCAAAGTGTTACAATGGTTATTATTTCGACAAGAAACCTAGATATGCTATTGTCGCTGTCAAAAGAGAGAATCTAAATGTTTGTAATTGTCGGGCAAAATAGAAAAATTTACTCACCTCCCCCACAAGAGGGACAAAATCCTAAGAATTCCATTCCATTCCTAATTTAATTGCGTGTAATTAATTTAATCTCATATTAGACTCCATCTAACTAAATGTGATCTATGAATGTGAAATTCGCCAACGTGATTAGTCACATTTAGTTAAATATGATCTAAATTTAAGTTATAAATACGACCATATTGATCTATAGCATTGATATGCATAAAAAAGGCTAGCCAAGATCCATAACTGACCAATAATTAAATTTAAATCAATATCTTAAAAAATAACAAAAATAAATGGGTGGTGCCATTAAAAATAAAACATACTGCAGTATTTAATTGTTGGCAATACTAAATGATTTTCAGATATTCAAGACGGTTTTATCTTTTTATGCTGTATTAAAAACAGTAGCTGTTTAAACTGCTTCTCTTATACGATATCATAGTATAAACATCACAATAAAAAATAAGCGCTATTAGCAAATATATCTAAGCATTTATACAAAATAAAACAAAGGTACCAACACTATAATATTGCACAATTTGAATCTGAAGTTTGAATATATGGAATCATGTAGTTATAAAATGTAATTATAATAATTATTTATGATATTAGGTTTAAAAATGAGATTTCATTTTGTGAGTGGAGAAGATTACGGAACGAGCGCAGCGAGTGGAGTAACTTTACGAACAAAATAAAATCACTTTTAACACGAATATCATACAAGATTTTTTTGTACGACTGCTGAAATTTAGTAGAAAATAAATTTATTAAAATTTTGCATAACTTGTCAATTTTGACATTATATGAAATTTTCCATATACGAGTACAATTGAGTAAACTTTAAACGTTGTCGTTAGCAGCAGATAAAACAATTTTGAATACAATGCAATTTAATGCAATAGTGCAAATTCAATATAACTTTGTCCTGTGTTATCAATATAAGTTAGAATAAGATAGAATTACATTAAATGTGCACTAGTGCATTAAATCGAAAACGGTATTACTTTTAACACTAGTGTTAAAACTATTTTTAACACTAGTGTTAAAACTATTTTTAACACTAGTGTTAAAACTACTTTTAACACTAGTGTTAAAAGTAATTTTAGCACTCTAAATTTATAAGTTTTTAAATCGAGTGACTCGAATTAAAAACCTCACTTTTAATACAAAACGTACAGAAAAGTCGTTATAAAATGAAATAGTCGTTATAAAGTGAATTGAAATAATTTAATTTAGACTTCATAATAACTAATAGTATTTTTAGTAAAATGTACGTAAAAGTAGTGTAAGTAGTGTAAGTAAAAGTATTTGATAGCTTAAAAAAAATATTCTATGAAGTGAAATACATTGAAATATACGATGCTTTAATAAGAGTTTCCGAATGATTTTTATTATTTTTGATTCAGAATTATTCAGTAAAATATGCATTTCATAGGTTTTAAAAAGTTGGGAGGTTGATAGTCATTACGGACTGCTTTCACTTCTCAGCGGGTCAGTAATATTCATAGGAATAGTGGTCAGTAATATTCATTACTGACCACTATTCTTAAGCTAGTTTGAACTAAACTATGTAGTGAATATGTATATGGAGAGTCACTATCAGATATTTTCACTTTTATTTCACACAGTTAGGTATTTCATTTCTAAAAAGTAACGCTTGTCAGTTTGATCAATATAAATGCAAAAAACAAACGCTAATTTCATTGTTTATCCCTACTATGCTTTGTAATACTAAAAATCGTACTAAAGTCAAGTCGACTACGTCTGACCTGTTGTATCAAATGCGCTAGACTTACTTTTTTTATTGCTACGCTGTGCTAGCGCATTACAGTATATGCTAACAATAACAGAAACGTATGTCTGCCCGCTGCGACATGACTTCCTAGATTTTATGAAAACAATCAATGTGAATGACAAAGAAGTTACATGCACGCATGTCTTTCGTCTTGTTGTCGTTCAGGGCCGTCGTATGAATATTATCTTTTATTTTTGTATTGGCGTGTCGCTGCTGCTTGGAAGATATTCTTCGCTACTGGTGAAAATTTTACATGGCCTTCAATTGATTTGGTGCAGGCGGAATCAGCTGAGAGCCCACAGGTCAGAACAGAATAGGAACCACTATATACTATTTTCAATGCTGACAAGACAAAGGTTTGAGGTCTGGGTGAAATGTGGTATTATAGACTGATTTGAAAATTGAATCAAATATTAAATACATTCGAAATGCTTCTTGATAAGATTTTTCATGACTTGAGCTTTCATTTGTTTATACAGCCTGCAAATAATTTCCAGAAATAAATACAGATCGTAGCAAAAATAGACATCTGCAAAATGAGGCCAAGCCTACTACAACTGGATTGATATTAACCAATAAGGTTTGTAGAAGGAATTTAAGTGCAGACTCAGTAAAAAATTAACCAATTATATTGTCTTAGAAAATCCTACCAAAAAATAGTAGCAGTAGGAGAAAGCTTATAAAAAGGACTGCAATTAGAATAAAGGGATTGAAAAATTCAACCTCACAAAATAGTTAGTCAAGTCATAATCGGTCAAATTATAAGAATCAGTATAGCATTATCAAAGAAAAATAGTCTAAAATGCCACTAACTTTGCCTGGCAGAAAGTGTTAATAAATACGAGATAACGAGTACTAACATGAAGACATTTATTACCAAAGATAACAGCTTACAAAGCTTGTAACAATGTATTCAGAGGAATAGCAAAAATTGTATGTAACGTTTTATACAATTAAAAAAAAACATCTGAACTGTTAGCAATTGACGTTGTTTTTGTTAACAAGTTGTTGTTGGCAACTAAAAATTGTTTTATACTTGGGATTTTTCAACACTTCCCTTCCAATTTATAAACAAACAAAATTCAAACAATATTCAACTATCGACCATTCCAAGTTTTGTACGAAGATACTGAAATTGAATTCTTACAATCGGTTTTTTCAAGATATCAGCTGCCTGTTGATGTCCTGGAATATGCTCTATTCTCAGCTCTCCATTCTGAACTCGTTCACGTACAAAATGCGCTCGAAGATCGATGTGTTTTGAGCGACGGTGAACGATTGGATTTTTGGCAAATTTTATAGCACTTGAATTATTTACTAAGAGTACGGAAATCTTTGCAAGAGGTTCCCTCTCGTTAAAAAGTCGATTTATTTAATCTGCGTCTTTTGCTGCCTCACTAGCAGCCATATATTCCGCCTCTCTTGTTGACAGTGCAACGCTCTTTTGGTTTCTGCTTCCCCAGACAATAGCCCCTCCGCTGTACTTAAAAAGTAGTTCACTGACAGATCGTCTTGTGTTTGGATCACTTGCAAAATCTACATTGCTATAGGATTCTAATTCATTAGCCATTTTTTTGGATTTGTACAAAATTCCTATTGCAGATGTACCCTTGAGATATTTTAAAATTTGTTTAACCATTGTCCAGTGTTGTTCCGTAGGATTCTCGTGAAATTGAGAAACATAATTTACAAAAAACGCAATGTCAGGACGAGTAGCTACTGCCAGGAACATCAAACTTCCTACAGCTTCTTGATAAGGTGCTTTTGTTAATTTGAAATCCGACATTATCTTTGCTTCCTCTGTCACCTGGCACCGCTCAATTGGGGTTGAAACTGGATTCGCATCATTCATATTAAATCTTTGAATGACATCTTCGGCATACCTCCGTTGATTTATAAAAATTGAACCATCATTGAGTCGATTAAATTTGATGACTAGAAAATATCCAACTGGCTCTTCTTTCATCTTAAATTCGGCTTTTAACTTGTTCAATAGTTCAACAATGCAATTTAGCACAACCAATAACTTCTAACTCTTTGTTACATGATAAAATAAACAAGGATCAGCAATGCTTTCTTGCAAACCGAAAGAAACTAAAACTTCTGTGAAACGTTTATTCCAGCACCTTGGAGATTATTTGAAGCCATAGAGGCTTCTTTGCAGTTTGCAAACACGCCGAGACCCATCCTCGTAACCTTGTGGTTGCTTCATATAAATTTCTTTTTTGATCATTTCATAAAGAACGCAGTTTTTACGTCAAACTGAGACAGCTCAAGTTTTTCATTGGCTGCAATGCTAAGAACTACTTGGATGGTGTCAAACAGAGCAACAGGACTAAAGGTTTCAGTGTATTCTCCCTTATCCCTTTTCTCTGACTGAATCCTCTAACTACTAGTCGTGCCTTAAAACTAGAAATTTATTCGACAGTTTCTCGTTTTAAACGGTAGATCCAGCGGTTAGAAAATACCTTTCGTCTTCGAAGTAAGTCCACCAGTTTCCACGTTGAGTTTTCTTTTAACGAAGTAATTTCTTTATCCATGGCGTTAGTCCAATGCTGTTTATTAGAAGATACCATTGCTTCGAAATAATTATGAGGCTCGTCCGCCTCAAGAATCATCATCTCAATCAAACGTTGCAGCGTATTCAGTTTGTTTCGATCTCTGAGTTGCTTAGAAGCAACTGTTGGCCTTTTGATTTCTGGATCCTCTTTTTCTGATTCATTAAACTCATTATCATTATTTTCGGGGTGTAATTCCAAGCGTCTTTGTCGAGTACAACCAGTATTGCTTTCCGGAATATCAGGTTCTTCGGCTTCTACTTTACTGTTCGTTTCAATAGGAAATAAAGTTACCATTTTTCCAGCAATTTCAGGCTCAAACATTACATCTCTACTGCGAATTACACGATTTTCAGTCTTACGCCAGAAACGAAAACCATCAATAATATCCGAGTATCCTACGAAAATTCCACGCTTTTCTTTTTGATCCCATTTCTTTCGTTTTTCTTTTGGCACTTACTAAGCTTGTAGCAATGTATTCAGAGGGATATCAAAAATTGAACTGTTTATAGCAACTGACGTTGTTTTTGTTAACAAGTTGTTGTTAGCAACTAAAAATTATTTTATATTTAGGATTTTTTAACAGAAAATTATCAAAGACTTGTCTAAGTAGATTTGTCTAAGTGAATTTTGTAAATTCCAAAATCTTTATTTGTATTTTAAATAGATATCAAAGTTAAATCCGAATCGAGTATTTATTGAATGTTCATCCGAAATCAATCCAAGAAAAAAGCATCTTGAAGCCAAGAAGACAAACCCGATAACAACGTTAATGATCAACCGCCTAGAAAAAATTAAACCATTCAGAATTGCCAATGATTTTGAGGACGCATCTAAATAGTAAGTCAATCTAAAAATTAGTACATTGGCTGGTGTCAGAAACAATATTGAAGTGCTAAAATAATTGAAAAAAATACCGGTCATTACAGAAAATCAAGCTAAAAGCCCAGCCCCTCAGCGGTTAGTCGTGTGGATAAAATTTATAAAAAACGCCACCCGCTATCGCAACCCGTCTTAGCTTGACCGAAACCCATGTATTATAATAAAAGCGGGAAAATAAAATAAAACGGCAAATTATTCCCAAAATAATTAATAATAATAATAATGTCGTTGAAGTGAACAGAATGTATAATGGTCACTAATGATTGCAGGAACTGACTTTACTTTTTTACTAGTGGACTGTATTGAAAATCGCACCATACTAATTTACGACCAATAGAAACGTTGCATTTGAGTATATTACCATGGCAACAACAAAATTTTTCGGAAATTTTATCCTATTACACCAAGCAGTAGAAAATTTCAGCGGAAATTATTATGTCAAAACAAATGTCAAAATAAATAATTTAATTAGAACTAAAAAATTAAATAAACTAACAAAATTAATGATTAAAATTAAAAACACAATTGTTTAATTTGGTACCGTATCTTTTTGGTACCGTATTTGTAATATTTGGTACCGTATCTTCCACAGCTTTATCAATTGCATTCAATGACTGTTTTCCGAAGCGCGACATTTTTGACTTTGACAGATTTAGTACTTTGTTTTCAACAATCGTTGCTCATAGATACGCAATTCTATTGCAACTTGATTAAAAAATATCAAAAACTTTTTAAATTCTGATCAATTTTTGTAAGTGTATTGGTGCGATTTTCTTACCGAATCTGCACTCGAGCATGAATTCATATCCTGGAAATTTTTTATTGTGCATTCCAACAACGTAATCAGGCCCTCGTGTTCCACTCGGGCCGATTAATACGTTGTTGAAATGCACTCAAAAAAATTTCCGGATAGAATTCATGCTCTTGTGAGATTACAAGTGATAATAATAACACGATGCAGTGAAAAATTGTTAATTTTATTTTGAAACCTTACAATCAGCCTTATGCTGCTGGTTCTTGGAATCAAAGCAATATTGGTATTAAAACAAGATTTTATACCAATATTGGTATTGTTGAAATGAAATTGCCTTTACAAATTATAGGCTATATTGAACAGAATTCAGCTTGACAATAAATGTCAACTAAATATTATAAAACAATTTAAACTAAGACTACTACAAAAATATCAAACAATTATCTCATTCTTCTCACCTTATTTTTGAACATAATAATCCAAATATTTTGGGGTTTGTTTTGTTCTCGATGATCGACGAATTACTAAGGTATCAGATTCAGAGGATTCGTTTTGAGAACATTCATTTTCTTCGTTATTATCAATTTCAGGAATTGATTTATTTTCCTCGTTATTAACAACTTCAGTTATTTGTAGGTTTTTATCGTTCAGTTTTGCAATATTGATTTTCTTATTAGAAGAATATGCTTCTTTTTCTGCTTGGTTTTCTAGAAGACTTATATCACCTCTAGGTGCCAAATGCTTTAAGGACACAGTCGATTCTCTTCCATTCTCATGTCTAATCAAAGCATATTCGGGATTAACTTCTAATACTTTAACTTCTTCTACTAGAGATTCATACTTATTTTGTCTAACATGCTTTTTCAAAAGTACTAAATTAGAATCAGTAAGCCATGTTGGTATTGAGTTTCCGTTGGAAGATTTTCGTGCATAATAAAACATTCTTTCGTGTGGAGTAGAATTAATAGATGTGCAGAGCAAAGTTCGAATGGAGTGAAGTACATCATCTAGTACCAATTCCCATTGAAAGATCTTAAAGCTTCTAGTTTTTAGAGCTAATGTTAAACTTTTCCATATTATTCTATTATATTTTTCGGCTTGACCATTGCCCTGTGGGTTATAGGGAGTAGTTCTACTAGTCGCAACACCCCGTGAATGAAGAAAGTGTTTTAGTTCATGAGACATGAAAGAGGATCCTTGATCTGAATGAACATAAGCAGGCATTCCAAAAATTGAGAAAAGATTGCTGAAACATTTTATAACAGCGTTTGCTGTCATATCGGCACAAGGATAAGCAAAAGGAAAGCGAGAGTATTCATCAACAATAGTTAAAAGATACCGATTTTGTGAATTAGTAGGAAGGGGTTTGATTTGCAAATATCTTCCACTGAGTAGGGCAAATTACGAGATCGTATCCAGTGATTCATTCGTGTAACTCCAGGATGACATAGTGTTTGATGGAGATCAAATAATAGTTATTTACGTAACAAGTCCGGAAAGTAGTGTCTTGCAGGACAAGCAGACGAGTTTCAGGCCGACGCCGCAGGCGGAGGCTTGAAAGTCGGCGTGTCCTGCAAGGAATCTTTCCGGACATGTTGCGTACAATATTTTTTGTGTCGAATACTCTTATAAATATATATTTCTTCAAAAAAATGCTAAATAATAAATTGACAATGCAAAAAAATAAATAGAGCCATCTTTTGTTTTCTTTTGACACTAACAAATGTCAATGTCATATACAGTAATTGCAAACTTTCAAAATATGGATACACCAAAACATGTTTTAAAAGCTGCAGAAAATGTTATAAACAATTTATTGCCACAAAAATCTTCCAGCCGATATTGGAAAAATAACTAACTATGGAAACACTTTGGAAACACTTTGCAGGAAAAACTAAAAATGGAAAAAATATGTAACTATGGAAACACTTTGCAGGCCGAAGCCGGCAAAAACCCTTTTCTGGCGGATTTTAAGATGTAGAAATCTAGTCATGCCGTATGAAGGCGCAAAATAGTTATTTACGTAACAAGTCCGGAAAGTAGTGTCTTGCAGGACAAGCAGACGAGTTTCAGGCCGACGCCGCAGGCGGAGGCCTGAAAGTCGGCGTGTCCTGCAAGGAATCTTTCCGGACATGTTGCGTACAATATTTTTTGTGTCGAATACTCTTATAAATACATAGTTCTTCAAAAAAATGCTAAATAATAAATTGACAATGCAAAAAAATAAATAGAGCCATCTTTTGTTTTCTTTTGACACTAACAAATGTCAATGTCATATACAGTAATTGCAAACTTTCAAAATATGGATACACCAAAACATATTTTAAAAGCTGCAGAAAATGTTATAAACAATTTATTGCCACAAAAATCTTCAGGCCGATATTGGAAAAATAACTAACTATGGAAACACTTTGGAAACACTTTGCAGGAAAAACTAAAAATGAAACAAATATGTAACTATGGAAACACTTTGCAGGCCGAGGCCGGCAAAAACCCTTTTCTGGCGGATTTTAAGATGTAGAAATCTAGTCATGCCGTATGAAGGCGCAAAAAATATTTTTATTAGTACTTGCACCACAAATTCTTGAAAATGCATCGGCAACAATATTTTCAGATCCTGGACGATACACGATATCATAATTATAGCAAGAGAGCTCCAAACGCCATCTTAATATTTTTTCATTTTTAATTTTACTGCTTTGTTTTAAATTAAACATAAAAGACAGATTTTTGATCAGTAATCAACTTAAAGTGTTTTCCTAATAGAAAATGACGCCATTTCCTTAATGCTTCCACTATCGCATATGCTTTTTTTTCAATTGCAGAGTGACGTTGTTCACTTTTTGATAGAGTTCGGGAGAAAAATGCGACTGGTCTTCCAGATTGGCTTAAAGTGGCTGCTATAGCATGATCTGAAGCATCTGTTTCAACAACAAAAGGTACTCCCTCTTCAATAGATGTAACCATGCTTTAGATATATCCATTTTTATAAGTTCAAAATCAGATTTAGCTAATGGCGATAATGGAAAATGCTTAGTCTTTACAAGTCTATGAAGCTTTTCAGAGAAACGGGGAATCCATTTTGAGTAATGAGCAAACATACCTATAGTTGTTTTTAAAGACTTTGAATCGTTTGGTAAAGGAAGATTTAGAAGTGGTTGTAATCGAGAAGAATCAGGTCTCACTGTTTTATCTTTTATGAAATAGCCAAGTAAATTGATTGATTTTTTAGAAAAATTACACTTTTCGTCATTAAGTGTTAGATTATATTTCTTGACTACTTCCATAAACTGTGCTAGATTTTTATCATGATCATCTTGACTTATTCCGCAAACAGTTACATCATCCAAATAAGCATACACTCCAACGAGATTTTCTTGTTTTATTATACGATTGATAACACGCTGAAAAGCTGCCACGCCATTTGTTACACCAAATGGGATTCTTGCAAATGGATATAGTTGACCTGATGCCTCAAAAGCCGTAAATGGTTTTTCATCCAAACGAATTGGTATTTGATGGTATGCACTTCGAAGGTCAATGGTACTAAATACATTAAATTTAGAGATTTGGTCAACAATCTCTTCTATTTTAGGTATTGGATAGGCATCAAGATAAGTAAAAAGTTTGTGAATAGTCTATTACCATACGCTTCTTGTGATTTTCATTTTTGGTTACCAGAACTTGTGCTTTCCACGGAGAAATGCTTTCTTCAATAATTTTTTTAGAGAGTAGTTTGATTATATTATTTTTTTGGATTATTATGTTCAAAAATAAGGTGGGAAGAATGAGATAATTGTTTGATATTTTCTTGGTCAATAAACTTTGCATCTTCTACTGAATGCCAACGTGATTTGGTTACTATAGGTTTACAATCCAATGATAAATTACTGAACAAAGCTGGCGATTCCACTTTAGCTACTGCTAAACTACAAATTTTCAGCGGAGGTTTGGTCCCTCCAAAATCTAGATTAACTTGCGAATGTTGTGCAAGAATATTATGTCCTATTATTACATCGGCACATAATTCTGGTAAAACAGACATTCTGATTCTGCTGTAGCGATTTCCCAAAAGATCAATTGTTACAAAACTAACTCCACAGATTTGAGAATACAGAACAGTTGAAGCCATTGCCACTTGTCCAGTACTGCGAATAATAGGTACTTTTGCATTCATAACAAAAGCTTTGTTAATAAAAGATTCCGAACTACCAGTATCTATCAGAGCATCAGCAGTAATATTATTAACTTTGATCTTAATCAACGATTTAAATAAACAAGCTGGTGCAGCTGACAAAAAACTTGTTGGTACCAAAGAAGCAGATCTAGACAAATTTGATGGTGTTACTACTTTACTTTAACACACCTTAGAAAAATGACCCTTTCTTCCGCAATTGTTACAAGTACATTCTCTTGCAGGACACATATTTCTTGGATGTCTTCTATTGCCACAAAAATAACATCTTTGTTGTTGTCTTGAAATTGTACAAGATTCTGATAAAATTTCTTCTTTAGTTGGTATTTCTGAATTCTTATTATAAGTTGCATTCAAAAGAAGACTATTAGGTGAATAAGTTTCTGAATGTTTTTGAGCAGATTCTAATGCTCGAGCTTGACTAATAGCTTCTTCAAGTTTGAGTGTATTATTTTCAAGGAGACGTTGACGATTTTGAGGTGAAGAGAGACCGCTAATGAATGCGTCTCGTATAAAATCATTACGATTTTCACTTGCTGATATAGTTTTGAAGTTACAGTCGATACTTAATTGCATAAGTACTTGCAAGTATTGATCAATGGATTCATCAGCTTGTTGTTTTCTTATTGTTAAACAATGCCTAGCATAGACTTCATTTTTAGGTTTTATATAAACTGAATCCAGTTGAGCAAGAGCTTCGTTATAAGTTTTACAATCAGATATTAGTTCATAAACTGAGTGACTCACATGATTTATAAGAATTTTCAATTTACTATCATCATTCACTTCAGTATCTTTGAAGCAAGATATGAAATTCTTAAAAGTCTTTAGCCAATGTAACCATTCTTGTGCAGCTTTAGATGAGTTAGGTTCAGTATCGAATGTTTCTGGTTTTAGGAACTTTTCCATTGCAGCAATAAGAGAACTAATTCTGTTCAATAAATTGAAATGAAATTGCCTTTACAAATTATAATCTATATTGAACAGAATTCAGCTTGACAATAAATGTCAACTAAATATTATAAAACAATTTAAACTAAGACTACTACAAAAATATCAAACAATTATCTCAATTGTATTGGTATTCCGCTATCTTATTGGTATATCACGACAATAATGGTAATTCTTGTTGTCTGAGTTGTTAATCCCAAGTTTTTTCGTGTTATGTTGGCAATGTTTTATTTGACATAAGATTCAGTCCACTCTACTTCCACAGTTGACAAGCAAAGTAAAAAAGTTACTGTTGTAGCACATGTTAAGTAGCATTTGTTCTTTGATTTTAATTTAGTGTTTTTTGTTCGTGTTAAAACTAATTTGAAGGCAAGTATTTATATTTACGTTTCATGACAACAAATTTATAGATAAACATGGAAATCATATAATTAATATTTTTTTTAGAAATTTTTTTTTGGGCCGCAGGAGGCCCACAGAAAGATGTGCCCAGCTGGAAGAAAGTAAGATATATGTGCATTTTTATATGTACATAGCAATAAATTCCCTATTTTATTTTTCTTCAGACTTTTACTGAATTGAAAAGTTCCATCAAGGCCAAAGCGCGTAAGGGGTTGGTATTGTCCGATTTGGAAAACCAGCTCCTTAATTTAACAGGTAAATGCGTTGTGACCGGCCTCGAAAATATAAATGAACTTGGTCTTGCACCAGGTCTTGCAGGTATCTATTTTAGTCAAATCGTACTACATTTTAATTACTAGATAATGCATTTTAAGATGAAAATAACGAAAATGCTGTTTTAGACGACAATTCCAATGACGAGATTAGTGGAGAGACTGAGGCCACGGAGACTGTATTTGTTGTTGAAGAAGTCGAAATCGAAAGCAATTTTGAAGAAGCTAGTGCCTCTAGGAATCCCCCGAATCATAGTCGTCCAAATCATCATTTGCATCTAATGATACAAGTCCCATTGATCGCAAGCAAAACCGAGATGTTTCAGAGCTGCTAAGTTCTCCAAAAATACATTAATAAGCGCACGAAGCGACTGAGCTGAGATCTGACAATTCGACAAAGTTGGTGAGCTATCTATGCGACGAGGCTAATAATCGTTTATTATCAAACCTTTTCAACAGAGTATCAAACGCGATCGAATAATTATTGTGCGATTTGGAAATACAATTGACCAACGACAATGGAGCATCTTCGAGAGATGAAGTTAAAAATTTGAATTTCTCAATATTCGACAGCGCGGCGTTTTCATGAATAGTAGCGGTATACATATCGACAAAAGGTTTCCACTTACGGAGATCTCCATTAAATCTAGGCAATTCTAAGCGCGGCAGCCTCACCTGACTCTTAGCCAACGTACCTTCTGACGCAGTCACTTGGGCCGGAGTCCCGTCAAAAAAGTCACTATAAACGGCTTTAATTCTACATATAATACGTATCATGAAACAGTTCACAAATTTTTATTTGCTCCTTTAAATCGGCGCCCTCGATGGCACACATCGCAGTCAGGATAGTTCCCTGGAGTTGAGTAAATTCGGCAAACATGTCTTCGATATGAGCATATCTGGTTTTGAACTCGATGTACAAGAATTTATAAATTTCTTCCTGGCTATGGGCTTGTTCCGCAACGCGTTTTAACTCGAATAAACGCGAGATGACATCATCGCGAAACGCAATCGCTTGTTTCAATTTAGCGGCGGCGACGGCCATAGTAAACGACAAGTTAGAGCGACAAAGTCAAACGAAAGTGAATAAACAAAAGCGAATTTTAAAATAAACGACAAAGAAAGCGAAAAAGTCTAACGAATACGTATAAACAAAGCGTATTTAAAAATAACAGACAGAGATAGTTACGAAAGGTCAGAAACGCGACACACAATGCGAGCGACAAAAAACTGCTACGAAGCGACGCAAAAAACCGACACCAGAATAAACGCGCAAAAAACCGAATCAATTTGGACTTTTGGTGAAGTCTAACGTAATAATTAATTAAATTATGCACAATCCACACAGAGAGAGAGAGAGAGAAGATGCGAAATCGATAGAACTGCCAGTACCGGAGTTATCCGGCTATAAGGACCAAACATGTTAATGCGGCGTAGTCCGATTGATTCCACAACCAAAATAAAGAAATAAAGAAAAGAGAATAACGGCGAATAATGAAATAAATGCACTTACCCTGGCGTTCTGTGGATGTAACGTTGAGCTCGTTGGTAGTTTTCGTCCTGGAGGTACGACACGAAAAACGAAGTTGAAGGAGAGGAAACGAAAGAGAAAGGAAAAGCGGTGGTTTGGAAAATAAGCAGTGAAAACGAAGGAAGAGATGAAAGCAAAAAAACGAATAAGTGGAAGATGAAAAAGGTAGTTTTTCGGAAATGCAGCGAATAGCAAAAATGTGAAATAGCTGCGAACAGTACAATGAGCGAACTGTATAACGAACAAACTGAGAAACGTTAACGGTCAAGGCGAGGGAGCGGCATTATTCGCCGTTTTTTCTCTTTTGTTTATTTCTTTATTTTTGGTTGTGAAGAGACTAAATTTCTTGGTAAAAAATCTCACCTTGTGATAATTTAACCAAACAGTTCAAAGAATCTCCAAGCTCCCTTGACGTTAAAAATCCATACATTTTGTTTGATTTAGAAGCTAAACAGTTGTTTTTGAATCTAAGGCAATATGCAACGACACATTGTAATTTGGTTAATGTGGAAAAAACATCAATTATAAAAGTAGTAACTTCTTTAACCGGAAAAACTTGGATATCCTCTTGGAAATCTGAGAGAAATGTTTCTCGAATCAAACCTAAATCAAATTTAGGCCAAAATTCTTGACTTCAAAATCTTGACTGAATCACTTAAGATCTTTTATTTTAACGAATGAGAAATGCTTTACGCACTACCCCCTGCATATCTGCAAGGGAGTGTGGGACTCAACGTCAGTGCCTACTGAGGCCATACCCACTAAAACTCCATCCCTCCTCTTGCTGCCAACTGCGTCGGAACCGCTTCTCGTCATAACCTCGACGCAGCAGGTAGTTGGAACCGTCCTTTTTTTCTGTCTCGTTGACAAACTTTGACATCTACAATCGGAAACCCACAAAAAACCCTATTTTTAACAGTCTAGTTTGTCACGCAGCGTGTCCACATCTAGCCCTAACTACGGGGTCTTTATTCATCAGAATCTCTTCGCATAAACGCTCGATAGCCCTCCATTCGTCAGGCCCCCTCAACATTATATTGACCAAGTTATCCATGTCGAGGTCTTGGCCGATTGCTGCTACTGCAGTTGCCCTTTCTTCGCTCCAAGTATCGCAGTAAAAAAAAGGGTGTTCAGGGGTTTCAGGTACGTTGCATTCAAGGCATCGATTGGACGCGGTCTTACCAATTCTATGGAGATATGAGTTGAAATGCCCATGCCCTGAAAAGAATTGGGCTAGGCAGTACGTCACATCCCCATGCTCCTATACACCCAAGGCTTCGGGATTACCTTGTTAGTCCACACACCTTTTGTGGTTTCATTCCATCTTCGTTGCCAAGACTCGATCGTTCGTTATTCTGCCGATCCTGGGGTGTCAACCGAAAGTTGCTCTTTCTTAATCTCACTTGCAAATCCAAGGGGATTACTACTGCTAGAACCTGGAGAGCTAGATACGGTCCGATTTCCACGTGAGATGCCAACGAGCAAAACCACCTATAAACCAAATTCCTGAATCTTTGAATTATTTTGGGAAAACTTTCCTTGATAGCAAATCAGCTGGATTGAACTTAGTAGGCACGTGCCTCCATGAAGCGTGCAAAGTTAATTGTTGTATTTCTGCAACGCGATTGCATGCAAATGTCTTGAATAAATTTGGTGGATTTTTTTAGCCACCTGAGAACACAGGATGAGTCTGATCAAAGAAAGATTTTGTAAAAATTATTGGTAATGCTTTGAGTATTTTAGACATAAGCCTCGTCAGTATCAGTGCTCCACACAATTCGAGACGAGGTACAGTTTGGGGATACTTAATGGGAGCTACTCGAGTTTTAGAGCATATCTATTTAGTAGTGATTTTTCTATTGCTATCAGTAGAGCGAATGTAAAAGCAACCTCCGTAACCCAGAGTAGAGAACAATCATTTATTATCAAACCTTTTCAACAGAGTATCAAACGCGATCGAATAATTATTGTGCGATTTGGAAATACAATTGACCAACGACAATGGAGCATCTTCGAGAGATGAAGTTAAAAATTTGAATTTCTCAATATTCGACAGCGCGGCGTTTTCATGAATAGTAGCGGTATACATATCGACAAAAGGTTTCCACTTACGGAGATCTCCATTAAATCTAGGCAATTCTAAGCGCGGCAGCCTCACCTGACTCTTAGCCAACGTACCTTCTGACGCAGTCACTTGGGCCGGAGTCCCGTCAAAAAAGTCACTATAAACGGCTTTAATTCTACATATAATACGTATCATGAAACAGTTCACAAATTTTTATTTGCTCCTTTAAATCGGCGCCCTCGATGGCACACATCGCAGTCAGGATAGTTCCCTGGAGTTGAGTAAATTCGGCAAACATGTCTTCGATATGAGCATATCTGGTTTTGAACTCGATGTACAAGAATTTATAAATTTCTTCCTGGCTATGGGCTTGTTCCGCAACGCGTTTTAACTCGAATAAACGCGAGATGACATCATCGCGAAACGCAATCGCTTGTTTCAATTTAGCGGCGGCGACGGCCATAGTAAACGACAAGTTAGAGCGACAAAGTCAAACGAAAGTGAATAAACAAAAGCGAATTTTAAAATAAACGACAAAGAAAGCGAAAAAGTCTAACGAATACGTATAAACAAAGCGTATTTAAAAATAACAGACAGAGATAGTTACGAAAGGTCAGAAACGCGACACACAATGCGAGCGACAAAAAACTGCTACGAAGCGACGCAAAAAACCGACACCAGAATAAACGCGCAAAAAACCGAATCAATTTGGACTTTTGGTGAAGTCTAACGTAATAATTAATTAAATTATGCACAATCCACACAGAGAGAGAGAGAGAGAAGATGCGAAATCGATAGAACTGCCAGTACCGGAGTTATCCGGCTATAAGGACCAAACATGTTAATGCGGCGTAGTCCGATTGATTCCACAACCAAAATAAAGAAATAAAGAAAAGAGAATAACGGCGAATAATGAAATAAATGCACTTACCCTGGCGTTCTGTGGATGTAACGTTGAGCTCGTTGGTAGTTTTCGTCCTGGAGGTACGACACGAAAAACGAAGTTGAAGGAGAGGAAACGAAAGAGAAAGGAAAAGCGGTGGTTTGGAAAATAAGCAGTGAAAACGAAGGAAGAGATGAAAGCAAAAAAACGAATAAGTGGAAGATGAAAAAGGTAGTTTTTCGGAAATGCAGCGAATAGCAAAAATGTGAAATAGCTGCGAACAGTACAATGAGCGAACTGTATAACGAACAAACTGAGAAACGTTAACGGTCAAGGCGAGGGAGCGGCATTATTCGCCGTTTTTTCTCTTTTGTTTATTTCTTTATTTTTGGTTGTGAAGAGACTAAATTTCTTGGTAAAAAATCTCACCTTGTGATAATTTAACCAAACAGTTCAAAGAATCTCCAAGCTCCCTTGACGTTAAAAATCCATACATTTTGTTTGATTTAGAAGCTAAACAGTTGTTTTTGAATCTAAGGCAATATGCAACGACACATTGTAATTTGGTTAATGTGGAAAAAACATCAATTATAAAAGTAGTAACTTCTTTAACCGGAAAAACTTGGATATCCTCTTGGAAATCTGAGAGAAATGTTTCTCGAATCAAACCTAAATCAAATTTAGGCCAAAATTCTTGACTTCAAAATCTTGACTGAATCACTTAAGATCTTTTATTTTAACGAATGAGAAATGCTTTACGCACTACCCCCTGCATATCTGCAAGGGAGTGTGGGACTCAACGTCAGTGCCTACTGAGGCCATACCCACTAAAACTCCATCCCTCCTCTTGCTGCCAACTGCGTCGGAACCGCTTCTCGTCATAACCTCGACGCAGCAGGTAGTTGGAACCGTCCTTTTTTTCTGTCTCGTTGACAAACTTTGACATCTACAATCGGAAACCCACAAAAAACCCTATTTTTAACAGTCTAGTTTGTCACGCAGCGTGTCCACATCTAGCCCTAACTACGGGGTCTTTATTCATCAGAATCTCTTCGCATAAACGCTCGATAGCCCTCCATTCGTCAGGCCCCCTCAACATTATATTGACCAAGTTATCCATGTCGAGGTCTTGGCCGATTGCTGCTACTGCAGTTGCCCTTTCTTCGCTCCAAGTATCGCAGTAAAAAAAAGGGTGTTCAGGGGTTTCAGGTACGTTGCATTCAAGGCATCGATTGGACGCGGTCTTACCAATTCTATGGAGATATGAGTTGAAATGCCCATGCCCTGAAAAGAATTGGGCTAGGCAGTACGTCACATCCCCATGCTCCTATACACCCAAGGCTTCGGGATTACCTTGTTAGTCCACACACCTTTTGTGGTTTCATTCCATCTTCGTTGCCAAGACTCGATCGTTCGTTATTCTGCCGATCCTGGGGTGTCAACCGAAAGTTGCTCTTTCTTAATCTCACTTGCAAATCCAAGGGGATTACTACTGCTAGAACCTGGAGAGCTAGATACGGTCCGATTTCCACGTGAGATGCCAACGAGCAAAACCACCTATAAACCAAATTCCTGAATCTTTGAATTATTTTGGGAAAACTTTCCTTGATAGCAAATCAGCTGGATTGAACTTAGTAGGCACGTGCCTCCATGAAGCGTGCAAAGTTAATTGTTGTATTTCTGCAACGCGATTGCATGCAAATGTCTTGAATAAATTTGGTGGATTTTTTTAGCCACCTGAGAACACAGGATGAGTCTGATCAAAGAAAGATTTTGTAAAAATTATTGGTAATGCTTTGAGTATTTTAGACATAAGCCTCGTCAGTATCAGTGCTCCACACAATTCGAGACGAGGTACAGTTTGGGGATACTTAATGGGAGCTACTCGAGTTTTAGAGCATATCTATTTAGTAGTGATTTTTCTATTGCTATCAGTAGAGCGAATGTAAAAGCAACCTCCGTAACCCAGAGTAGAGAACAATCAGAGAATACATGAAGCTCAATCCGTTGGAAATTATCACATAAAACAAATCTAGAAAATTTTCAAATATTTAACGATTCTAAATCTAATCTAAAAGAACGTCAGTTATCGTTGGGTATCTGTGGAAGCGATTCATCCTAACATAGATTTTCTAGCCATACTTTCTGCAAAAACATCTTTGCTGTAATAGAATATGGACTTAAAAACCCGAGTGGATCAAATATCTGAGATGTTTCAGAGAGAACGATTCGCTTCGTGATTCTTTCATGATTAAAAGGTAAAAATGAAAATGCGATATAGTCCTATTGGACTGACCAGTGTAACCTTAGTGTTTTTGTGCTTTCATTTGAGCCAAAAGAATATAAATTTGGATGAAGCTCGGATTTGCTTACATAAGATAAAACCCTTTGCCCGTTGAAAATTCACTTCCTTAGAGAAAGGCATCCTGCCTTTAATATTTCTGTAACATGTTTGCAAATATACTGCGCTTCCTCAATTGTGTCAGCACCCTATAAGACAATTATCGAAGTAAAAATTATTGCGAATTATTTGAGATATCTTAGGAAGAGAGGTTTCACATTCGATTCCAAGCTGAAAATGACTGCTATTGATGAGTATTGAAATAGCAGACCCGTCAAACACTACCCTTAGATTAGTGGTTAAACTATCACTTTTTTTAACTCCGTGGTGTGGTAAATAGAAGAAAGGTGTTGATATATCTGAACTAGCTAATGACATATGACCTAAGCCGTTATATTAGCGCATAAAATGTATATGCTGGTCAAGTAATTTAGAATTTAAAGTGTTTGAGAAAAATAACATAGAGATGAAAATTGTATATTTAACTGTATTTGAGCTCTTCCACTGACAATCCATCCAAATCTCGTTTTTTGAAGAGATGGTTGATTTAAATCTAGTGATTTCTGACCAATATAGATCAGCTGCCAGAAGTGACTTGCACCAAGCAAAACATCTATCTTAGCGTAACGTCTATATACTAGGAAGGTTGCCTCAAAACTTTTTTTAGTAGTGGGGGAGCCGCCATGTTGCGCGTCATTGAATCTGCCGGTTCATTGTTTACATTTCTGTTTCGCTGCATTTTTAGTGTATTTCACAGAAAATTACAGTTTCGGTTCGGTTTAAAGGTAATATTTCTTTATAAAAGTATTGTGTATAGTGTTCAGAAGGATTTGCGTGATAATTAGACAATTTTATATTGCAAATCCATAAGTGGATAGTAGCAAGTGACAATATAACCTACGTTTTCGTTGTTCCAAGAGCTTTATCCTTTGATAAATTTTTAAATAGAAACAAATAATATAAATAAAACATTAAGTATATTTTTTAATAATCGAAACTTTCGAACCGAACCGAAACTGTAATTTTCTGTGAAATACACAAAAAATGCAGCGAAACAGAAATGTAAACAATGAACTGGCAGATTCGATAACGCGCAACATGGCGGCTCCCCCACTCCTAAAAAAAGTTTTGAGGCAACCTTCCTAGTATATAGACGTTGATCTTAGCGGGTGTACAAAACTTAGGATCAGCTAATTTAATACTTGTTGGTATATTCCAACCTTGGGTATTGACCTTGATTAAAGAAATGTCAGTGATCTGGGGAACAATTAGACATGTAGTGTTGTTTATGATAATTTGACGTGTTTGAAAATAGCTCTACATGGCATGTAGCACTAAAGGGGCGTTGGTTATTCCGCGAACTTGAATATTTACCGGGGACCTTTGTAAACCTAGTTTTTCACACAACTCGGCGGTAATAAAATTAGACATGCTGCTGGAATCAAGCAAGACTCTTGCTTGATGAAATTGACTTTGAGAATTAGGTATACACTGATTGTAGAAAGCAAGACTCTTGCTTTCTGAGAAGCAAAAATTGAAATATTTATTTCGGTTTTGCACGCAGTTACTGATGCAGTGTAGTAAGCATTGTTTGACTGATCAACCGTTTTGTCTCTATGAATATAAGTATTAAGACTTAAAGTATTATGAATTAAAGTATTACGTTTACCTTCGCACTTAAGACATGTTAAGTTAGATTTACATTCTTTAAGAAAATGTCCCTTGTATAAACAATTAATTCACAACTTAAGTTCCTTTAATTTGTTTGTTCTCTGTTCAACGTTTAAATCTTTTACAATAATATAACTTGTGACCCTCATGGCATAATGGGCAATCGTAAACCGGAATGGGTGTTGTAAATACAAATGACTTAGTATGATTTGGTTTGGCAAATGAGATTTTTGATAATTTATTTTCTAATGTTTCATGGTCCAAGAGCCCGCTACAGTAAAGTTGGTAAACCCATTGGGTTTGCTAATGGAAATAGCTAAAAAATATAGCTTACCTACATATATTTAAGAATTGCCAGATTTTGAAATTAACAGGACCTATTAAAAAAATTAATTACAAATTTATTTTTTTTAATAAAGGTGGCTCATGAGTTTTGTTCTGTACGTTCGTTTTCGTTTCGTTTTAATTATTTTATTGTATAAAGAGACAGAGAAAGATAGATTCTTTGCTTAACATTCCTAGTTTCGAGAAGCGGCGAATTTTGTGTTTTTGCACTGTTTTTGGCGTTCGAGCGTTCACGATCGTGGCCAGCGGAGCCGCTCTCCCGCTTTGACCGTCAAGGTTCCGCAGTTCGCTTTTGCTATTCGTTTACGCGCCATATTACTCACAACTCTTTCGATTTTTTTGCACTTCGTTGCATTTCACCACGAGGCTACCCATTTTCCATCAAAATTTCCTTTACTCATTCTTTCACTTTTACCTTCCTTTTTTTGCTTCGCTTTTTGCATCCTAGCTTCGCTTTTTCGTTTATCGCAGCTCCAGGACGAAGATCACCATCGAGTCCACCGACAACAGTCACCGAGCCAAAGGTAAGTGCATTTTCGCTATTCGCCGTTTTCTCTTTTCGCTTATTTTAATTTGGTGCGAAACCGATTGAACTTCGCATTAACATTTTGGTCCTTCGAGCCGGATTTTTCGGTACTGGCAGTTCTATCGTTTTCGTACCATTTTTCTCTTTCTCTGTCGATTTTTAATTGAATTAATTGTTTCGCTTAACTTTATCAAAAGTCCATTTTGTTTCGGTTGTTTTACGCATTTATTCTGGTGCCGGTTTTTTTGCGTCGCTGTCCCGCAGTTTTTTTGTCGCTCGCACTGTGTGTCGGTTTCTGACCTTGATCTATTTCGTCAATTTTTGCCTAGAATTTATTTCTGTCTCTTGTCTCTCTCGTTGAGTTAAAATTCGCTTTCGTTTTTAATTTTCGCAATTTCTCTGTCGCTTTTTGAAAATTCGCTTTCGTTTTATTCGCTTTCATTTTAATTTTCGCTTTTCTCTGTCATCTATTTGAAATTCGCTTTCGTTTAGACGCGTTAATTTTGATTTTTTGGCTTTTCTCTGCCGCTTTTCGAAAACTCGCTTTCGTTTTTTACGCATTCGTTTTGATTTTTTGCTTTTCTGTGTTGCTTTTCGAAAACTCGCTTTCGTTTTTTACGCTTTCGTTCTTATACTTTCAATTTATTTTTTGTGTCGATTTGTTGTTTACTATAGCCGTCGCCGCTGCTAAATTGAAATAAGCGATTGCGCTGCGTGAAGATGTCATCTCGCGTTTATCGGAGCTAAGACGCGCTGCGGAACAAGCCCACAGCGAGGAAGAATCGTATGAATTTTTGTACCTTGAGTTCAAAACCAGATATGTTCACATCGACGGTATGTTTGACGAGTTTACTCAACTCCAGGGGACCATTTTGACTGCGATGTCTACCATCGAGGGCGCCGATTTGAAGGAACAAATGAAAGTTCGGGAATTGTTTTATGATTCGTACTATCGAATTAAAGCCGTGTATAGTGATTTATTTGACGGGACTTCGGCCCAAGTGAGTACGCCAGACGGTACGTTGGTTAAGAGTCAGGTGAGGCTGCCGCGCTTAGAATTACCTAAGTTTAATGGGGATCTCCGTAAATGGAAACCTTTTGTCGATATGTATACCGCTACTATTCATGAAAACGCCGCGCTGTCAAATGTCGAAAAATTCAACTTCCCAACTTCATGTCTCAAAGATGCTTCACTGTCGTTGGTTGAATGCATTCCCAAATCGCACAATAATTATCCGATCGCGATTGATACCCTTTGTTTTGTAATTATCCGATCGCGTTGAAAAGATTTGACAATAAATGATTATTAGCCTCGTCGCATTGGAAAGCCATAGATAGCGCACCAACTCTTTCGAATTGCCAGGCTTCCGCTCAGTCGCTTCGTGCGCTTATAAATATTTTTTTTGGAGAACTTAGCAGCTCTGAAAAATCTCGGTTTTGCTTGCGATCAATGGGACTTTATCATGTTCCAAATGTTGATGAAACGGCTTGACACAGAAAGTATCACACGTTTCGAACTCACAATTGGTTCTAGTGTTAGTTCTTCGGAAATGCCGACTTTTGCGTCGCTCATGGCCTTCGTCTCACAACAATGCAGCGCACTTGAGAATGTGAATGATGACGCTACACCTTCGATTCGCAAACCTTCTAATGTGGTTCGCAACGTTTCTTCTTCGGTTTCTCGTTCCGGTTTGCCTAAACGCGGTTCTTCGTTTTTTGTGAAAACTAACAATTCTTGTTCGCTTTGTAACTCCGATCATTTAGTCTACAAATGCAATACATTCCTTGCCAAAACTCCGCAAGATCGCTATAGTGTGGCCAAACAGCAGAAGTGGTGTTTGAATTGTTTAGGGTCAAAACATCAATCAAAAGACTGTAAGTCTACGTCTGGATGTCGGATATGTTCTCAACAACATCACACGTTGTTGCATTTCCAGACCGATCGACCTGATATTTCGCTTCCTTCCACTAGTTCCGCGCCGTCTTCGGACCATCCTTCGAATTCTCATCAGGTTACTTCGTTTACTACGATGATTCCTGCCAAGTTTACAGTTTTGTTGTCGACCGCTGTTGTCGAATTACGGAATTCCAAGGGAGTCTTTGAGCCTGTGCGTGTACTATTGGATAATGCTAGTCAGGCAAATTTCATTTCCAAAAGTTGCGTTTCTCGTTTAGGTTTATCGAAATATTCGCTATCGTTTTGCATCAGTCGATTAGATCAAATGAGTTTCAAATCTTCGTCTGGCGTAACTTGCACTTATCGCTCTCGGTATGCGCCGCGTCGGGAATGTTGTCTAGAGGCCGTTGTTATTCCCAAGATTTGTGGGGATATGCCCAATATGTCGTTTTCTCCGCCGCCGTGGCCGCATCTGTCAAATATTAACCTAGCTGATTGTTTATTGTAACTCAATACAAGTATGTACAAAACCAACGAAATACTGAACCACGATAGTATAGGGCGATTAATTATTAATACAAGAAGGAATCTCAGTACGAGGTATAATAGTTCAATCTCGAATATGACAATTGTGACATACATACATAATTTTGACATACAATTAACGTATGCTCAAAAGAAGGTGACACACTGGTTTGGCACTAGATTGCACGTCAAGTCGATGAACGTTGATGTGGGTACCCACGGTGAACCTCGGCAAGGTCACTGCGATGAAAATGATGTAGATGACCACGTGTGATCCAGCAATAGGTCGAGCGACGAAATATGATGCAGATATGACCACGTGTGATCCAGCAATAGGTCAAGCGACGAAATATGATGCAGATATGACCACGTGTGATCCAGCAATAGGTCAGAGCGACGAAATATGATGCACCACACAATCACAAGGTTGTGGAGCACCCATGTTGATGGATAAAGGTTTATACTATCCACGGATGACACTGATAATTCGTGAAAGTTCTCGCACTGCAAGATCGTGGTGCACGAGGCGACAGCACATCAAAAAACTTACGTGTTGTCTCGCTGAGCGTTGTAGTGGTAATGTAAATTTGACCCTTCCTGACGTCATAACCATGCGCACGCTGGTCGACCTGTGGTGCCAATTTCACACGAGTGTGTTCCGAATGTTTCACCTCTCAAAACATAATATGCAACTTACAACACGACACATATGGAGGGCGTTCGGAACAATTACATTACCACTACAACGCTCAGCGAGACAACACGTAAGTTTTTTGATCTGCTGTCGCCTCGTGCACCACCATCTTGCAGTGCGAGAACTTTCACGAATTATCAGTGTCATCCGTGGATAGTATAAACCATTATCCATCAACATGGGTGCTCCACAACCTTGTGATTGTGTGGTGCATCATATTTCGTCGCTCTGACCTATTGCTGGATCACACGTGGTCATATCTGCATCATATTTCGTCGCTTGACCTATTGCTGGATCACACGTGGTCATATCTGCATCATATTTCGTCGCTCGACCTATTGCTGGATCACACGT